>OX369273.1:6069129-6621834 GCA_947284805.1 Coleophora flavipennella
GATTCCTTTGCGAAATATTAAGCTTTAAAATTATATTTTTTGTTGGAGTCAAGTGTCGTCGTCGTCGCTAAACCGCTATATCAGGACATACATTTTCGATAATAAGATCATTCATTCATTAATCATTCTAAAAGGAAAATTTATCATGGCTAAGTAGACTTTTTTAGTTTAGGATTAATAGTACAAAAATAATTTTGTTTTGAGATATACTTTTATTTTTTGAATGATGCCAAGGGCTTACTAATTGTGAATAAAAAAACGGAAACCCTTAGCGCGAGTCCGACTCGCACTAAGCCGGTTTTTTTTAATTTGGAACCGTGTATTTTTTCATTTGAACATTTTTTGAGCATAAAATTCTTTTCAAATAAAATTTAGATTTTTCGAAAATTATTTAAACAACACCGAAAATAATTGTTGAGAATATTGAGCGCGACCGCCATCTGCAACCTAATTGTTGAACTTATTTCTGGTCATGTTCCGTTTGGTTTAAATTTTTTTGGTACGTACCTAACTTATTATAAACTCGGATAGATGGCGCTGTTAACAGATTAAAATATTTTCGTTGTTATCATATGAGAAAACTAAAGAACACTACGTTAGTTTGTGCTTTTAAATGCATAACTTGTACATATGTACAGTCTACTCTGATAGATTGTGCTGTTCACTGGTTAAAATATTTTTGTTATTAATCAGGAAAATAGAATATTGAGCACTAGCTCCATCTAAAATTTGATTGTTGAACTTATTTCTGGTCATGTTCCGTTGGGTAACCAACATGTACAGTATCATTCATAATACTAATTATAAACTCTGATAGAGGGCGCTGTTCACCGATAAAATATTTTCGTTGTTATCATAATCATATCGGGGAAAACTAAGACACATACTTACACTACACATTAGTTTTTGCTTTTGAGTGCGTATCTGGTACATATGTACAGTCTACTCTGATATATGGCACTGTTCACTGGTTAAAACAGACACGCAAAATATTTTTCTTATCTGTGGCAGACACCCACATTCAAAAGAGAACTTTCAGCGCAGCGTTACCGCACAACCTGTCAGGCACCTAGAGCCTTGTCTGGTCAAAACGCAAGTCTTTCTCTTTTCTATGCAATGTGACAGTGATAAGAGATTTCACTGTTTTCAATCTATCATTTTATCTATCTATCACTCTTCTCAATCCACACCGCACTGTGATTTGTTTGAAAGTTCGAATGGGTGTTTGATGACCGAAAGAATAAACTAAGTTTAAAAAGTTGATGCCTGCAAGTTCTATCATTTAAATTTGCTTTTAGTTTTACCCTACTGCGCCAGAATTAGGGTAATTGTTTTCGAGTGTGTGTATGTATAACCTCATTAACCGATTAAAAAAAAAGAAGGTTCTATGTTCGACTGTATATTTTTTTAAAGTATGTCGACATGGAGAAATCCTCCGTCAATTGTGGACGGATATTCATGAGTCTTTGTTGTACATACAAACATTCCCTGTTAGTTTCATAACCCTTCCTGTTATCTGTGCCATAGTTGGGTAAAATAATATTATGTTTTCAAAATCTAAATTATAATTAAATAGTAGGAACGCGCGCGATATTCAAACATCAATGATTGCCTATTGTCTTGATATTTGTTAATGTAGTTTCTCTTTGAAAACAGCAACAAAATCCCCTTCGACCAGGTGGTGGTTACGTAGCAGCTTAGTTACCAAAAATCTTTTTACGAAACTGGATTTGTTCTGGTTTTATTAGCAAACATTTAAATAAATTCGTGCGAAGGTATTCTTCAGTTCAGCGTTTATTTTAGAATCTAATAACACACGGCATTTCCAGTAGACAACGCAGTAATCTATATCTTAGTATATCTAAATAAGAAAGTCGTGTTAGTTACACCGTTTATAACTCAAGAACGGATGGACCGATTTTCATGATTTTTGTGTTTGTCTTCGTCAGGTTTAGGATAATAAGTATTAAAATATGATATTCATCAATAAAAAATGTTGGGTAGGGTAGTGTAGGGTAGGGTAGTATAGGGTAGGGTAGTGTAGTGTAGGGTAGGATAGTGTAGAGTAGAGTAGGGTAGTGTAGAGTAGGGTAGGGTAGTGTAGGGTAGGGTAGGACGGTGTAGGGTAGGGTAGGACGGTGTAGTGTAGTGTAAGATGGAACGAAGTTCGCCAGGACAGCTAGTAAATAATATTTAGTATTCCTTGGTAATAACCGCCTCAGTGGCGTAATGGTTAGTCCATTCGCTTCACACCAGGAGGTCGCGGGTTCGATTGCCTGCGGGGTCAACTTGTAAGACTCGGTTTGGTTGGTGGTAGGGCATTTTCTAAGCCCGCCTGGCTAGCTACCACCATTTTATCTAAGTCTTGCCGCCAAACATCAGTGTTAATAACATTGATGTGTTCCAGCTTGAATGAGGTGACATTATGCTAAGGGCTTACCAATTGTGAATAAAAAAAATAGTAAACATTTTAGCATGCAGAAAGAGAACTAAATCTAATACCTTTAAACGATCAATTCTTGTATATATAATATATGAATCTATACAGATAGGTGTAAAAAAATTGGTGTAGGTCCCGTTAACTGGGGCATCTCCTCATCATACTGAACAACTTTTGTTCTACGACTTTGCTAAAAACTTAAACAATATTTTTTAACTCTTCATACAAAGCGATCAGCTGATTGACCGATTTTGTGCATTTTAGTATGGAGGGTCCAAATTTTTGTAAAACAAAAGTTGTTCAGTATGATGAGTAGAACATCCAGTTAACAGGACCTATACCAATTTTGTTACAACCTGTATTTATACAAGAATTGCTCGTATATAGGTATTAGATATAATCTGAATTTCGGAAACGGCTCCAACGATTTGCCAAAGTGGGAAGGAGTATACCGACAATTTATAACCAAAGATTCTAATGCCTATTTAGACAAAAAAAAGTAATATAAACATGGGCCAGTAAAGCCTAATTTTCGAGATATTATTTTTTTAAATAATTCACAAGTTCAAAAAACCTCAAGGGTAACACGCCCTAATAATATCAGATGTTTATCTGACGTTTGTTGTCTTGAGCTCTAAATAATCAAGTTTAGAAGGGATTACTCTCGTTAAGTGATTTTTTTGTTTTAGAAATTAAGTAAGTTAATAAGGCAGTTTTAGACCCATGTTGATATAACATTATTTACTCATAATAACACCAGGAATCCATGGTTAAAGTCTGTCGGTATACTCCTTCCCACCCTGTATTATATTAGTACTAGCATACAGTATGGACACTCCCTGCCGCTCTCTAGATTGCGACCTCACCCCCTCGTCACCCAGATTGATACAGATTGGTTACATTTCGCCGCCATTTTGTTTGTTTCGTCATTCCTTTTTTGAAATGAAATATCTGGCCCGTTGTATGAAGTGTCCAGGGTGTGGATTTGCTTAAAAATTGGGCTTTTAGGGGCGAAAAATCGATCTAGATCGGTCTCATCTCGGAGAAAACGCGTATTTCCGAGCAAAACTCGGTAGCCCAGGTCCTATAATATTATAAAACTGCCTCTTCTATCCACAAGCAGAATCTGATTTGTTTTGTGACTGTTCGTGTTAGCTTATGAAATCTTCTTTCTATCTATGTCAATCTAAGCAAGACACTTTTTTTTTGCATTTTTTATAACGTTTGCATGAAATCTGACACTAAAAAGTTTAGAAACCTTTGTTTTGGAAAAAAATCTTCGTAGATTACTCAAATAAACGATAAGATAGCTTGAAGATAAGATAGCCAGTTCTCCACTGCGTTGGGGATTCTTGGTAAGCCCGCTTCCATCTTTGGCATCATTGTCACTTACCATCAGTTGAGATAATGCCAAGGGCTTACCAATTATGAATAAAAAAAAAATTTGATGTATCAGTTCTTCCACAGTATTATGATACAGTAAGACAGAGATCAGAACAGTGTAAGTACACTTATTACGTCATACAATACGTCACACTTTTTCGAGTGCCTCACAGGCACTCTTCTCGCTTAAGCGTTGTTCGGAATGAATGCCTAGAGGCAGTCATCCCGCTTGAAAGGATTTTCTCGTGTACTCCGAAACATCGTTCATACTTCTTCTTCATCTTATCAGCTCATATACGTCCCCACCGAGGGGCTCGAGCCTACCCTGAATTAGGGCGATCGGGCTTTAGTCGACCACGCGGGCCCAGTGCGGGTTGGTCGACTTCACACACAACCTTCGAGTTTCTTCGCAGGCGTGTGCGGGTTTCCTCACGATGTTTTCCTTCACCGAAGAGCGTCGGATAAACGTACATATGAAATTGAAATTCGAAAACACATTGGTACGTGGCAGGATTCGAACCACGGCCTCCCGGACAGGAGGTAGCGGTCGTAACCCTTACGCCACCGACGCTCTACGTTCATACTTATTGGTCGTTATAGTAAACGGACATATTAACTTTGGCTATTAGATCTTATATCTTAGATCCATGTTAAAGATTAATTACCGAGTCTACCTATCCGTTAAATAGACGTTTCTGCACAGTCTTCAAGTTGAGGCTCAAGACTGAAATCCGGAAGTCGCTCCATAAATTATAACTTCCGCTAGTTTCAACTTGATCGTCAATACACACTATGTGATTTAACAAAATTTATTAATGCACCTTCTAAAATCAGTTGACTTTAATAAAATTTAAGTACCTAGTGTTTAACTTAAGTTAATTAAAGATAAAATTAATGAGTAAAAAGCGTCGGTGGCTCAACCGGTAACAACTCGGTCCATCTAACCAGAGGTACCGGGTTCAAATCTGGACGGCCAATGTACCAATGAGTTTTTCAAAAACTTACGTACATATCATTACCGATTGCTTTAACGGTGAAGGAAAACATCGTGAGGAAACCTGCACAGGCCTGCGAAGAAACTCGAAGGTTGTGTGTGAAGTCGACCAACCCGCACTGCGCCCGCGTGATCGACTAAGGCCTAATCGCCCTGATTCAGGGTAGGCTCGAGCCCCTCGGTGGGGACGTATATGAGCTTATATAATAATAAATTAATGAGTAAAACTTCAAAAACTTATTTAGAATCTTCGCTTTCTTATGAACTTACCGAAATATTTAATCGTTGATTAGCTCTTCGTGGCGGTCACCCGCGCCATTTTTTTGGGTTCCGCAGTGAAGTTAGAAACCCTTATAGTTTCACCATGTCCGTCCGTCTGTCCGTGGGTATGTCACAGACGTTTTACCCAGACTATTACAGCTCAGAGCTGAAATTTGCTATAGTTATTAAAACAAGGCATCATATCTAAAAAACTAATGAAACAAAATCTGTAATAAAACAATATGGCACCTTCCGATACGTGAGAGTTGGTGTCAAGAAATTTTATTCACGTATGGTTTTTTTTACGTTTTTTTGTAGGGGGTCTCCATACAAAAAACTATTTGTTTTTTATGTGAAGAAACTAGCGCTGTCTAGTATGATGGTACGGAACCCTTTGTGGGCGGTTCTGACTCGCACTTGGCCGGTTTTAATTTTTGTCAGAAACTTTCCCTGTCGTGACCTCAACAACAGTAAAAAGTTTCATCGTAATGGGATGAACAGTACAGGCAGGCTTAGAAGACAATTAAATGGTCATTTTTATTAGATAAAATTTTAAAGATAACTAGGAAAATGATACTATATTTTCGCCCACGTGGACATCGTTTTTATGACTGTATTTGAGGGTGAGTGGTGCGTGAGCTGCAAGCGGCTCGCGAGCGTGGACATAATTTTCTCCAGATCTCTATCCATATCGGGCTAATCTGATTAGCAGTCTATGTCATTTCCCACTCCCTCAACCGCATCTCTGTGCAAAAAACTCAACAATTCATTGTTCCGTTGCGATGTTAAAGAAATGAACCAAACAAAAAGAGGTTTTTTTTTTCAGTTCCCTGTTATCAGACTATGCTATTTTCACGGGATAAAAAGTAGCCTATGTCCTTCTTCGTAACACAGGCTACCTGCATGCCAAATTTCAAGATAGGTCAAGGTGTTGAAGCGTGAAAAGTTAACAAACAAACAAACACATTTTCACATTTGTAATATTAATAAGGACTAGATAAAAGGGTTTACGCGTAAGTAAGTATTAAAAATAGTCCATATGTGATTGGAATACATCATAGAATACATACTTCAGTAGTTTAGTCAGTAGGTACCTACCTAATTCTATTTGATCATCATCATCATCGTATCAGCCGAAAGACGTCTACTGCTGGACAAAGGCCTCCCCAAGGATTTCCACAACCACCAGACCTGCGCTGCCCGCATCCAACGGCTTTCCGCGACTTTCACAAGGTCATCGGTCCATCGAGTGTGAGGTCTGCATATGTTACGTCTTCCGATCCGCGGTCATTACTCAAGAACCTAACTGCCCCGGCAGCTATCTCCCCACCCATTGCCACTGTCTTAAATGCAATTCTAAAGGATATTTCTGTTACTTCAGTTATCCCGGATCTCCTAATTTCTAATAAGATTTCCAATAGTAGCTCTATTGTTACAAACTATACTAAAATTTCCTCCCGTGTGACCCCACAAATCTGTGCTGGTGTATTGTCTTGAGACTTGCATTTAATTAGCGAGATTTCAGCTTGATACGAAGTCAGTGCCCCAAGTTAGTGTAGTATCAGGCACCGGAAATTAACGCATTCCAAATAACTTGCTCTAAAGTTTTGCGCCACTAGACTGACTACTACCAAGTAGCTAGAGGTAAGGGCGTCCGCTAAGTTGAGTTAAAAATTGTATGGGCAAACCCGTCGCATGCGCCGCCTCCAGTTAGCGCTGCCCATACACTAGTATCTCATCTGTGCCCATACTATTTTACGAAACAAGCACGCGACGCCGGCGCTCGCCGCATGCGCCCGCTTTACTTAGCGGACGCACTAAAACAGGTAGGCGTAGATACTACGAATTAAAATAATTATCTGACGCATTACACGTGACCGCGGGTGATGCTAAGTGCAATAACAGGTAATTTTGAGAGAATTTTATTACTGTTATAGCGAAAAAATATGCTGTACGATATTATGATTGGTTCAGATATTCTAAATCTAGGTTTGACGATGAACTTGACTTTTTCAATAACAAAACCCGTCGAATGTTTTATCGATTTTAAGTGCGATCGATCGATATAAAAAAAATTCTCAACGTTTAGAAATAGTCTCACGTGTTCACCCTGTTTGTGTTGCTTACCATACGTTTTGTAACGATACGCCTAGCGTTATCAAAGCTTTAAAATCCAGGCTTTCCATTTTCGGTGCTCTAACACGTGTAATCTTGGACTAAGGACCTTGCTTTGCTAGCAAAGATTTCAAACAACTTTGGTTCGAGCTGTGCGAAAAGCCGAGCTGGGCACGTGATGAGTAGCGGGAGTACTTCAAGGAACCTCTGTATGTACGTGCGATAGGCCGTGGCAGGAAGCTCTCAATGAAGTTCAGCTTGCACTGAACTGTGCCACGAACCGAGTGACAAAAGCGAGCCCTTTTAACCCTGCCATGGTCGGGCCCCCAAAAGTCACCTGAGTGGTCGCGTGGATCACATATGTATGCCAAATTGTTTTTTAATTTTTTTAAATAAAATTGATTTATGTATAAGTTTTTTATTGACGAACGGCAAGTACCCGTATCTAAAATTAAATTATATTAATAAATTAAACAGAGTAATTAACAGTTATCGTCTGAAAATTTACTTTGGATTATATGAGACCATAATACGTGTTTTAAATGCAATGAAAACAAATCAACAATTATTTCCTAAATAGGAACTACATATATATTTGGAATGAACAGAGCGGGGGTGGGGATTATCATACTTAAAGTACCCGGAGCCCTGTGTAACACACTTGAACTGTTTACGAATAATTTCATATTTAATGACCGTGGATTACATTTGTAAACCGCGCGACCACTGCAAAGTTAAGTTAATTATCATATCAGCTCATATAAGTCCCCACCAAAGGGCTCGAGCCTACCCTGAATTTCAGTTAATGATAGAAAAATATGTAGCGCCACAACTGAATCTTTTATCTGTATAAACGATTCTGAAGTTGAGAAGAAATCACTGTAGCGAAAGAACCATCAGTGGCCCACAATGTAAACGGCGCAGTCGGGTAATTATTATATAACAGCTGATCGATTTCTAAATGAAGTCACTCAAACGCATTCACTTTTTAACCGCCCATCGTGGCGTAATGGTTGGTCCATTCGCTTCACACCGCAAAGTCGCGGGTTCGATTCCCGGTGGGGTCAACTAGTAAGACTCGGTTTGGTTGGTGGTAAGGCATTTTATAAGCCCGCCTGGCTAGCTAGCACCATCTTATCTAAGGCTTGCCGCCAAGCATCAGTGTTAACAGCATTGATGTGTTCCGACTTGAAGATCAGATAGGCAGTTCTCTATTGCGTTGGAGAAACATCGACACTTACCATCAGGCCTTTCCAATTGTGAATAAAAAATAATGAAAAAAAAACTCAAATTTTTAATAAGAAAAAATAAATTCAATTTTTTTAGCGAATTGACATATTCTTTACGTCTTTGGTGTTCTAGATGAATAGAAGAGCCAGTTAACGAATCCTAACACATTTTTACAACCTCTATAATGACGTACTTAAACAGGTTAAAAAAAATGTATGGGACCCGTTAAGTGGGGGTTCTACTTATCATACTCTTTCAACAACTTTCCCCAGGAAACAAAGAGTAAATTTAAAAAAATAGACCCTCTATACAAAAATGCACAATATCGGTCGATCAGCTTGATCGATTTGTATGGGATTTTTTTTTGCGATTTCAGCAACGTCATAAAACAAAAGTTGGTGAGTAGAAGCCCCAGTTAACGGAACATACACTAATGGCAAAAACACATATGCTCAGGAGAGAAAACTGATTTTGCACATGAATCATCACTATCTATTAGAAAGATATGTAGATAAACATAGACTATGGGTTGTATAGGGAAAGTTGTTCAGTTTCATGGGTAGAAGCACCAGTTAAAATAGACCATACACCATTTATAAACTCAAGAACAGCAGGACCAATTTTTATGATTTTTGTTTTTTTGCATTTGTCTTCGTCAGGAATAAGATAATAAGTATTATAATATGATATTCATCAATATAAAATGTAGGGTAGGGTAGTGTAGTGTAGTTAGGGTAGGGTAGGGTAGGATAGTGTAGTGTAGGGTAGTGTAGAGTAGGGTAGGGTAGGGTAGTGTAGGTTAGGGTAGTGAAGGGTAGTGTAGTGTAGTGTAAGGTGGAACGAAGTTTGCCGGGACAGCTAGTAATAATATAAATGGAGAAATAATGAAAATTAAAATTGTCGAGCGGCTAGAGGCGATCTTCGACCTGGCGTCTGTGAATCTACTAGTTTAGTCTATCTTTTTCACTGTTCGCATACCGAGGTACAGAAGAACGGCCAGAATGGCGCAGGATAGTGAATAGGCAAGTGCGCGAGTTCGAGGATCAGCGTAAAGCTGACCTTGATACCAAACGCGACCAGTTACAGTCCCGACCACCTGCGACCATTTCATACAATTACGAGGGTGGCATACTTACGAGTAAATGCCCTCACTGCGCGAGGAGTTCCGCTGCGAAGATTGGCTACATAAACGCGCGGCGAACCGACTAGGAGTCGAAGTGGTCGCCATGACCGAAATCGGTCGGATAGATCATAGATCATCATCATCACCGAGGTACACCAATATCTACTGAGATTCATTATGTCAGCTCACATACGTCCCCACCGAGGGGCTCGAGCCTACCCTGAATTAGGGCGATTGGACCTTAGTCGACTACGTGGTTCACACACACAACCTTCGAGTTTCTTCTCAGGCGTGTGCAGGTTTCCTCACGATGTCTTCCTTCACCGTAAGAGCGTCAGATAAACGTACAAATGAAATCGACATTCGATAACACATTGGTACCTGACAAGATTCGAACCACGGCCTCTCGGACAGGAGGTAGCGGTCCTATAACCGTTACGCCACTGACGCACTGAGATTACGAAGCTTCTAATTATGTGAACTACAGCAACTTAGTGTGAACTTGCGCATTAGTGCTGCATGGCGCGATACTAATTAAGCTATACCAGGCATCTCCAAGTTCAACCAAGTTGTCTCAAGTTGTATTGTCTAAGTTCAAATGGGATTAACTTGTTTTGTGTCCAATTGTTGCCTAGACAAGTTGTAAGCGGCTCAGAAACTATGTAGATATTTTGTTTGTTTGCCTACTCACGTATTCCATAAAACTTTTATCTTCATAAATATCTTCAACCAAAGTTTGTTTTAATTTTAAGTGGTGGTTGCTATTTTTTTTTGATACAAGCTTTCGGAACTATGAGAGGTTTTAATAGTTTTATGGATGGAACATTGTAACTTTTCAAGATTTTGGGATCGATTTAATTTTAAGAAATGAGATTCTCGTAAGAAACATACCTACATCACAACATTCCAAAGATACAAAGGATATTAATTTAGGTCCTCCTACTAATATTATACACGCGAAAGTTTGTAAGAATGTATGGATGTATGTTTGTTACTTTTTCACGCAAAAACTACTGAACGGATCTGGTTGAAATTTGGTAGGTAGACAGATTAGGGCCTGGATTAACACATAGGCTACTTCTTACCACGCTTGCGAGCCGCTTGCGGCTCGCGCACTGCGCACCCTCGAAAAGTCATAGAAACGTTGTCCAGACGGGTAAAGCCGTGGGAACAGCTAGTTACTTTATAACAATGATATATAATGTTACTATCGTCTTTATAAAAACAAATCCACTTCTCTCCAGTTTTGTCTAGGGGTTCACGACACCTCATGAAATTATATACATTATAATATTTATAATATGTGACAAAGTCAGACAATATACACTATACAATAACACCACAGAACACACGATGGCGTGGCATATTTTTTGAACAGATGCATTCAATACTTCGTTACAAGTGACTCACGCATAAAAAAAACATTATGTTGGCTTGATTACAAGATACATACGCGAAAATAAACGATGTTATTTCAGCTTATATGATTATACATATATATGCCATGTATGTAAGGTTCTTAGAAAATAATTTCATAAAATGTCAGCAAAAATTAATCATTAGGTAACATATTGGTCAATATTTTTCAATGATCGTTCTCTTGTTATTTATTTTATACTAGCTGTCCTGGCGAACTTCGTTCCACCTTACTCTACAATATACTACCCTTCCCTACCCTACACTACACTACCCTACCCTACACTACACTACACTACCCTACCCTACACTAAAACCAATTATTTTTTGACTGATAATATATTTTTTTATTGATGAATATCATATTTTAATACTTCGTCCTATTCCGGACGAAGACAAATGCAAAAATTAAATGAAATATTCTAAATGTACTCCTAGAATCCATATGTCTGTGTCCTTTTGTTCTGTTATAGTTAGTCAAACATTACGTACTATCAGAAACTTGAGATATTTTTTATAAATAGAGAAATTTTTGATGAGATTTAATCTGTGAACTTGTGTTTCCTGCCTATATAGCTACTCGTATCTTATTCAAGCTTTAGGACTAAAATTACTTTCGTCATAATCTATGCCACTGACGTTCACGCCATCTGACTACAATAATTCTGAGAGGTTTTATTTTTATTGCACTAAATAGAGCACTATTATATTGCACATTAAAAAAGCGACTGACCATACTAAACACACGCTGGTAATAGCACAACAAAAAGCTTATAAAGAGTGGGCCCACTCTATCCATTAGCAGGGCAGGGCCGAGACGAGCGCTGCTTATTAAAAATGTGGCCTGAATATCAAATTGCTATCTTCCTATTGTATCGCAACTCGCACCCCAGAGCAATGGCCATGCTACCCCTGGATTTCAAACATGTTTTATATAGAGTAGGGCAATGACAGAGATGCTGACATTTTGGATTTTTGCTAAAGTTTTACTAGATCAGCCAGAGAGTCGTGTCACGAGAAATTTTTGCAATCTTTAAGCTAGGTACACTATACCTATCAAACGAAACAAACAAACAATTGTTTTTTTATATTTATTTTTCTTTAGTTTAAAGAGGCTTTGGGTTTCTTTTTTTGTTGTTGTTAGATGTTGTTTCTGTTGCTGTTGTTGTTCATATGCAGATGTTTGTTTGATGTTTTGTGTGATACTCACATATTATGTTAACTATTTTTTAAGCGATCATTTTTAAAACCTGTCTTACGGGATACAACTAGTCTAACGACACTGCGAGAACAAATCCATAAAGCCGTTAAGGCTACCGGCTCAGTCAAAAAAACTTTCATACATACATACACACATACATAAACCCAAAAATCATTACCTTTTTTTTTGGGTATTCAGGTGAAAACAAGTGTTTTTAGGGTTCCGTACCTAAAAAGGAAAAAAAAAACGAAACCCTTATCCTATCTTATCGTTATAAGTGGGAGCTGCAGTTGAAGCGAAACTTCGACCCAATGGGATCTTTTGTGTCTACCCCTATAACCTTTGCACCCCAACCTACTCGAAGATGTGCTGTATTAATGCATCAATTCCGCTGATAGGAAGGTGTTTATTGTCCTCCAGTTTTGGGTAGCCATCACCTAGGAGGTACATACGCTTGCTAACCAGGACATCGCAGTGACACAGTAAGTGTTCCATTGATTCTGTATCTTCACCACAGGCCCTGCAGGTGGCCCGTCAACGCTCCTGTTACAGCTCCGACGCACGTCCTGCTGTTTTCCTAAATATACTTGGTTGCCCCTGTGGTTACCTCACCGATGAAGAGCTTAGAGTGTTTGTGTCCATCTTTAGATAGCCATGTCAATCTGTGCCTTCCCTCGGCCTTTTCCTTTAATGCCCTTATAATAGTGCTCCTTGATAGCCCTATCCTCGGTTCTGGATCACACATTGTTGTCTGTGATCCCATTCTAGCCAGTTTGTCTGCTTCTTCATTGCCTTCCACATCTACGTGTTGGGTTGAAATTTGGTCCACATATATGTAAGTTGATGACCCAAAGACGGACATGTAACGTAAATAAATTATTTTAAACATGGGAGCCACTTTTTGGGGATAAATTAGAAAATATAAAAAGAAAGTTTTAATGAGATACTCACAACAATATATATTCGTTCATTTTAAGATAAACAGATTTAAAGTTATTTAAGAAATAGACAAAAATTGACCATTCCCCCTTATCTACGAAACTACTGAGTAACTATTTAGTAATCTGTGCTACTGAGCCTACAATTTAAAATCACAATTTGTAAGGTTTAATACATATATTACAAGAAAATCTATGAGAAAATCTGAAGTCCTTCCGTTCTTACAGGAAAAAATGAAATTTCTATAGTCCGATTGTTTAGAACCTAGCGACACCTAGTGGGATCCAGTAGTATCTCCTACATAGTTAATTTACGTAGTAATACGACAACAACATCTAGTTCCCTTTTAAATATATCTGTAGATGGCGCTGTAGAAGAAAATTAGTTTTTGGTATGGAACCCTTAATGCGCGAGTTTGACTCGCACTTAGCCGGCTTTTTTTATTAGTTTTTTTGTTAAATAACAATGTATTAAGTAAACAGGTTTTTTCTAAGTTCTCACAAAAAATAACATTTGGATTTATCGTTTTTTGTTCCGACGCTCCTCAACTGTAAACTTTAAATCAATTGGACCTACGTAAGTTTTTCACTTTTTCTTACTTCTGCCTTAGCAGATTCCAGGAGATGCTTCAGCATCAAGGATATCAAATATAATAAACAATAAAATAAACAATAATAATAAAGATAATATATATAATTATATCTGCTAACATCTATTCATTAACACTATTCTAATGAGTCTAAACTACTGTACTCTACTGTTAATTGTTGAGGAGTTGGGTATTTTGCCGATTCCAAGAGATACTGCAGAATCAGGTCAAGGTTACCATGTTCTATGTAACACCTATTCATTGAGACTATTTCAATGAACCCAAACACGATACCTCCGCTGTAAGTTGGTTAGAAGTTGGGTATCCTGCAGATTACAGGAGATGCTGCAGCATCAGGTCAAGGTTACTATATTATATCTAAAACCTATTCATTGAGACTATTCCAATGAGCCTTAGTACGATACTTCTGCTGTAAGTTGTTGAGACTATTCAAGTGAGCCCAAACACAATACCTCTGCTGTAAGTTTGCGAGGAGTTGGGTATCCTGAAAATTCCAGGAGATGCTGTTGCATCAGGTCAAGGTAACCAGGTTATATCTAACACTTATTCATTGAGACTATTCCAATGAGCCCAAATACGATTCCTATGCTGTAATTTGGTGAGGTGTTGGGTATCCTGCAGATTCCAGGAGATGCTGCAGCATCAGGTCAAGGTTACCATGGTTTTGCAATATTTTTACAGTAACAGGGCATCAAAATTTAAATCGATCAGACCTGTATAAATTGCTCACATCCCTTTATCACCTAGATCAGAGCTGATGATCCTCAAACGGCTAAACAGATCTTCATCAATTATAGCAAAGAACCACCGCAAGAAAACTTGCTGTCACGTGAAAAAAACCGCATTAAGATCAGTCAATCCGTTCGAGAGCTACGATGCCACAGACAGACAGACAAACGCACACACAGACATTGTCTTTTTGCATCGGAGGTTAATAGAAACCGATCACGAACAGCCTCTGTATCTGATTCTACTCTGCACAAAAATAGCGGGACAACTGCTTTACCACTTGTCCAAGTGGGGTACTCGAGCCCTAACTTGGCTATTGTTTGTTTTTTGACACAGAAATAAATTCAGTTGTCACATCCACCAAGATGAATGGTGCGTTACACGGTAGTCATATGGCGAATTTGATGCACTTGTGCGCATGTTGTGTTTTTAGAGTCGCACACAATATCTCTGTGATTATGAGGGCTGAGCTTTTTATTGATAATGATAAAAATATTAATGGAAACTGTTTTGTGAATGACTTGTTTTCACCCGACTGCTCAGAAGAAGAGTAGGTTTGTATTTATTGATGTGTGTTTGGCTAAGCCTGTAGCCTAAACCCATGAAGGAAAAAATATGGCAGCGCCCTATATCTTGCTTGATGAGCATAGTCAATTACTCCTAAAAACGATTTAAAACCTAAGGTAGAAAAAAAACCTTATTGTTGATGATGTTCCTTAAAGCCAAAAGCTATTAAAAACACGATTGAGCAGTTTAGGCTCCATAGAAAAAAACCCCAAGATAGGTCTACCAAGTTACTTTTAACTCTAGATATGACGAAAATTTTAAAGTATCAATTCTAAAAAATATACAAAAATATTTGTTATGATAATACAAAGCGAGTAATGTTATTTTTTTTAACTTTTATTGTAGTTTTTGATTGAAACGAAAAACCAATGAAAAAGGGTGGTTATTTTGTTTACTCTTTACACGTAAAGAAAAAGACACTGAAAAGAACCTGTTCCAATCAATACCTCGCCCTTATTAATTATAAATAAATAAAATAATTATTTATTTAGGCAAGCACGGGCCCACAAACAGAAAATTCAGTTAACAATAAAATAAAATAAATTAAACTCAATAAATTCAAATAAGTCATCAAAAAAATAATATTAAAATAAAACGTAGTCACACAGATTACAATTAAAAAAAACAAATTGTCAATGTTTAAAAATGTAAATATTTCAAATTGTCAATATTTCCTCACCGGCATTGGAACCACGGCATGCCTAGCGCAGCAATGCCTTATAATTCCCTAATATACTTCCTTTTTTTTTCTTTCTTTAGTTCATAAAGAAATTATTTTGCCAATGAACACTCAAAAATATGTATACATTCATCATCACTGGCCTCAGCGTCTATTACAGACGATTCACTACGGTGTCCTGGACTAGAGGCAACGCATACAACGTATACATTATATACTCACATACAAGATAAATTTAAACTATTCACGCACGATAGCTTTTACTGTTCGTTAGACTGAGCAGAGCTCGTAAACAAACTTATTGTTAGACGTTCTTTTAACGTACTAGATTTTGCCAGCGGCTTAGCTCGCGTGAACATAGTTTCTATGACTGTCTTCGAGGGTGCGCAAAAAGTAACCTATATGTTAATCCATGTCCTAATCTGTCTCATCATCATCATCATCATCATATCAGCCGAAAATCGTCCACTGCTGGACAAAGGCCCAAAGGATTTCCACGACGACCGGTCCTGTGCTGCCCGCATCCATCGGATTCCCGCGATCTTCACCAGGTCGTCGGTACACCGCGTGGGAGGCCTGCCTACGCTACGTTTTCCGGTGCGCGTTCGCCACTCGAGAACTTTACTGCACCATCGGCCATCTGTCTACCTACCAAATTTCAGCCAGAATACGTTCAGTAGTTTTTGCACGAAAGAGTAACAAACATCCATTCATACATTCAAACTTTCGCGTTGGGTTTATAATACTAATAGGATAACAGCTTTCCTTTATAACTCCGCCACCATTAACGTAACTTGTAAAAATGAGCCAGGTTCCCGTTCGGGCGGCTTGTTTGTTTTGAGCAGCTAAATAAGTAATGAGGCGAAATCCATTTGTTTCGGTTTGCGCATTTTTCCTGATCCATTACGCGGCCCGGCCAATTTGGCCACATTGAATAAGTAAAGCTGAACGAAATGTAAGTATACAGATTAGGTGTTTGTAGAAGTTTTTTTAAATATGCTTACTACTAAGGTTTTTTCAATACACTTGCTCGAAAAGTGGTTCTTTAAATGCTAGTCAAGTGTGCGCAAAATTGATTTTACCGCACTCGTGCTTTTACTTTACCTCTTTTTTTTCTAGCTCGGAGGAACAAGCCATTTCTAGCAAATAAAAAAATATAATAACTAAAATAACAGAATCTTCTTTAGGACTTTTGAAAGGAGAATTTCAAAGAGATAGGTAGTTCCTCCAAGGTTAGTAGATAACGAAAGCTGCTTAGATTCTCTTTGGGTTATATCTTTGTAAACAAAAGTGAAAAAATATGAATGAAGTGGAACCGGTTACACCAAGGAATAGGTCATCTTTACCAAAGAGGTTAAGTATCCCAAGCCGTATTATAGTCTATTTATGATAATAAAAAAATACTTACGCATGCGTACGTGTGCTAGCTAAAATATGTTTTTGTTGTGAAAACTAATAAAATTAAGAAAAGTTAATATTTATGTAATAAAAAATATACTTATGTGTATGTATAAGAAAAAACAAAGTGCGATTACTCCCCGGACATTTAAAATAAGCCACAAGTCGTGTAAAATGAACTTTGGTTGCTGAAACCTTGATAGGTATGTACCTACCCGTGTATTTTGTTTTTCTGTCACGGTCGTTTTTTTATTTTCTCACAACTGTGTTGAAAAACTTCGTATGATACATGGGTGTAAAAGGGAATAACAAACTCGTGACGATGGTAAACCCTCGGCTGCGGCTCGGGCTCACAAATGTCAATCGTTTGTTATTGACCTTTTTACAACCCTTGTATCATAAATAACTATTGTTTTATTATTGAAGTAAAAACTTCTTTAGGCGCATTAGGCATTTTTTGAGATAGGAAAAAACCATTGAACTCGTGATACTGTAATGTAACCGCCACCGTACCAGGAACACTCGCAGGGTCAAAACTTATAAAATTGTTAAAAGTTTTCACTTCTGTTGGCACACTCGGAGTAGTTAGGTGAGGTTTTTAGTGTAGTTTTTTTTTTCAAATCTACAATGGGTCTTATTAAGGTTTTTTAACAAAGTTATTTTATATACAAGTAAATGTCCTCTGAGAAGCTCAAAAGTGTTATTAAAATTATTTTGTTCTATTTTATTATCGAGTTACAATTTTTTTTACAAATGGAACAGAAATACGGAAAGCTGTATTGTACAGGGTGTAGAAAATGGTGTCGGAGCCGTTAACTGGGGGTTCTACTCATCATACTGAACAAAGGAGTTCGAACATTTTTGTATGGAGCCTGGCATAGTGACCGTCGCCATCTTGTTTTTTTTTTCAATTTTGCGTCCAGCGATAAAACTTATATATTTGGATAGGAAATGTAAATACAAACCGAAATTACTCTTTGACATTTTTGCCTAAACCGTCACGTTCCTGAGATATTTTGATTTAAAGATTTTTATAGAATTCTTTGAATAAAAGCTATGATCGCTTGATTTTTGAGGATGTTGCAGCTAGTTACACATTAATATCGTTAAATAAGTAATATATAAGTATATAACTCACATATAGTACATATCTAATTGGTAGGTTGTCATATAGGTATGTTTACGTAAGAATAGCAGGACATAAAAAGATGTAAAAACATGGTATTCCAATCCCGATATGGCCTAACCTCCCTCCCTGCTTCGTATCAGGTAAGTACCTGCTTATCTAATGTGATGACTTTCGACGGGTCTCAGGTAAAAATATGCTTTGTTCTATTGTTAAAAAACGATCATGTAAAAATAGCACATGTGCGCTTCCGCGCCGGTCCGATCTCAGTGCTGCCATTTAATATCGAATATTCATTAAATAAAAATTATTTCGATCAGATAAACGAAGTGAATTATATGTATATTTAGATAATAGGTAAAGAAAGGGTTCCATTAGTTGTGATAAATTATTATATAATTATCTAAGGCCTAAACACAGGCCACACATTAGTCACAAATAATTTTTGGATTTACTCACAGGCAGGCAACACTAGTTCCGACAGGTTCGTGAGGTACAAGGTCGCGCAACGGTTTATGGGCGCTGACCTTGAATGCGCAGTAGTCATTTTTTGGGTCTGTTTGGCGGGTGGGTGGCGGGGGGAGTGAAGCGCTACGCGGACAGCCGACGCTCATTGGTGGATCGTTGGTGCCGATGCGCAAAAATCCCCACTATTTTGCCTGAGCGCTCATAACTCGTCGCGCGGACATCGTCGGAAGGGAGGTTCGGTCGCGGTCGGCGAGCTCATCAGTCACTCTACTCTCACTATCGAGCGAGTATCGATCGTCCTCTGTTATCTCTGCGAGTGATTAATTGTTTTTGTTTTGTTACGTTTTTGTTATCTTGTTGCGTTGTTTGTTATTCTGTCATAATGCCAGATCAAATTGGTGCGAGACACTGTTTCTTTTGTGGAGTGAGTACTTTGCCTGGACCACGGCGAAAACAACGGGAACCTATCCGATCTTACTTGCTGACTGCAGAGTACATTCGCAACCATCCAAGCATCACGGCTTACTCACACCACATGTATGACGATCGGCAGGTTAGTATTTTTTTAATACGTCTATCACCAATTAGTGAACTAAGTATTTAGACCTAAGTATGTAGCTAAAATATTAGGTATGTTGCGGCAAACGCAAAGGACTGTCACGTTTTTAATCTGTGAGTAACGATACTACTGTAAATTATATGAATGCTAATCTGTAATCTCTACAATAAAAATGAAAAAAGAAAATTGCTTTTAGATGTCTCATTTAAACTGGAGAACGGCTGGACCGACTAGGATAATTTTCGTTTTGATATATTTTTGTGGAAGTCAAGGAGGGATCAAAAGAGTAGGATAATTAAATACCACGCGTCCAACGCTGTACCTACAAGATTTTTTAAATTGTACACAGTCAGGGCAACCATGTGTGGTGTCTAGCACTATGGTATGCTAATAAAAAAGATGGAAAACTTATAAAATAGAAGCGAATTATTATTTAAAATCCTTACCTACGATTCAAGCTTTTAAATGTTGCAATTGCAAGCCTTTATTGTAAATGATACCAGCTGCTCTGAAAATAATTGTGTCAATTGACAAAATATTAATGATGCTACGAATATGAGATAAAAGACTTGTTGGAAACCAATAGTAAATACTGTAAAATACACGAGTTTTTGTTTCAAATAACTATATTAATATAAGTTTTGATATTCGTATTTGCATTCGCCGAATAGTAAAGTCAATATTCGTATTCGTAAAACTAGTATTCGTTGCATCACTAAATGTCTTGTATATAATGTACTCGCCATTATTTAATACATTAACCAAAACAATCATTTATAGTAACCAAAAAGATACCAAAAAGAGTTATTTTAGTGAACCTAACCCCTCCGGGTTGGGGTGCTCCTCGGTATGCTCGCCCTTGTTTTAAATAAGGGCTCCTGAGATTAATCTATACTTATTTACAATACGCATGGATTTTATTTATATTCTAAGGAACGTGTATAATTAAATTAAATAATTCATACATGCCTGAATGGCTTAGGGATGGTATAGAATGCCTATGGATTTTATACAATGCCTGCATTAAATACATTTGTGGTAACATTATGTCATTATGTCGGTAACTTAAGTTTTCCTTTCAATTATCTTTTAGAATTAAATAAATTGAAGATCATTTTGGCATTAAACAGTAATATTTTTTTGTAATTTCAGATAAATGAAGAAGACAGGATATGCAGACCTTGTTTGCTACGTGCAGATCGCTTCTTAGAACAGCAAAGGCGACATGAAGCCGAGGAGGAAGCGATGGCAGCAGTTGAACGTGAAGCCGTCGAAGATGTATTTGATCCATCATCAAGTACACCTTCCGAAGAAGGACGGAATGATCCACTGAGGATGGAAGCCGATGACGTTGTTCCAGATAATCAAGCACCAGATGTTCCCCAGGAAGAGGAAATTCCACAACCGAATAATGACATTGTGTTTTCCGTACCCGGATTCTCACGCACTTCAAGTACGTCAACATACTGTGTTGTAACCGGCTGCCACAATAGAGATCTTCATCGAATTCCTCTATCTATGAGGCAAACCATTTTGAGAAAACAGAGCATCTACATTCCCGCAGGAACACGAGTTTGTGAAGAGCATTCACAAATGTATGCAATTTGGGCAGATTTGGCGTCTCACTGTCGCAATATGCACGAAACTTTTAACATTTCTCAAATGTCTGATTTGCTGAAGCTTCTCCAAACAAATACTTCCAAGTATTTGAATTTTGAGAAATTAAATTCAATACCAGATGTGATGTTTCAAATGCACACCGGCTTCAATAAGTCTGACTTTTTAAGTATTCTGGAAGAAACCCCCTCGCTGTCCGAAATATTCAAACGCCCGAAGACGGCACTAGCCACCGCTTTGTGTAAATTGCACACAGGAGAGACTAATGATAGATTATCTTGTATTTTTCGCGTATCGCCTCAACAATTTGGTCGCATCATGAAAAAGGCAAGAAAATGCTTAGAGACAGAATTTGTGCCGAAGCACCTAGGCTTCGACCATATCTATGGACCGGACAGTGCATTTACCTACAGAGAGAACCTAGATGAAAGAATTTTAAGAATTCCAAGGATTCTTTTCACCGAGCCAGACATGAACCAGGCAATAACCATTTGTGATGGCACTTATTTTTACATTCAGAAGAGCTCAAATTATGACTTTCAAAGAAAAACGTACAGTGCCCACAAGTATCGAAATCTTCTGAAAGTCTTCCTGATAGTGACTCCAGATGGCTATATTGTGGAAATATTTGGTCCATACGAAGCCAATAAGTCTGATTCAGACATAATGAAGGAATTGATAAGCGAGGATGAAAATAATCCATTCCACTGGTTTTTTGAACAGAATGATGTATTCATTCTCGATCGTGGATTTCGAGATTGTATAGAGAGCCTGGCTGCCACTGGCTACAAAGCCTACATGCCAGTAACGAAGGACGAAGGAGAACGTCAACTTACAACCCAGCAGGCCAACGAATCGCGTAAAGTTACTCTGTGCCGCTGGGTTGTAGAGACAATTAATGGACGTCTGAAAAATCAATTCAGGCAATTACGAAACCAGTTCGTGAATATTGCGGCGCCTCATTTGTATCAAGAAGTGAAAATAGCCTGCGCGCTTATAAATGCGTTTGGCCAGAAATTAATAGACCCGCCAGAAGCTGGCGAAATTATAAACGAAATATATATCAAATATGACGCACCAAATAGACTTGGAGACATGGTGATTGCCAATAACATGAATTTGAGAAGAGCCGCGTTTGTGCCACTAGACGGAGGTGAAGGATTCGAGGAATTTCCGAACCTGTCTCGCGAGGACTTACTGGTGATGGCCTTGGGCCCGTATCAGGTGGCACAAGCCAGAAGCTATAATGGGGAACATCTAAAACGAAATGGCTCCTTTTCTATTGAAGTATATGAGGACCGGCATATTGATTATAATTTAAATAATTATAACATAATAGCTGCTCAGCCCTGGATGATAAGAGGAAAAATACACTCCAGGTACCACAACGCGCGTGTGTACTTTGTGTACCTGCTGATGGATAATAGTCTACATGGTAGAAATAAAGTCATCGAGCACTATTGTAACTGTATGGCAGGAAAGCGGACTCTTGGGTGCTGCTCCCATGTTATGTGCATTATTTAATACAAGGGATGGGCGCGGCACCACGAGATCCCTGTCCGGCCACCTGCTGCCTTTTTAGACAGCATTTTAAATACAAATATCGACTTACTCGAAGAAGATGATTGATTTATATCCTAAGAAAGTAGATTAGATAGTATAACATTCATAATAATAAGTAGGTTAGTCCCTAGCTAATTATCAATTAGTTTAGAGAACTAGTAAAATCACTGTTTGTGAATTCAGCTAGCTTGTTTGCATTGGTTGGTTGATGGTAGACTTATATCTGCGTTACTGCCTCCGGTCATGATTGTGTCTAGTTAAAATGGGATACCATAAGCCTGCGGCATCCCGCAATAGCAGACCGCGCAAATTCACTGAGGAATTGGGTTAGTTCACCATTTTCATAACAATAATTTTTCTAGAGGCATAGCTAGTTGTAAATAGTCAATACATAGTTAATCGTAAGTGAAAAGAATAATTGTTGTAATAATTTCAGTTTTATCAAAAAGTTACAGCATTTCCAATAGTCAAAGAAGACGAAAAACACGGATGTTTCGGGTTAAAGTCCAACTTTTACCCAGTAAGGTTGCTGGTAAGATAGGTATTTATTTTCTAAGCACACATGTGTGCGACCAGACACCCATCCCTGATATTCATTATTTTAATAGATTATAAGTTTTGTTTGATTTTATATGTGCAAGTTGATTTTTTAATTAGTCTATAATATACTATATAAGATTATTATTTGTTTTTATAATAAAAAAGATCTGAAAAATGTACTTTTATTTCACCTACATTTCATAAACTAACCTTTCATAAGCCTACCTACTTATTATGTAAGGTAATTATATACTAATTATATACTTATATACTAATTATATACGTATATACTGATTATATAACAATATTTATGTGTTACCAGCTACAACATCCACAAAAATCAAGCGATCATAGCTTTTATTCAAAGAATACTATATAAAACTTTAAGTCGAAATATCTCAGGAACCTGACGTTTTAGGCAAAAATGTCATAGAGTATTTTTGGCTTGTATTTACATTTCCTATCGAAATATATAGGTTTCATCGCTGGACGCAAAATTGAAAAAAAATCAAGATGGCGACCGTTTACTATGCCACGGAGGTTCGAAGCCCTTTCCCAAGGAACCCATACTCAATTCTCAAAAAAAATTGGCCCCCTTCATACTAAAATGCACAAAATTAGTCGATCAGCTGATCGATTTGTATGAAGGGTAAAATATTTTTTTGCGATTTCAGCAAAGCCGTAGAACAATATTTGTTCAGTATGATGAGTAGAAGCACCAGTTAACGGGACCTACACCAATTTTGTTACAACCTGTATCATAATGCCTTTACAACGTGACATTGCAACGTTTCGAGGTGTCATTTTTTAAGCGACTTCCAAAAAGGAGGAGGTTCTCAATTCATCTGTATGTTTTTTTTATGTGTGTTACCTCATAACTTTTGACTCGGTGAACCGATTTTTATGATTCTTTTTTTATTTGAAAACTAGCGCTTCTCATGTGGTCCCATATAATTTCTTTCAAAATCGGTGTAGTAATTTATTAGAAAATTAACAAAAACCAAAAATAATAATGCAAAAATGTACTAAGTTGTTGCGATAGAAATCAGTTTTTTAACGTTATGTTACGTAGGTGGAGAAAATCTAGTTAGTTCTTATTTCTGTAATCGAATATGTATTGTTACACGTATTCATTTTTAGGGTTCCGTACCCACAGGAGTAAAAACGGGACCCTTTTACTAAGACTTCGCTGTCAGTCCGTCTGTCACCAGGCTGTATTTAATGAACCGAGATAGCTAGACAGTTGAAATTTTCAGATGATGTATTTCTGTTGCCACTTTAACACCAAATACTAAAAATTAGAAAGAGTGAAAAAAAGTCTCTATACAAAAAACGTGTTTTTGAAAACATGAAGAAACTAGCGTCATCTGGTAAGATGGTACGGAACCCTATGTGTGCGGTTCCGACTCGCACTTGTCCGGTTTTTAATAAAGTAAGAAAAAAACAAAACATTTTGCAACTATCCATCTATCTACCCTCATTAAATATATTTATCCTTTTATCCTTATAAATTTCATCTACAAAATTTTGTTGCCAAAATCATAGAAAAAAATGTTAGGATGTATTTGTTAAGCTAAAAAGTCCTTACTACACAAAACAGAAGGATCAAAGTATTGGAAACCGCTTTATTCTATCAATTTTCAAGATTTTTACCTAACAGCACTTGTGACAATGCGTTTTGTTACTCTTTGCCCACAAAGAGGAAGGCAAATGCTAAACGCATTATGACGAGTTATCATCCAGGCTTCAGGCGCAACTCTTTGCCAAATGTACAGAAGAAAATGTGAAAAACACTTGTGAAATATTACACGTGTCATCGGAGCGCAAAATGTGAATTATAATTAGTGGTTTATGCTGGCAGTGAAGAATGTTTTAAGAAGGGTTTCAAGAAAGTGAGGTCGTGGAAAACTGTTATTTGATTTGTTTGTTTATGAAAAAAAAATAAAAAAAGGGAAAGACTATGTTGGACTTGCGCAAGGTAGGGTTCAATAGTCTTTTCAATACATAAATGTACTAGATTTTGCTAGCGGCTTCGCTCGCGTGAACATAGTTTCTATAACTTTCTTCGAGTGTGCGCAGTGCGCGAGCCATAAGCGGCTCGCGAGCTTTAAAAAGAGTAGCCTATATGTTAATCCAGGTCCTAATCTGTCTACCTACCTTTCAGCCAGATACGTTTAGTAGGTAGTTTTTGCGTGGAAGAGTAACAAACATCCATACACCCTAACATACAAACTTTCGAGTTTATAATATTAGTAGGATATTTTTTTTATTTTTTTTTTACTTTACAATTGGTAAACCCTTGACAACATCTCACCTGGTGGTAAGTGGCGATGTTGCCGAAGATGGAAGCGGGCTTACCAAGATTCCCCAACGCAATGGGGAACTGGCTATCTTATCTTCATGCCGGAACACACCAATGATATCAACATTGATATTTGGCGGCAAGACTCAGATAAGATGGTGGTAGCTAGCCAGGCGGGCTTAGAAAATGCCCTACCACCAACCAAACCGAGTCTTATAATTGACCCCGCCGGGAATCGAACCCGCGACCTCCTGTGTAAAGCCAGTGAACTTTGCCTCTGAGCTACGGAACCAAAATTACTTTTGCAGTTGGTACAGCATATAATCCAACTGCACACTTTAAGTTGGGCGACTAAAATTATGTATCTACATAACTAAAATAAGAAAGCCTATATGGCCGCGATATTTTACCTTGTTGAATGATTAAAGGTCCTACTATTTTTTTTTTCAAATTTCTTCAAAAAGCGATTTAGTTGGCAGGCACTTGACTCTTACAAAAATGAGCAATTTAAAGCTTAATATTTCGCAAACGAATCGAGAAATGGTTTTTGAAGACTTATCCAACAATATCCCACATCATGTGATAGACGAGAAAAAAACATCCATTTTATGTATACGGGAGGTACCCTAAAAATAATTTTTCATGATTTTATTTTAACCATTTTGTCGGCGTGACTAATATGTATACCTATCCATGCTAAATTAGAGCTTTCTATCACTAAGGCTCTATGAGCTAAGCCACGGACAAACAGACGAACGGACATGGGGATTTAGAATGAATTCACTTAGCTCTAAGCATTGTTCTCCAAACTTAACGTGTATGAAAAATTTCAGCTCAATCGGAAACCGGGAAGTGGTTATAATTTAGGTTCCGAGATTTGTCCCCAACTAAGGGACTGACTAACTAACTAACACGGTAAGTTAATATAAAGCTCGTAATAAAAAAATGTTGGTTGGTGGGAAGATAAAAGAAGATTCAAGTCTCCTAACACCCGGTAAGGTTGAATGGAAGAGATCTCTCATAGAGATAAGTCCACCTTTGTACACGTCCTCTCTAAGTTCTTGTCATTTAAATGATTGTGTACAATAAAGAATGAATTTACAAGTATATAAGATAATTGAATTTTGAAAGTTAAGAGCTTGCTAACGGTAGGCTCAGTGGAGTTTGTATGTAACACAAATAAAAGTTCACTTTTCTGGTTTATCATAACTTTCGATGAATAAGTAATTTTATCCAGCATTGTATTATCATAACAAATATTGTTGTATATTTTTAAAAATTTATACGACAAAATATTAGTCGTAACTAAAGTTGAAAGTAACGGTGTAGACCTATCTTTGGGATTTTTTTCTATCGAGCCAAAACTGCTCAACCGTGTTTATAATTGCTTTTGACTTTAAAGTTATCGCTCCGCCGGCTGGCTTATTACTGTATCGAATTGTAGACTAAACTATGCATTGCAATTTTTCTGTAGGCAAAATAGTGCGTCTCGATAATGGAAAAGACCACTGTCCTGGCTCGGTGCCCAACGAATTATGAACCTCAACTGTTCAAAAGAACGTTCCAATTCATATTAAATTTGAAAAATGATATGGCGCTATAAAAATGATATGCAGTTAACTTTTTAAATGATTGCATGTAGAACCATACCAAAGTACATATACATAATACAGTATGGACACTCCCTGCCGCTCTTTAGATTGCGACCTCACCCCCTCGTCTCCCAGGTTGATACAGATTGGTTACAGTTTAGTTCTCGAACGTATAGAATGTCGACGTGATTTAATTGTTCCGTCATTTGTTTTAACAAATGTCATTTCTTGACCATTGTATGAAGTGTCCAGTGTGTGGCCATACGATGTCTACATGTGTTTATATTTTTTTTAAACTAGAGTGTACAATAAAGAGTATATTTTATGTTATCTTATCACATCTCTACAGTAGCTAGCAATAATTTCGTTACAGGTTTATCTTGTTTTAGAGTGTTTCATAGTGCGCTTTTGCACCATTTTCTCGTTGTCAGAGTGTTTTCCCTTGACGGGCATCATATCATTGTTGGCGTGCTGTTATAGTTTTGTTTCGTAGGCTTGTCTGTTTTAATTCCGTGAAACTGTTATACGGTGTGTAACAAAATTGGTGTAGGGGCCGTTAACTGGGACTTCTACTTAAGTAGAAGTAGTCTATGTGCAGTAAAAATAATTTTCGAAAAACCTAAAAGCTTCAGGAACAAACTTTTATTTGAAAAGAGTTTTTATGCTTAAAAAGCTAAATGCTCAAATGAATATAAAATACACCGTATACTACACTGTGCTCCCTTTTTTGAATTCAGAAAAATTATAGGTGAGTATTGTATTGGATTGATTGATTGAAAACTATTTATTGCACAACATAAGAGGAAAAAAAAGATACAATGATAGGCGGTCTTATCGCTTACAAGCGATCTTTTCCAGATAACTTTTAGGTGCAGGAAACATGAAAAATCATTATTGAGGGGTAGTAAAATCATATTTGTATTTCGTACGATTCTATTGAAAAACAAAAGACGATTCTGGGACTTTGATTCCACTTTTTAAGTTTATCATCAGATCAACTCCAAAGTAACAAAAGGATCTAAAATACGGCTTCATTCCAAATGTTAGCTTTCGGCCCCTGCAAGTCACTCTAAAATCTATCTCGAGACTCGAACTAAACAAACATACCTACATGCATACAAACATTGCAAGTTATGTTGCCGAAGATGGAATCGAGCTTACCAAGATTCCCCAACGCATTAGGAAACTGGCTATCTTATCTTCAAGACGGAATACATTAAAATTATTAGCATTGATGTTTGGCGATAAGACTTAGATAAGATATGGTAGTAGCTAGCCAGGCGGGATTAGAAAATGCCTTTCCATAAACCAAACTGAGTCTTACAAAGTTAGACTTTGCCGGGAATCAAACCCACGATCTCCTGATGTGAAGCAAATGGACTTGAAACATAAGGTGAAGGTTTGTAGATTTTACACAAAGAGTTTGGCAGTAGTTAACTACCAGATAAACTAAAATTAGGATTCTAGAAGTCTAAGTGTCCTGAAATTATTTTACATATTTTGCAGACTAATGACATTTTTACCCAATTCAAATAAGAGTCGGTGGCTTAACCTTTAACAACTTAAATAATTTATTATTTGAATCTTAAGTTTTAAACAATAATCTATAAATAAAAAAAAATTCGAGCGAGACCTACAGTACTCGCATATGATGTGTAACATGTGACAAAATACTTTATAAAAGGACGGCAAAGATACGGCAGACTAGGCTGTATGGTCATAGATACCTTTGCCTTTTCCGCGCTTTTAAAGCCTGAAAAAAGGACGGCAAAGATACGTTAGACTAGGCTGTATGGTCATAGATACCTTTGCCTTTTCCGCGCTTTAAAAGCCTGAAAAAACGCGACTCCCTGTTACACATTTCCGTCCCATGGGACACATTTCCGTCCCATTTCACGTAATCACTCCCACAAATTGCAGGAAAGCGAGAGCAAAGATGTTACACATCAAAAATAACACATAATTTTCAATTAAAATTTGGTGATTGCTGGCTCAGTCAAAAAGCCCCCCCCCCCCCCCCCCCCCCCTCAGTGCCTCCCGCCCAAAAGTGCCCATAACACTAGCGGCGTTCCCGTAACTTACTGATTGATTTAACGGTGAACGAAAACATCTGATTCCAGACGTGTAAAAGAAGGTCGCGTTGCACACGTCCGTGGGTGTAAATCGAAATGCCCTACACGTGAACTCGGGTGATGCTAAGTGCAACACCAAGCAACCGTCGTCTATCTCTTGGATAGCACAGTTAATTGTGCTACACGATAAGAGAAGAGAAAGATCCAATTCAAACACGACAACGTGTTTTGTCAAACGCTTTCGAGAAATATTTTTGCTAGCTTGAATGTAGCCGACATCTCAGTTACCCTCTAATACACAAAAGATCAGCACGCATTCCTGTTTTCAAAATCTGTGCCCGTTTCCTATAACAGTAGTATCTGAGTGACAGCGGTATTCTTTTTTTTCATTAACTATTATTTGCCGCGTACAGTTAAAACATCTCCCACTTATTTGTTTGGTAATAAACGATACATTGATCGCTCCTGTTCATCTATTTCTTGTTAAAATGTTTTGCGGAATTTGTCGTCACAGTATGAGATCATTTCTGCTATGTGCTGCTATGTTAAGCTTGGGATGTCACTAGTTTGTTTATTGTCTTCTGTCGTCGGTGGCTCAATGGGTAACGTCTCGGTCAACTTAACCAGAGGGCTCGGGTTCATTATTTCATTAGTTTCACAAAGTAAAATTAGGATTCTAAAAATTTGAAATTTTTACGAGTCTAGTGTCCTTAAAATAATGTAACATGTTTTGTAAACTCACGACTTTCCACCCAAGTTAAATTAGCTTCGGTGGCTCAACCAGTAACGACTTGATCCTCCTAACGAGAGGTCCCGGGTTCAAGTCCGGACGGGCCAATGTACCACCAATTAGTTTTTCGAAACTTACGTTATATTACCGATTGCTTTAACGGTGAAGGAAAACATCGTGAGGAAACCTGCACATCTGATTCCAGATCGCGTTGCACACTTTCGTAGGTGTAAATCTAAGTGCCCTACACGTGACCGCGGATGATAATAAGTGCAACACCATGCAACCGCAGCAACCCTTGGATAGCACGGTTAATTAATATGCCACACGATAAGAAAGAGATTGTCTTCTGTGCTTGATTGTTCCTCTTTGACGAAGGTAGAAGTCGGAACCTTTCAATATTATTGTTACTGTAACAAGACTAGGTATGATTGTCGATTTTAGGATTTCCATAGTCTGCACAAGGAAACCCTATAAAATAGTTCTCTGTATCTTTTCGTTACAGACAGTCACAGAGTCATAACTTTAACCTTTTCCAACTGAATTGCATATAAATTTGGCCTCAAATAAAGCTCACTGTTTGGTGACCTTAACGAGTTTTTGATACAAAGTATTCTCCTTCCTGTCGTTTAAAAAATGTTTGACCTAAAAACTTAAAATCTTTAATAGGTAAATCTTAGAAGGGATACTAAATAAAACATATTTCGGCTTTCTTGTGATATAAACGGTTTCCAAGTAATGAAATAACGACTGCGGAACTCTACAGAAAGCGTTGTTTTAAACGCACTTGGTCAGTTTTTTTGTTTCATCATAATTGGAAATAAAAATGGTACATGTTTTCGTTTTTAATGCGTTGTAACTACATCATGGCTTTTTTATCCACAATAGGTTAAAGCTCTTGGCATAATGATGGTAAGTGACGATGATGCCAAAGATATAAGCGGGATTACCAAGATGCCCCAATGCAATGGGGAACGACTATTTTATCTTTAAGCCGGAACACATTAATACTGTTAAGATTTTTGCTTGCAGCAAGACTTAGACTTAAGATGGTGGTCGCTAGCCAGGCGGTCTTAGAAAATGCCCTTCCACCAACACTAAACCGAGTCATATAAAGTTAGACTCCGCCGGGAATCGAACCCGCGACCTCCTGATGTGAAGTTGATGGACTTAACCATTACGCTACGGAGGCGTAATTTTGGTATTGTTCAGCAACTTTTGTCCTACTTTCTCTTAATCAAGAAACTTACACTTAATCAAGAGACAGCTTTGTCTATAAAAACGTATCTAATACCAATATACCATAATTTCGAACAAAAAATAAAATAAACCGACTTCAAACAGGGAACTAAGGTTCCCCTCGATTCCTCTGGGATGCCATCATCAGATCCTGGTTTCCTTATCATTGTACCACCCTTGGTATATCTTCTTTCAAAAAAAAACAATCATCAAAATCGGTTCATAAACGACGAAGTTATCCGCGAACACATAAAATAGAGAAACCTCCTCCTTTTTTGAAGTCGATTAAAAATAGATATCCATCAAGTATTTACGATGTCAAAACAAAAAACCCATTCCAAAAATTAATAGTTTGTTTTCACACCGAAACGACACCACAAACCACTTCAAGGCTGCCAACACAGACTGCGAACATCCGCATCCACTTAAACTAGAATTAGGTGTTCCCGAAATTCGCGACCATCGACATGGTCCTTCCCGGGTCGCATCTGTCCGTTTTTGCGCGGCCTCTTCCTGTCCCTTCATAGGAAAGCAATCGGATAGCCGTAAACGTTAAGGGTCTGAAATGCCCCCCGGGGGGCAGCTAAAGGCAGCGCGATGTTTCTTGACACCACCGTTAGAAAAACGTACTAGCCGGTAGCTTCGACCCTAATCCAGGACGGGCGTCGGGGGTGTTATAAGGGCGGCAAAAAATGTAATTTAAAGCTGACTTAAGGTTTCGAATTAAAATGAAGGGCCAACTACGTAACGAGGTGCCTTCGGAAGCTGTGGACTGTGTAATGGGATTTTTTTACAGGATATCTTACACGAGGATGTGTTGCACTGAAACTAGGTGAAAGTTGGGTTACTGAGAAAGTTAGGATATGACTTTAAGAATTGATTTGGCAGAATATATTTGAAACCACACCACAAGTACACATAGTTCTCACATTTAGCGGAGTTTGTAGAAAAATCTTTGGACGATAGGTAATTATAGCTAAGTGTTAAGAGAATTGTGAAACTGCTACTTTTCATACAAACATCAGCATTAACGATTTTCACCTCTTAAATGTTAATCGATTTGAACCAATTTTTGATAGGTTGCCAGTCAAAACAAAAGCTAGACTTATATGTTTCGTTTTTTAAATTACTGATTATAGATAAACAAAAAATAGCCGAAATTAGTTTTGTATGAAAACACGTGAACGACAAAAAAATTAAACTTATTAACTTTATCGAAAAAAACAAAAACGTATAAGCCTAGCTTTTGTTCTGACTGACAACCTATCAAAAATTGGTCCAAATCGGTTAACATTTAAAAGGTGAAAATTGTTAACGCCGTTTGTATGAAAAGTCGCACCTTCATAATACTCTTATTGTGTTTGTCCAGATTTCTATTTAGCGTTGTTATTTGCGCTGAGGAACATTATAATAGGTACCAAGTTTGTTGTTAAAATAACTCCTTTTATAAATCCAACTCCACGTCTTAAGTTAGTCGAAATAAGACAGTCTACATTGCCGTGATAATGTTCGTTTTAAATTGATTATAGTTCTATCCTTTTTTTTCATATTTCCTGTCACAGCGGTTTAGCTGGTAGGAGGAATCAAATCAGTTAACATTTCGCAAACGAATATCTGAATCAAAAATTGGTTTTCACACATCCACAATATTTTTGTACGACCTACCCAACGACACCCTCCCCCCACCATATTATATAGACGAAAAAAAAAATTCTCACTTTACGCATAGGGGAGACCCTCTAAAACATTTTTGTTGTACCACTTTGTTGGCGTGACTAATATGTATACCTATCATCATCATCACCATCACATCAGCTCATATATACGTCCCCACCGAGGGGCTCGAGCCTACCCTGAATTAGGGCGATCGGGCTTTAGTCGACCACGCGGGCCCAGTGCGGGTTGGTCGACTTCACACACAACCTTCGAGTTTCTTCGCAGGCGTATGCAGGTTTCCTCACGATGTTTTCCTTCACCGTATAAGAGCGTCGGATAAACGTACATATGAAATCGAAATTCGAAAACATATTGGTACGTGGCAGGATCGAACCGCGACCTCCCGGAGAGGAGGTAGCGGCCCTTTCCGTTACGCCACCGACGCATACAGTATGGACACTCCCTGCCGCTCTCTAGATTGCGACCTCACCCCCTCGTCACCCAGATTGATACAGATTTGTTATAGTTTGGCACTCGAACGTATTGGATTTCGCCGCCATTTTGTTTGATCCGTCATTCGTTTTTTTAAATGTCATTTTCGGCCCGTTGTATGACTACGAGTCTCTGAGCTTAGCCTCGGACAGAGAGACAGGCTTGGCAAAACTACAAGGGTTCCCTCCTTGTTGTCTACGGAACCCTAAAAATAGAAAGCAATTTTATTGGCACCCATTGATTTACCTACTATTGGCAAGTGATGATGATGATGATACCTTCAGGCGAGGCAGTGATTGGAACAGTTGTCTCTGTTTATTCCTTTACGTGTAAAGAGTAAAGTAAATAAACACACTTTCGCAAGTTTTCAACGTTTTTTCGTTTCAGTTAAAATTTAAAATGAATTTAAAAAAATCCAACTGGCATATTGAAGTACATGTTTAGATTAATCGACTAAGGATATTTCGAGGTTTAAATCGGTCTGGTTTGCCTGTAAAAAGCAAATCTCTGTTTTAAAAGAGGTTTATTTGATATAAAATGTTTTGTGTTATAAAAGTGAACGAATTGTGTTTCTGCAACTGACAAAATTAAGTCATTGAAATGAAGAATCAGGTTACCAAATCATCATCATCATATCAGCTCATATAGGTCCCCACCGAGGAGCTCGAGCCTACCCTGAATTAGAACGAACGGGACTTAGTCGACCACGCGGGCCCAGTGCGGGTTGGTCGACTTCACACACAACCTTCGAGTTTCTTCGCAAGCGTGTGCAGGTTTCCTCAAGATGTTTTCCTTCACCGTAAGTGCGTCGAATAAACGTACATATGACATCTAAATTCGAAATCATATTGGTACGTAGCAGGATTCAAACCACGACCTCCCGGACAGGAGGCGGCGCCCCTAGCCGTTACGCCACCGACGCCACCGACGCCAGGTTACCAAATATCACTTTCATATATTTTGTAGGTAATTAATTGATGAGAAAAATCGAGATCCCTGCGACCAAAGCTTCCAATGCGTCACCTTCATCACATCAGCAAAAAGCCCACTCCTCACATACTTTACAATCAATCATCATTACAGCTCATATACGTCCCCACCGAGGGGCTCAAGCCTACCCTGGATCAGGGCGATTAGGCCTTAGTCGACCACGCGGGCCCAGTCGTGGCTCAACAACTATTTAGTAATCTGTGGCTCAACCGGTAACGGCTCGGTCCATCTAACCAGAGGTACCGGGTTCAAATCTGGACGGCCAATGTACCAATGAGTTTTTCAAAAACTTACGTACATACTTACCGGTGAAGGAAAACATCGTGAGGAAACCTGCACACGCCTGCGAAGAAACTCGAGGGTTGTGCGTGAAGTCGACCAACCCGCATACAATCAATGCGTACACTAATATATATACTGAGACGTACATTTAATATGCAGCAGGCCCGTGACGATTTCCCTACAGACTTAGTCCAGTTTATGCATAGTTAGTGCACAAGAGCTAACCTAATTGTGATGCCTGCTTGATCTAGAGCCATTGTACCCGATATGGAGCGGGTCCAGGAAATAGAATTAGTATGTAAATCAATACTTGACGATGCTTTAACGGTGAAGGAAAAAGTCGTGAGGAAACCTGCAGACCTATAAATTTTTTATGAATTTTATGAATTTCTATGAATTTTACACCACCTTTAGTTGTAATGGTCCTATAGTTAAAGATTGTGTAAAGATTTCTACGTCTGTTAATATATTTTTACATTCTTAATATTTCAAGTTCAGTCTTAATATTTCTAAAAGTTTATTTGTTAGGAAGTTAATCTTACCAATCTCATTATTTTTAAGGTTTATTTTCTCTTCAATGTTTTTTAAATTGTTTTTGTCAGGCTCTCCATTCTCGTCAAAGAATTGATCAAACTTATATTTCTAAAAGTTTATTTGTTAGGAAGTCAATCTTACCAATCTCATTATTTCCAAGGTTTATTTTCTTTTCAATGTTTTTTAAATTGTTTTTGTCAGGCTCTCCATTCTCGTCAAAGAATTGATCAAACTTATATTTCTAAAAGTTTATTTGTTAGGAAGTCAATCTTACCAATCTCATTATTTCTAAGGTTTATTTTCTCTTTAATGTTTTTTAAATTGTTTTTGTCAGGCTCTGCATTCTCGTCAAAGAATTGATCAAACTTATATTTCTAAAAGTTTATTTGTTAGGAAGTCAATCTTAGCAATCTTATTATTTCTAAGGTTTATTTTCTCTTCAATGTTTTTTAAATTGTTTTTCTCAGGCTCTCCATTCTCGTCAAAGAATTGATCAAACTTATTAATATCTTCAAACATTTAGTCTTCAGCATCTTGCCTCCTAATTTTCGTCTCCGTATTCTCACAATTTGTAACGTCAGAGTCACCATCAGCAATATCAATAATATGTATCACTGTCGCTGTGAATACTTATTTGGACACTTTCTTCTAAACTAGGTGATACAATTTTGGATATTTTCTGTCTTTTCTAGGTTTGGTATCTTGGGATTTTTTTTTCTTTTAAAAAAGGTTGGATTGACTCTGGTATAATATTTATTAAGTGGTGTCAATTCAGGTTATGCATGATCAGAAGTACAGGGTGTTTTTTGGTCGGCTTGACAAATTGTATAAAATGGTCTAACTACTTGCGGAATATCAAAAATATTGGGAACATGATTGACATAGCACTGAAACAACGAAAAATAATGTCATTGTCCAGAGGTACAACTAACAGAATGTACCTATGGACAGTCCACAGGTACATTTCTAGCATTGTCCATAGGTACAAATCTAACCTAAAAAAGTAAAATCATCACCGGTCTCGAAATTTATTGGAAAATACGATTGAAATGTGTTATAAAACAATGACAAAACAGTGAAATTAATCTTGCAGTTGCAAGTTAATCTGATCTACTGGAGATTTTAAAGAAAATAAAAACTCAATTTTAGTAAAAATATTACTTTTTTCGATGAAAACATTGGGGAGCAGATTCTTCAAAACCCTCACGAGTAAACGACATGGCAGTTAATTAGTGTTGCTATACGAAAAAAATACGTTATGAATGAGTTCAAATTAAGTCACTACGGTTTATACTTTTTTAGATATCCATAGTGTCCACAGGCACAGCCGTGCATAGGTACAGCACTTGCCGTCAAAAATTTGCGATATTACAAAATATCATTTACTAAATGGAATTTCTTTAAAATCACAAAATCTACTTAATATTTTCTAATTTAATATTTTCATCCACTTTCAATTGTAATTCAATTCAATTTGAAAAAATATTTGATAATATCAAAAATTTATGATATTACAAAATATCATTTACTAAAATAGCATTTCTTCAAAAATCGCAAAGGCTACTTAATATTTTCTAATTTAATATTTTCATCCACTTTAAATTTTAATTCAATCAATTCAATTCCTTTTTTGCAATAAATGTGGTACAAATAAGTTGTTTTAGAAAACAAACAGAACAAAGATCAGCACATTTAGTCGCAAGTGACATACAATAACAATTACATTTATTAAAAGCACTAAAATAGTCGTCAAAGACAATGACGTCACAGGGTTATAACTCTTTATTATACATCAAAATTAATAAATACATACACAAAATTTAAAATTAAAAACTAAGAAACGTACAATTTAGTGAAATAATACGTAATAGTTAAAATGACAAGAGCCTAATACCGAATTTTGAGGTCATGATATCGTTTAATCTCATTGTCATTGTCAATAATTACAATGATGTCACAATATTCTTGTAACGAGAACAATCTGAGAACAAAATGAAGTTTTCGATATTTCATAAAAGTTAAAATGACAATACCCCAATAACGAATTTTGATGTCATGATATTGTTTAATCTCATTGTCATTGTCAATAATTACAATGAACGTCACATGCGTGTAATGAGAACAAACTCAGAACAAAATGTCGTTTGTGATAAATGACAAGACTCTAATACCAGATTTTGCGGTCATCATATTGTTTAATCTCATTGTCATTGTCAATAACAATAGTGCTGCACTTTGAGCAACGAATAGCTACACTTAGAAATCATCATAACAGCTCATATACCTAGGGATATATTCCCACCGAGGGACACGAGCATACCCTTGGTTAGGGCAATAGGGCCTTAGTCGACCACGCGGGCCCAAAGCGGGTTGTTCGACTCGACACACAACCTTCGGGTTTCTTCGTAGGCATGTGGAGGTTTCCTCCCCACATTTTCCTTCATTGAAAGAGCGTCGGATAAACGTACATATGAAATCGAAATTAGATAACAAATCGGTATTTGGCAGGCTTCGAACCACGACCTCCCGGACAAGAGGTAGCGGCCCTAGCCGTTACGCCACCGACGTACAAAAGTCTTTGGAAAGTCCGATTTTTTACGTCTTTTAACTCTAGTAGTTTAATGAAGTTATCCCTTACGTCTTTCATATATTGTATTAAATAGGTATTTAGGTACTACATATGTTTGAAAGAAACTTTAGCCTAATGAATATAATTTACTATAGATAGGTATTTTTTTTTTTTTTATTAACAATTGGTAAATTAATTATTGGTACCTAATAAGTAAACAAAAACAATATTTCATAGAACAAGTCTGAAGTCTCTAGGCACTGACAGGGCGTGTCCTGGGGTGGGCGTGGCTACAGGGGCGGTCCCTTTGAGACCTCCCAAAGCGCTGAGGACCAGAGGACCAAGGACCAAGTTTGTTGTTGAAATAAGCCCCATGTTTTGTAATTTGTTGGGAAATTTTGGAATGAAAAGATATGACGGTACTTGCAGGAATGGTAATTATTGATAGGTACAGAGAGTCGGTAGCGTAACGGGTAGGGCCGCCGCCTCCTGTTCGGGGAGGTCGTAATTCGAATCCTGCCACGTACCAATGTGATTTCGAATTTAGATTTCATATGTGCGTTTATCAGACGCTCTTACGGTGAAGGAAAACATCGTGAGGAAACCTGCACACGCCTGCGAAGAATTTCGAAGGCTGTGTGTGAAGTCGACCAACCCGCACTGGGCCCGCGTGGTCGATTAAGGCCCGATCACCCTAATTCAGGGTAGGCTCGAGCCCCTCAGTGGGGACGTATATGAGCTGATATGATGATTATTAATACATTGACATCATCTTATACCTGGTAGTAAGGTTACCGCTGAAGATCAAAAGCATGCTTCTATATCTACCAATATTTTGTTGCCGCTTCCGTGGCGTTCCGCGTACTTCATGGTTAGTCCATTCGCTTCACACCAGGAGGTTGCGGGTTCGATTCCCGGCGTGGTATAACTTTGTAAGAGTCGGTTTGGTTGGTGTTAGTGTATTTTCTACGCCAAACCGGTTGGCTACCACTATATTATTTAATCTTACCGCCAAAATATCAACGTTGACAGCATTGATGTGTTCCAGTATGAATACAAAATAACTAGTTCCCCATTGCGTTGGGGAATCTTGGTAAACCCGCTTCCAATTTCGGCATCATCGTCACTTGCCATCAGGTGATATAATGCCAAGGGCTTACCAATTGTTAATAAAAAAAATACTTAAACTTTTGTATAGGTACTTAGTTTATTTCTTTCACGTATGAATTAGGGTGTGTAGAAGTATACATAAAGTATAGTAAATATTACCTAAAACTACTTACTATTGTTTTTCTGTCGAATGATTGTTGCATGATTTGAATTGTTTGAGTCTGCTGCGGAAAATCCAGAAATACGTGGAGATGACGACCCGAGCATATCTATTATGTATGTTATGATGAGTGATGACGTACATACAAACTGAAATCGGCATCATTTCAGCAGATGGTATAATAAGTGACAAAGATTCCGAAAATGAAAGCGGGCTTACCAAGTTTCCAAATCTTATCAAAAATAGATGGATCCTACAGATCCTTTGAAAAAGGGGGAACCTGTAGGGTATTTCGTAAGACCTCCTGGCTAGCTAACATCATCTTATTTTGGTAAACCCGCTTCCTTCTTCGGCATCATCGTCACTTTCCATCAGGTAAGATGATGCCAAGGGCTTACCAATTTAGAAAAAAAATTTTTTGCCGTCAACAGAATTGATGTGTTCCGGCTCGAAGATAAGTTAGCCAGAATACCATCTCCCTCCCCATCTTCCATCTTCGGCGTCATCGTCGCTTACCATCAAGTGAGATGATGCCACGGGCTTACCAATAGTGGATTGAAAAATATACCAAATCATCCATGTCCTCGTAACAGTAAGCTTTGCAAACTTAAGTTAAATCACACCTTTTTTTAAGTTTAGTCTGATTTGATCTGGAAGATCTTACTACTATTATAAACCCGAAAGTTTGTAAGAATGTATGGATGTATGTTTGTTACTCTTTCATGCAAAATCTACTGAACGTATCTGGCTGAAATTTTGTAGGTAGACAGATTGGGACCTGGATAACCACCAGGCTACTTTTTTCCACGCACTGCGCACCCTCGAAAAGTCATAGAAACGTTGTCCACGCGGGTGAAGCCGATTACGTTAATTACAAAGATATATATTGTGTTGATTCTTTAACAAATACCATTACCTGAGCCTGTAATCTAAATCATGACAATATTTGTAATATAAAAAATAAGTTTTTTTTTACTATTTAAAAGTGTGTGTAAAACAACTATTCAAATTTTTTTTATAGTCGCTAATTGGATCTTATTATTTTCTTATCTGCTAAGGTTAGCTGTGCGAAGCTTTCGAAAGTACACGTTTTTTTTGTTTTTTTTTATGCATAATTGGTAAACCCTTGACAACATCTCACCTGGCGGTAAGTGACGATGTTGCCGAAGATGGAAGCGGGCTTACCAAGATTCCCCAACGCAATGGGGAACTGGCTATCTTTTACGTTTTTGGTAACGTTGTTTTTCTAAAATGCCCGCCGGGATAGCGAGGAAGAAGTTAATTAAATTCACGTCAAAAAGAAGAAGCATCAAATAGGAAAGCTTCATACCAGACTAAAAGCTTATTTTAACAACTTTGTTTTACAGCCGTATAACCCTACCACCGATTTGTTAACGCTTTCAAAACTCAAACTACAAACTCTACAGATAATTAATGAGGCGACAAAACCCCATCTTCCAAGTAGTTAAAGTCGATTCCCACTGAAATTTCATCATCGTCAATCCGACATGGTTAAATAAGTAATCCTTGTGGGCTGTCCCAGCGCTGCGGCCGGCTGGTCCAGCGAGATATCTTCCGTCTCACGGATCCACCTGTCTCTTACCCGCACGACTCCCGCGGGCGGCCACGGAACCGCCAAACGGACCCGCCATTATCATAAGCCACGCCGCGAACACACAATCCACACGTGTTCTAAAATTTGAATCACAAATTCACTGGCCACTTTCAAGTTTGGAGAAAAATAAAAACTTTTGAATTTCGAATAAAGAATGATGTTAATTGTTGTGTCAAGTGGCGCCACCTGCCCCAGTCGCGCCGTCCCGCTCGCGAGGCGAGGCAGGGCGTGTCCCCAGACGCCTCCTCCGCGGGGACGGAAGGGGCACGGACGGGGCACTGCGGGCCGTGCTCCCGTGACGCTTGTTAGTGTTCCGCAAATCCGCAACGGGACCGCCCGCACTACCGGGACTATATCCCAGTACGCACGACCAGTCTATCGGATAGATAGGTATAGTTACCAGTAGACACGAGTTACAACGCTATGATAATTTAAAAAAAGTTCAATTTTTTTACTGTTGCATAGAAAAATTGTGTTTTACATTTTGTTTACGGACTACATTTCATTGGTTACAAACTTTAGTTAAATATTATTTTTTGTTCAAGGAAAGTTCTACCGAACAATGTTACGGACATTTTAACTTTAGACACTAAATTCCGGTTCACTCCCACTTCGACCAAACAAACCAAGTGCAAAAAAAAAAAAAATATTCCAAATTCGCATTTTGAAAGTTTTCGCGCTCGCGTTTGTCCGGGGGCGCTCGCGTGCGCTCGGGCGCTCTTCGGACGTTGTCGGCGTGTCGTGATTCGCGATTCGGTCGGACGAGCTGAACGCGGCGGCGGGCGGGTACACCGGCTCGCCGTGGCCGCCGCTCGAGCTCGACCCCGTAGGATGGGGACGGAAACTGTATCCATCGGGGGCGCCGAGGTCTTCAGGTATGTGATTTTTTTTTTTTAAGTTACCTTTTAAGTACGATTTTAAGTAGCCATACAACTGAAGTTCCCTTAAGTTGGCTTGAGTATTTATGCTATTATGTAAAGAGAAAACGCTATAGGTTCTTGTTTACTTAATAAAATCATATAAATTTTAAGTTGAATCCCAAAAGTACTTAAGAAATCAATTTTAAAAGTTGCAGCGTTTTATTCTCATATCAAGTACACTTTATTGTACGATAAAAAATTCTTAAATATATCAAAAATAATGTGTTGCAAAAACCTTGAGCTCTAGAAGATGCATAAAATAGTTCAACTGAATAAATTGAGATTTTTCTATATTATAGGTTGTTAAATTATCAGACAAAGATAACATAATATTCAAAGTTAATAAATTTTATATTTTTTGCACTTACTTTAATGAAAACAAAAAAAAAACTGTTTCTACTTATTTTTTGTTAATGAATAGAAAACTCAATCGAAATTACGCAGGTAGGTATCTATTACAACGTAATTTGAATAAAAATGATCTTTATCAATTATTTTGAGTAAAAAAGAAAAAAAACTTAAAAAAAAGTATCGTTAGACATTAAAATAATATTATTTCAGAGTTTTAATAAAAGTTGGTATTATGTTGTATAAATACATATAAATTTAAAGCCAAGCATATATAATTAATTTGGAATTTTTTTATCCTCAATTAATTAGCCTTTTTTTTTTGCTTAAAAATTCGAGTGCTTTTGGCTTCACCTCACCTGATACCAACAGCCGAGGATGTAACACGCAAGCTCAAATAGTGCCTATTCACTCTCGTCTTGAAGATTTCTAAATTATACGAATCGGGGAATACAGAATACCGCTTAGCAATATGCATCAACTAGCACGCTTGCCGTATTATTTGCGCATATCCGTTTTGCTTTAAAGTGGGACAATACTGCTACGCGCTACGACTTAGGAGCGTAGTAAGTATAAAATTATTCTAAGTAGTTCCTCGTTACATTACTCATCATTAATTTTAAAACCGGTCAAGTGCGAATTAGAACCGCACAAAAATCGTTTCGTACCATCATACTAGATGGCGCTAGTTTATTCAAGTTTAAAAAAAAACTAGTTTTTGCATGGAGAATCCCTTAATTTTATTTTTTTTCTATTATCTATTATTATTTGTTATAACGGCAACAGAAATACATAATCTGTGAAAATTTTAACTGTAACTGTAACGGTTCATGAAATACAGCCTGCTGACAGACTGACAGACAGACAGACGGACAGCGGAGTCTTAATAATAGGGTCCCGTTTTAATTTTTTGGGAACGGAACCCTAAAAACCACCCAAGTGCGAGTTGGACACTTGCACTAAGGGTTCCGTAACACACTATAATTTTGGTGTATATATGCAAAGAGTTCAATAATGATTATTCCCTTTAATATCATCATTACAGCTCATATACGTCCCCACCGAGGGGCTCGAGCCTACCCTGAATCAGGGCGATTAGGCCTTAGTCGACCACGCGGGCCCAGAGCGGGTTGGTCAACTTCACACACAACCTTCGAGTTTCTTCGCAGGCGTGTGCAGGTTTCCTCACGATGTTTTCCTTCACCGTTAAAGCAATCGGTAAGTATGTACGTAAGTTTTTTGAAAAACTCATTGGTACATTGGCCATCTAGATTTGAACCCGGTACCTCTGGTTAGATGGACCGAGTCGTTACCGGTTGAGCCACCGACGCTTCTTATAAAATCCCTTTAATATAGGTAAAAGACATAAACAGTAAAAAATGTTTTTTTCTTTAATTCAGTGCTGGATTTTTTGCGCGTGTTGACTGAAACTTAATTACTTACTCCACTGGCTCAGCGACCCAAAGTGGTTCTAGGTCTCCGACACTAGGGGACGCCACTCTTTTCGGTTTTGCGCCGTCTCTCCAATAGGGGATCGGACTGCATCAAAAATAAATTTCAAAATATGATTTCCTAAATTGCTCTCCTTTTGAAGTTTCAAAAAACCTTACTTTTTTTTTGTTTTTCCATCACGTCTTTACTTTTTAATAGATCAAATTCACAAAGTAAGTTCATCAATGACGCTAAAAATCTATGACGTCACTTGTGGGTATTTCAAACCTTTTTTAGAACAAAATTTAGTTTTTGATAGATCAGATCATAAAAAGTAACTCAAATGACTAGCAGTCGGATCCCCTATTGGTTATCTCGAGTTCGACGAGGTCCTTCAACAATTTATCTATCTACTATATAGTCCGTTCGCTGAAAACCACAACTTTCATAAATGCCGCTCGCCGCGTCAAACCGTAGCGGCAAAGGGGCCGCCCTTAGTTCAAACGCGGCGCCACGACGTTGTTATAACAATATCAAGTAACGTTATTATACCGTCGGCACAGTCCAGCTAGGTAGGTCCAACTTCAAGAAAGAGATCAATCGACGAATCCAACTCGGCTGGGCAGCGTTCGGGGCCTCATTAGAAGGCTCAAAGTCACCCAAGGGGAATGGAGCGAGCTATGCTTGGAATTTCCCTACGCGATCGAATAAGAAATGAGGAGTTCCGCAGGAGAACCAAAGTAACCGACATAGCTCACAGAATCGCTAAACTGAAGTGGTAGTGGACAGGAAACATATATAGCTCGTAGAACAGATGCCCGTTAGAGCAATAAAGTTCTCGAGTGGCGACCGCGCACCGGAAAATGTAGCGTAGGCAGGCCTTCCACGAGGTGGACCGAAGACCTGGTGAAGATCGCGGGAAGCCGCTAGATGCGGGCAGCGCAGGACCGGTCGTCGTGGAAATCCTTGGAGTAGGCCTTTGTCCAGCAGTGGACGTTTTTCTGCTGATATGATGTTGATGATGATGTACTTGTGCACTATCACCAAGTTTGACACTCATTGTACTTAGTGTTAATTTTTTTACAAAGTACAAACGAAAAAATAAGTTGAAAAAAATGTTACGTGTATGGAGACCCCTTTATTTTTTTAAATCAGTTACTTATTTTTTATTTGTTACAAAACCCTCATAATACATACCACAAATTTAATGAAAATTTCAACTGGCTAGCAATTACGATTCAAGATATAAAGACGGACGTATGGACAGAGTAAGCGTAGTTATACATGAAATAGGGTCCCATTTAAGAGGGTCCCGTTATATCTTTAAAACAGCATTTGACTAAATGTTTTTTAATCTAACTCTTGCAATTATTATTTTTGATAAATTTTTCACATGTGTATCTTTTGTTGTCCGGCAGGTGGCCTCATGTTCGGCCTCCACCACCAGGAGGCGGCGGGGGGCCTCCACACACAGCCCAGGGGCCCCGTTACCTCACTCAAGGAGGAGCCCCTGACCCGCGCCTGGATGACACCCAGCTCGCTAGTTGACAATACCAAGTAAGTCTTCTTAAAGTTGGTGCAACTTCAGAATTAAGCTGTCACGTTAAGTGTGTGGAAGTTGTTACTGTTTCCAATTTTTTTTTAGATACTTAACTTTATTAAATATTTTTAAAATAAAAGTGAAATTAGAAATAAACTATGTATTTATAGTTTATTGTACACAGCAAACAAAAGTTACACATTTTACAAAGTAAGGTCACATTAAGGGTACAGCTTATTTAAAAAAAAAAAACGAGTGTGCTTTAGACCACACGACTGAACTGTTCACGTAACGCATTCACCTGCTTACTCCCCAAGTCAAGCGTGCGTAAAAAAGTTTTACTTCAAAAAATTCTTTTAGCAGACCAGGGAAAGAAGGATCTACATATATATAGTGTATATCTTATTATGCCTTTAAACGAGCAATTCTTGTATATGACTATATAATCTGAATCTCGGAAACGGCTCCAACGATTTGCGTGAAAATAGGTACACGAGGGTTTTTGGGGGCGACAAATTTATCTAGATAGGTCTCATCTCTGGGATTAAGAAGCAAAGCTCAGTCACCCAGGTATTTATGATTGATATGTATCTATTAATGTTTTAAGCAGACAATTAAAAATGATAAGATTCTATTAATTATTATAGAAGAGCGTCGGTGGCGTAACGGTTAGAGCCGCCACCTCCTGCCCGGTAGGTCGTGGTTCGAATCCTGCCACGTACCAATGTGATTTCGAATTTAGATTTCATATGTACGTTTATCCGACACTCTTACGGTGAAGGAAAACATCGTGAGGAAACCTGCACACGCCTGCGAAGTAACTCGCAGGTTGTGTGTGAAGTCGACTAACCCGCACTGGGCCCGCGTGGTCGACTAAGGCCCGATTGCCCTAATTCAGGGTAGGCTCAGCCCCTCCGTGGGGACGTATATATGAGCTGATGTGATGATGATGAATTAATACTAGACAAAATATAATTATTTCAACTTTACTAAATACACCTAAAACATAATCCAAGTACATCAGTACGAAATCAATAACCATCCCTTTAAATAAACATATGAGTATAGCTTTATTAAACCTTTTAGTAGTAAAAGAGCAACGCGGTAAACGTGTTACAATCGCCGTACCTAATTGTATTACGGTCCACAAAATGAACAAACTGTGGCAAATGTTCTATTTGGTGTGACATTAAATAACTGTGGGGCTTATGTTACCATTTGGCAGGGGTGGGACTGGTATGAAGTGGCCAGACACTGAATTTTTATCCAGTGAAACAACAAACAGTTCACTCTATAGGTTTTCTAGACGAAGATCGAAGCTTTGATATTTGGTTTAGGTGTCTTAACGGCGTAATGGTTAGTCCATTCGCTTTACATCAGGAGCAAAGTATATATATAAGTACTAACATACAGTATGGACACTCCCTGCCGCTCTCTAAATTGCGACCTCACCCCCTCGTCACCCAGATTGATACAGATTGGTTACAGTTGGTTGTCGAACGTATAGGATTTCGCCGCCATTTTGTTTGTTCCGTCATTCTTTTTTTGAAATGTCATTGCTGGCCCGTTGTATGAAGTGTGCAGGGTGTGCCAGGAGGTCGCGGGTTCGATCCCGGCGGGGTCAACTTTGTAAGACTCGGTTTGGTTGCTGGTAGGTCATTTTCTAAGCCCGCCTGGCTAGTTACCACCATCTTATCTCAGTCTTGCCGCCAAACATCAGTGTTAACAGCATTGATGTTTTTTGGCTTGAAGATTAGGTAGCCAGATCCCCACTGCGGCTGCGTTGGGGAATCTTGGTAAGCCCGCTTCCATCTTCGGCATCATCGTCACTTAGGTGAGATGATGCCAAGGGCTTACCAATTGTAAATAAAAAAAAGTATACTCCCTATGATAAATTCAAAGATTTGTTATACCTTTTATATTCGGTCCATAATACTTAGAATAGTTTAGTTTTTAGGGTTCCGTTCCCAAAGGGTGCAAACGGGACCCTATACTAAGCCTCTGCTATCCGTCTATCTATCAGCGGGGTGTATTTCACGCACAGTAATAGGTAGAATTTTTACAGGGTGTATTTCTATTACCGCTATAACAACAAATTATAAAATAAAATAATAAATTATCGTACATTAGGTAATACATACATAAGGATGAAGGATAATGATATGGCCGTTGGGGTAGAAAAGTTCTAGAGAGGCGACCGCGCACTGGAAAATGTCGCGTAGGCAGACCTCCCACTCGATGGACCGATGACCTGGTGAAGATCGCGGGAAGCCACTGGATGCGGGCAGCGCAGAACCGGTCGTCGTGGAAATCCTTGGGGGAGGCCTTTGTCCAGCAGTGGGACGTCCTTCGGCTGAAATGATATATAAAAAGGATATTAAGTACTTACCAATTGTGGATAAAAAAACAAATAATAATAATATAATCAGTAGGTACTTAAAATAATATCTAACTAATTACAAATTACACCTAAAATAAAATGCCCAAAATACCTAAAATCACACCTAAAATAACTTATCATTATTTTATTTATTTTAATTTGTCAGAATACACTGTTCCATTTTGTTAGTAAACTTAGCCTATTTTATTAAATTAACAATATTAGTACAATGTCAATGTATAGGTAGATTAAAAAAGTCAATGAATAAAGAGCATAATTTAAATGTGTCACGGAAACAACACAAAATAAATTTTAATATCTACCTACTTAATAAACTCCCAAACACTATTTATAATTCCTACCCAGTAAACCTTGCTGCAATGACAAACCTACATAAAACACCTTAAATAAGCCGTCCCTCGTCTGCCCCGGTGCAAAGGTGCTAGCTGCATTTCCGCGCTGAATGGCTATGATTGTTTTGTTACTAATAAATAATAGTTAAAAAAAAGTAATAATAATATCATGTTATATTGTATTGATGTGAGTAGGTACATAAAATTTCATCGAATGTTGCCAACACGCGAATGCCACAGTAAAAACAATCTTCTTGTTAAATATTTTCTTAAAATTTTCAAATGTAAAGTACGTTCGCCGAATTAGCTGCAGTACACCTGCAGAATGGAGTTCTGAAAATGTGTTGAATAATAAAACAATTTTACAATAGAAAAGGTATTTATTTATTTACAATTTATCACTAATTTTCATCACTTTTACTGCTGGCCGAAGTATCTTTAGAATTGTCGTCTACATTAATAATTAAAGACTAGACAAGATTCGCGCGACCCCGTGCGGGTGTAATGTAAGCCGTGCCGCGATTGAACTCAGGGCGGCCCCTTTGACGCAATATTTTGACGGGAGCCGGCAGCGGCGAGCAGCATTTATTAAAGTTGCAGCCAATTCAGCGAACGAACTTTACGTGTTTAGTCTGCCTAATTTAACAACTGCATATCTCTAATATCTATAGGATGCGTCCAATCACAGGCTGATATTTTTTGCGAGAATCAAATTCGACCGTTACTAATAAGTAAACAAAAAAATATTAACACCAAGAATGGAAAGTACTGGGTGCCTATATTTTTTTATTATTTTTTTATTCACAACTGGTAAACCCTTGACAACATCTCACCTGGTGGTAAGTAACGATGTTGCCGAAGATGGAAGCGGGCTTACCAAGATTCCCCAACGCAATGGAGAACTGGCTATCTTATCTTCCTGCCGGAACACACCAATGATATCAACATTGATATTTGGCGGCAAGACTTAGATAAGATGGTGGTAGCTAGCCAGGCGGGCTTAGAAAATGCCCTACCACCAACCAAACCGAGTCTTACAATTGACCCCGCCGGGAATCGAACCCGCGACCTCCTGTGTAAAGCCAGTGAACTTTGCCTCTGAGCTACGGAGGTGGTTAAATAATTAATTTAATTGACATGGACGTTTTTGGTGCCTATATTCAACTGATATAGAAATATTGGGTGCCTATAATTGAAATGAAAGTATTGAGTGCCTATACTTAATTGACATGAACGTTTTAGGTGCCTATATTCAACTGATATAGAAATATTGGGTGCCTATAATTGAAATGAAAGTATTGAGTGCCTATACTTAATTGACATGAACGTTTTAGGTGCCTATATTCAACTGATATAGAAATATTGGGTGCCTATAATTGAAATGAAAGTATTGAGTTGCTATACTTAATTGACATGAACGTTTTAGGTGCCTATATTCAACTGATATAGAAATATTGGGTGCCTATAATTGAAATGAAAGTATTGAGTTGCTATACTTAATTGACATGAACGTTTTAGGTGCCTATATTCAACTGATATAGAAATATTGGGTGCCTATAATTGAAATGAAAGTATTGAGTTGCTATACTTAATTGACATGAACGTTTTAGGTGCCTATATTCAACTGATATAGAAATATTGGGTGCCTATAATTGAAATGAAAGTATTGAGTTGCTATACTTAATTGACATGAACGTTTTAGGTGCCTATATTCAACTGATATAGAAATATTGGGTGCCTATAATTGAAATGAAAGTATTGAGTGCCTAATACTTAATTGACATGAACGTTTTAGGTGCCTATATTCAACTGATATAGAAATATTGGGTGCCTATAATTGAAATGAAAGTATTGAGTGCCTATACTTAATTGACATGAACGTTTTAGGTGCCTATATTCAACTGACATGAGAGTATTGGGTGCCTATATTTAATTGACATGAACGTTTTGGGTGCCATGGAGGCGGTTACCCGACTGTCAAAATATTTAGATATGTATGTACATATGTATGTATGTATGTCTGTTTCTTTGGCTGAGCCTGTAGCCTAAATGGCTTGATGGATTTTGGAGATCGAGTTGTCGTTAGATTCGTCTTGACCCTCTGAGTGACATAGACATTTAAACGGTTTAGTTTTAGTGTATACTAGGTTGCTATAAGTTATTGTTTATAAAGTGATAGGTAAGCATAGTACTAACATTTTTACTACTCTAAGCCTGTGTCTTAGATGCTAGCAGACTCTTCCTATGACATTTGAAAAATACTTTACAAAAACCAAGAATAAAGTGTACGGTGTACCAGTCGATAAATCCAGCATATAGATAGATTGCTAACAGTAATCGTCACATCACTATCACCCGATACGGCGTCCAATCAGGGGCGCGTATTTGCGCGGTAATGAACTCGCCCGTAACAAGTGCGTATTCATAAGCGCAAAGGGCGTGATAAATCATGCGTGGGGTGCACCGCAACTGTTTCGGCTCCCGTATCTGCTGGTGCTTGTGTGTTTCGGCTCCCGTATCTGCCGGTGCTCGTATGTTTAAAGTACCTACCAACGATAAATGCCCGGTTGAAATATTTTGCTTTAATTTTTAAACGTTGATATTTTTTAAGATTTTATCCTTTTCTAGCTGAACCCGCAAACGTTTTTTTTGCCATACTGAAAATATACTGATACACATAAAAAAAGAGTGTGTGGTTTTATGAAACCATGGTAAAAGTGAAACTTTTTTTCACATTATAGACATTTACAGAGCACGAAACGATCATGGCTGCTCTCGTCTTGGAGCTACGGTACAGAGGACGAAACGATCATGTAATAAAAGTTTCACTCCTCTTGGAGCTACGGTACAGAGAACGAAACGATCATGGTTGCTCTGGTCTTGGAGCTACGGTACAGAGGACGAAACGATAATGGCTGCTCTGACGAAAAAATTTGAGACGATGTAATAATCTCTTTGCCGTCACGCAACACACAGACGAAGAAGCTTGAGACGATGTAATAAAAGTTTTACTTTAAAAATTCATGGAAATCGGTCGATCCGTTTCGAAAGAGTGTGCACGAACACAAACACTGTGACACAAGATTTTATATGTATAGAGATAAGGAACTATGACCGCCTCCATGGCGTAATGGTTCAGCCCATTAGCTTCACAACAGTAGGTCATGAGTTCGATTCCTGGCGGAGTCTTACTTTGGAAGACTAGGTTTGGTTGGTGGAAGGGCATTGTCTAAGCCCGCCTGGCTAGCTACCACCATATATTATCTAAGTTTTGCGGCCAAACATCAGTGTTAACAGCTTGATGTTTTCCGGCTTAAAGATAAAATATTCATTTCCATATTGTGTTGGGGAATCTTTTTAAGTCCGCTTACGTCTTTGGAATCATCGCCACTTTTTTATACCACCTGATCTCATCTCACCTTACCAAAAAACTTATCTGTAAACTAAATTTACAAAAAGCGAGATTTAATTGATTTGATTAAAGAGTTAATCAAAATTAGACAACCACAAACCGGTAGACGTAGTTAGTTTGTATTGGACGCTCTTACGCCTGAAGCATAGTATACATATTTGTACTTACATATCTACATTATGGACTCTCCCTGCCGATCTCCAGATTCCGACCTCACCCCGTCGTCACCCAGATTGATAAAGATTGGTTATAGTTTGGATCTTGAACGTATAGGACTTCGCCGTGATTTCGTTTGCTCCGTCATTTGTTTTTAGAAATGACATTTCTCGCTCGTTGTATGAAGTGTCCGGGGTGTGCCTGAAGCTAGCAGCAAACCAATAGGGATGAAAACAGCTAGTCATCTGAGTTACTTTTTATCATGTGTCAAAAACGATAGTCTGTTTTAAAAATGTTTGAAATATATAAGCGTGACGCGATAGCTTTGCAGCGTCATATATGTGCTCTTTTTTTAAAATTTTGGTGAGTTAAAAATTGAAGACTTGATGGAAGACATAACGAGTTTTGTAAAATTTAAGAAGGAGGGTAGTTTAGTGATCAAGGGTTACTTAATAATTTATTTCTGATGCTGTCATCATCCCAACTTGCTTGTAGTTTTGAATACCGCTGAGTGGAAATCTATGATTACCAAGTTACTTATATGACATACAAAGAAAGGGCCAAATTTACTTAATTATTAATTGTTTAATTGCCATCTTAGTCAAAACTTTCTTGATTCTCGGCTCTGCTGGAAGAAATTTCTTTAGAAATAAGCTGTACCCTTTGTGTCACCTTACTGTTTAAAATCTGTATTTTATGTATCCTGTAAACAATAAACTAGGAGCGTCGGTGGCGTAACGGTGGCTAGGGCTGCCGCCTCCTGTCCGGGAGGTCGTGGTTCGAATCCTGCCACGTACCAATGTGATTTCTAATTTAGATTTCATATGTACGTTTATCCGACGCTCTTACGGTGAAGGAAACCATCGTGAGGAAACCTGCACGCGTCTGCGATAAAACTCGCAGGTTGTGTGTGAAGTCGACCAACCCGCACTGGGCCCGCGTGGTCGACTAAGGCCCGATCGCCCTAATTCAGGGTAGGCTCGAGCCCCTCGGTGGGGACATATATGAGCTGATATGATGATACAATAAACTATTAAATAAATGTTTTTTTAAAAGGACAATATAGGTGTGTGTGTGTATATATATGTGTGTGTCAGCATGACTAAGTTACAGAAGAATGAAGTACTTACAGCTTATCATCACAAAAAAGTGATATAAAAACGAACTATCTATTTTATTGACACAAAAAGAGTCAGTTACGGGTCATTACCGTGGTTCTAAAGCAATTTATTAAAAACTCAACATCTAATCGCGGGCAGGGCGCGGCGCTAATGATTTCGAGTCCGCCTTATAAATGAGCCTGTCATCGCTGCCTGCTGGCTATCTGTCAACATTTGTCTCCTGGGCCTGATGATTTTCTACAATTACTCTAATTGGAGGTAATAATATGGGGTTGAGTAGGGAGTAAAAAATTATTTAGCGCCAAGATAGGGACCAGCGTATTTTTGATGTGTAACATCTTTGCTCTCGCTTTCCTGCAATTTGTGGGAGTGATTTCGTGAAATGGGACGGAAATGTGTAACATGGGACGGAAATGTGTTACAGGGAGTCGCGAAAGCGCGCGCTATTCGATCTGACGAATGAGCTTTGCTCTCGCTTTCCTGCAATTTGTGGGAGTGATTTCGTGAAATGGGACGGAAATGTGTAACAGTGATTTGTTACACATCATATGCGAGTACTGTAGGTCTCGTTTTTTTTAGCTGTTTATTGGCAAATAAGCAGTGAGAAGCGCTTAGCAAAAAAATCAGAAAAATTATTCCCGCTTAATTTTTCGGCCTGAAAAAAGGATATGTTGTATTCAAGGATTACCTAGGGCACTACACGATTAGATTAACTTGACTCAATCATAAAAAAAACCCAAACATAGCATAAATTGAAGCAAAGCCTGTAAACATCTGTAGGAAAAAATATGTCTTTTAAATTTGTAATTTATATCATAATTTTCTTCTTTTCAAACTACGTAGTCTATGTATTTAAATTTAATTTAGTTCACTTCTTCGAAACCTTTCAACGAAAAAACATTGAAAAGGGCAAAAGTGTGGTTATTTTCTTTACTCTTTACTTGTAAAGAAAAAGACAGAGACAGCTGTACAATCCTCGCCTTAAAGTAATATCTAAGAGTATCAAAAAAGTTATACATATTAAGATCTCATGATAATTTTCTCGGACTGACTCGGTGGCTCAGTGTTTAGTGCCCTTGACTACTGATCCGAGGGTTGTGGGTTGATCCCCACCCAGGGCAAGCATTTGTGTGATGAGCAGATTTGTTTGCTCTGTGTCTGGGTGTTAAATAAATCTATATATGTATGTATTTAAACGTATATAAGTATGTGTATCAGTCTCTGGTAACCCATAACACAGGGAATCCTACTTTGGGGCCAGATGAACATGTGTGATTTGTCCCAGAATATTTATTTATTTATTTTATTTAATTTAATTTAAACAGTATTTTAAATACTGATGAAGAAAATACAATTTTCAAAAGACAAATCAATTTGGCGCCCATTGTGGGCTCAACATTTTGAACCAATTAATTTTAATAACAACATCATCAACTTGAATATACTAAGCACAGTTAACTAAACTCAAACATTCTCATTCGAGTAAACATTTCACGGGCCATAAGTATAAATGGTAAAACGCGACAGATGGCGCCCCGGTTCCGTATAAACACAATACGCGCTAATTCGAGACCGAAGCGCCAATACGTCATATTATGCGGTCCTCTCTGTACCAAATGGTCCATTGTTGCGTAACTTCATTATATCAATGTAAACATAACAAGTTGAAGATGATGTTGTTTTTGCAGATCTAATGTACTTTTTTTGTTAGGGAACCTTGTTTGCAGAATATAATAATAGCGTACAATTTTTGGCGTGTTTTTAAAGTTCGTTCGCTGAATTAACTGCAACATTGATAAATGCCGCTCGCCGATGCCGACTCGCGTCAAAGGGGACACCCTCAACCGCCTCTAGTACATTCGCTTCACACCACGAGGTCTGCGGGTTTGATTCCCGGTGGGGTCAACTTGTAAAACTCGGTTTAGTTGGTGTTAGGGCATTTTCTAAGCCCGCCTGGCTAGCTGCCACAATCTTATCTAAGTCTTGCCGCCAAACATCAGTGTTAACAACATTGATGTGTTCCGGATTGAAGATAAGATAGCCAGTTCTCCATTGCGTTTGGAGAAGCTTGGTAAGCCCGCTTTCATCTTCGGCATAATCGTCACTAGAAAATGCCCTACCACCAACCAAATTGAGCTTTCAAAGTTGACCCCTCTGGGAATCGAACCCGCAAATGGACTAACCATTACGCCACGGAGGCGGTTAAAATACAATTTAAATTTTTTGGGTGTTTTTAAAGTTTGTTCGCTGAAATAGCTGCACTATTGATAAATGCCGCTCGCCGTTGCCGGCTCGCGTCAAACGGTTGCGACAAAGGAGACGTTTAGAAGCGGCACCACTGACGTTACAACCTCACGGGGTCACGCGAATCTAGTTCAGTCTTTAATTGTTAATGTACGTGACGATTCTGAAGATACTTCGTCCTGCAGTGAAAGTGACTAAATTTAATGATAAATTCTAAACAAAAAAATACCTACTTAATTTTAAATTTTTGGTAAACTTGTTTTATCCTTCAACACGATTTCAGAACTTCGTTCGGGTGTACTGCAGCTAATACCCCGAAGTACCTACATCTTCTTTTTTTTCACAATTGGTAAGCCCTTGGCATCATCTTACCTGATGGTAAGTCACGATGGTGCTGAAGTTGGAAGCGGGCTTACCAAGATTCCCCAACGGAATGGAGAACTGGCTATCTTATCTTCAAGCCGGAATACATCAATGTTGTTAATACTGATGTTTGGCAGCAAGACTTAGATAAGTTGATAGTAGCTAGCCAGGCGGGCTTAGAAAATGCCCTACCACCAATCAAACCGAGTCTTACAAGTTGACCCCATCGGGAATCGAACCCGCGACCTCCTGGTGTGAAGCGAATGCACTAAACATTACGCCACGGAGGCGGTTAAATCTTATACTAATGAAACCTATATATGAAACAAGCATTGTTAAAAAAAAGAAAAAAATATTGTTTATAACAGAGTTGGTTACGGGTCACATACCTACTAAATAGTTCGCTTTAATTGAAGTTGAGTTATGCAAATAATATTCGAATTTTGGCAATAAAAAACAATTTATAATATAGCTTAGGCCGTAATTTTTCGGGCTGACACTGATATTATGTATTGGTGTATTGTATAAGTACTTTTTCCGCTCAAAATAGTGGCGTACAGCCGTCCTTGCCCAACCCTAAATAAAAAAAAACGCTTTAAAAATGTGAATGAAACTATGTCTTTATTCAGTGTCTGGAAGGGCACCCAGTTCAGAATTTTGTACATCACATCCGGAATAATTTAATTTCTGATTATAGATTCCTGTAATTTAATTTCGGACAATAAGGATTAGGGAAAAGGAGTATCCATAATTTGCGGTAGTATCTCTAACACTATTCTCTACTTTTTCTAAAATACAAAAAAATATTCTGCGTGCTTTGCAATGCAGAATTTTGATTTTGCTCATTTTAAGTGCATTTTTAAGGCGTTAATTCGCCGTAAAGCCTTAAAAATGCTTGAATTGTATCGCTTATAAAGCGATGTCGAATTAAAAAATTTGTGAGCAAAGCAAGCCTAAAAAATGTTCACTGCTGTATTATTTATTTGTTTATTATAGTTTACAAACATGACCTTACAGTCTAAACCAAAACGTTCACTTTAACACATATGAATTAAATAATACGAGAGTTAGACATAATATGAGCTTTGTATGAAGTCAAGTATTTGCAAATATGAGAAAGAGGATCATGGTTCAAGTAGATATGTTGGACCTCGCTTAAAATATAATTAAAAAGGAAATTTTATCAGTTTTCTAGATCAGGAATTAGTTTTTATAGGTTTCATACAAAAAATACTGAGAAAACTTCGTAAATCTACAGCGCGGGCGAGGCGGCTATGCGCGGCGAAATTACTCCCCCGGGTGAGCACCATCGGCGCGTTTGATGTCCCCGCTTGAAGGGTTAAGCAGCACCAGAGAGCGCGCCGTAGGTGCGTTGTGCGCGTGTTGCGTGCTGTAGATGCGAATAACTGGTGCCAACGCCGGCCAGTGCGCGTATGCCTTTGCGGTACGAAATACTTAATGCTACCAAGAATTGACACGTTCCCTCTCGTATGTCTATCAAATACGCTTAACTAACAGGTTTATGATATAGCGTCCCCACTTACCGACCTCTTGGGCATACAGTGAGGGCCGCTATTCCTGCCAACATCATAAAGCAAAGGCAAGGATCAGTAGCGGTAGATCTTGCCGCCAATACGCTTGTCCTGGTACTCTGCAAGGCGAGTGCCACTACCTACTCTCCAGGTAGGTCCCAGAGCAAGTAGGCTTTCTTAGTTTAGGAGTAATATTCAACCAACTTAAGATGTACAGTTTGATTTGTAAAAAGTTCATAGATTTTTTATTAAAAATGTTCCATACCAACTGCAAATATAACTACATTAAGCGCACTTTGCCATTTTTGTTTCTGATCTTATGTAGCATCCGACCTTAATCTAAATATCCGACCTTAATCTAACTATCTAAAAGTGGGAGTTCTTCAAGCCTTGGAGGCACTCCTAGGTCCTCCGTCCGGCTCGTCTTGGGTTCAGGGCCCAACCAAACCGGCTATGCTACTAGCCCAAAAAAAAAAACTAAAGATTGACAAAATACAGCTAAAGACTAACAAAAGACCCATGATCTGTTTGCGAAAAAAGCTCTGTAACCTAATCGAGATCGCACTGCCAAAAACCGGTGTCGATAAATAAAACAATAGAGAAGCAAGTACGGGAGTATAAAATGGCAATCGCGAAACCAATTTGTTTACGCAAATTCTGCAGCGGGGAGAGATGAATGGGCAACCATAGCGTAATACGGTCCTCAATGCTGTGTAGTGCTGGGTCGATGAAATATCGATGTTCGATTTATTATTTCGTACATCAGGCGTCAATATTGTCAATACATTACCACATTTTTTATAAAGGCACTTAATACAGTGTAATCTCTGTAAAACTATATATCTATATATCTCTGGATATAACGATTCACTCTTTGAAACGTCACAATTTTCTGGCTCCAGTTGGTTTACTTTGACGCTAATTTCTCTCTGTATAACGAAAACTCTCAATAACGGTACAAAACGCCCGGTCCCTTGAGTGTCGCTATATAGAGTTTACATTGTATATTAAAAAATATGCACAATTGTTAAAATGTTCATCAGATAGTAGTGTTCAGTCATCAACATAAAGTGGGCAGGGCACATAGCTCGTAGAACAGATGGCCGATGGGGCAGTAAAGTTCTTGAGTGGCGACCGCGCACCGGAAAACGTAGCGTAGGCAGGCCTCCCACGCGGTGGACCGAAGACCTGGTGAAGATCGCGGGAAGCCGATGGATGCGGGCAGCGCAGAACCGGTCGTCGTGGAAATCCCTGGGGGAGGCCTTTGTCCAGCAGTGGACGATTTCCGGCTGATATAATGATCAACATAAACCGTGTGAAGTGGCCGCATTAATTTTTAAACGTGACGAATTTCTAGTATGATGGAACGGAACCCTTTGTGTGTGGTTCTGACTCGCACTTGGCCGGTTTTATGATTATTTAGAAGTACAACGGGCTGGTCTATAATTATTTTTAACCGACTTCAAAAAAAGGAGGAGGTTTCTCAATTCGACCGTATATTTTTTATTTTTTTTATGTGTGTTCGCGGATAACTTCGTCATTTATGAACCGATTTTGATGATTCTTTTTTTGTTGGAAAGGAGATATCCCAAGGATGGTACCATGGTACGGAAACAAGGATCTGATGATGGAATCCCAAAGAAATCCAGGGGAACCTTAGTTTTCTATTTGAAGTCGGTATTTTTTTGTTCAAAATTATCTAATATATCTACGCTTTATTTCTAAATATTAAAAAAAAATCAAAAGTTACAAAAAGGAGGTTTCAAATGTATCTTGTTTTTTTGTATGTTTGTTACGCGATATCTTCGCAGATTGTGAACCGATTTTTAGGGTTCTGTATCCAAAGAGTAAAAACGGGACTCTATTATACTAAGAATTCGCTGTCCGTTCATCTGTCTGTCTGTCCGTCTGTCACTAGGCTGTATTTCATAAACTGTGATAGCTATACAATAAATGCCATCTTGTATGATGTTACGGAACCCTTTGTACTAGCGCCATCTAGTATGATGGTACGGAACCCTATGTGTGCGGTTCTGCCTCGCACTTGGCCGTTTTATGATTATTTTTTGTTCGATTAGGTATGCTGCCAAGTTAGTCCCATATAAATGTGCTGTATGTATGTGTAGTACTTGTGAGTAGACAAGTGCGCGAGTTCGAGGATCAGCGTAAAGCTGATCTTGATACCAAACGCATACTTAAATGCCCTCATTGCGCGAGGAGTTTCGCAGCGAAGATTGGCTACATAAACCATCTTCGAGCGAACGCGCGGCAAACCGACTAGGAGTCGAAGTGGTCGCCATGACCGAAATCGGTCAGATAGATCATTATAATTGCCTCCGTGGCGTAATGGTTAGTCTATTCGCGTTACACCAGGAGGTTGCGGGTTCGATTCCCGGCAGGGTCAGACTCGGTAAGACTCGGTTTAGTTGATGGTAGGGCATTTTCATAGCCCGCCTGGCTAGGTACCACCATCTTATCTAAGTCTTGCCGCCAAGCATCAGTGTTAACAGCATTGATGTGTTCCGGCTTGAAGATAAGATAGCCAGATCCCTATTGCGTTGGGAAATATTGGTAAGTCCGCTTCTATCATCGGCATCATCGTGAGAGATGCCAAGGGCTTAAACACTGTGAATAAATAAATTTAAAAAATACTAAAGTGGCAGTGGGTAGAGCAGATAGTTTGTAGAACAGATAGCCGTTGAGGCAGTAAAGTTCTTGAGTGGCGACTGCGCACTGGAAGACGTAGCGTAGGCAGGCCTCCCACTCGGTGGACCGATAGACTAGTGAAGGCCGCGGGAAGCCGCTGGATGCGGGCAGCGCACCGGTTGTTTTGGAAATAACGTCTTTCGGCTGATATGATGACTTGTTCATAATGTCAAACTTTGAAGATTTGATTTTTATTTGATTTTACGGCCACGGAGGCGGTTAAAATAATACTCGTAAACAAGTGTTTCAGTTATTTCAAAATAAACAAATCAAAGCCATTGGTTATCGTGGCAATTGCCAATTGCTTTGATATCGTCACATCACTAATCAAATACTGCACATTCGAAACAACAATGAGAAATGAGACCGAAGATTTGATGAACAACGCGCATATGAAATGTTCCAACGACGATGTGTTTACAGCAGACTGATTCCGAAACAAAAATGGACCCTCTGTGGTTGTTAATAAAATTCAAGATCCTATCTCTGAGATTATTCGGATGTCATATGATGTCGATATCGATGTGTGTGGTTCTATTTGTGTGTCATCACTTAATTTTTGGGTGCTGATAACTTGGAATTTAAAAGGTTGTTAGTCAATCTCTACATCCTTTTGTTCTGTAATCTGAGCTCTACATAGTATATAATAAAGTCGCTGTCTGCCTCTATCTGTTCCTCCGCGTACTTCTTCTAAACCAGACAACGGATTTTAATACGGTTTTCACTAATAGGTTTTTACTTCCCTGCAAGCCACTTGTGACTCACGTACTGCGCACCAGATAGTATATTACTATATTTTTGTCAGTCATGTTGTTTTTAGATATAACCAATTAATAACAAACACATGTAATAAATCTTCTTTGGACGTAATTAACTAACTAAACAATAAAAAAGATTAAATTTAATGATTGATGGATATTCTTTATCATTATCACATCACCGAAAGACGCAACCGCTGGACAAGAGCCTCCCCCAAGGATTTCCATGATGACCGGTCCCGCGCCATCTGCATCCCGCTACCTTCATCAGGTCGTTGGTCCACCGATTGGGAGGTCTGACTACGCTACGTCTTCAAGTGCGCGGTCGTCACTCAAGAACTTTACTGCACAAACGGTCATCTGTTTTAAGAGCTATGTGCCCTGCCAACTGGCACTTCAGTTTAGCGATTCTTTTTTTTTTTATTATTCTCAATTAGTAAGCCCTTGGCATCATCTCACCTGATGGTAATTGACTATGATGCCGAAGATTGAAGCGGGCTTACCAAGATTCCCCAACGCAATGTGGATCTGGCTATCTTATCTTCAAGCCGGAACACATCAATGTTGGTTACACTGATGTTTGGAGGCAAGACTTAGATAGGATGGTGGTAGATAGCCAGGCGGGCTTAGAAAATGCCCTACCACCAACCAAACCGAGTCTTACAAGTTGACCCCGCCGGGAATCAAACCCGCGACCTCCTGGTGTGAAGCGAATGGACTAACCATTACGTCACGTAGGTTAATTTTGGTCTTTATACATATAATGTAATAATTCGGTGCAAGTGCAAGAATTACCGCTTCATATTTCGCAAATCTGTAAAAAGACATCAACACACAATTTGAAAGGATTTAAATGTTCCACTGTTTCACAAAACATTCCAGTGACGGCAAACGTTGTAAATCAATTTTAAAAGGATTATGAATAATAATCGAGTGTATTGTCTGTTTTTTTTTTCTTTGTGGTTCATTTGAATAGGCTCCCAAACTTCTGGTTGCGGTGTGATGGCTGCAGCCTATTGACAAATAGCGGGATCTGTGGGATAATAAAAACAAAGGATCGTGCCAAAGAAATTTTAAATTTATGACTCTCTATTTCGGGGTGGAAGTGAGACGGCAATTTTTTTGGGTACATGTCACTCGATAGTTTTGTGCTGTTTGTCGATTATGGACCGCTATTAGCATTTCGTCAGATACATCTTCATTTATAGTGTTATTTATAGACGAGGTTAAAAATATAAATAAATGTAGGTATTTGACAGGTGAAAGCCCGTGTATGATATAGTCATATAGTGCAGATGTTTTAATTAAGGCGCTAAGATCACTCATTCCGAGCAGGTTGATACGTGTTTCAATAATATCGAACGTTTATTTTAAGTTCAAATCAATGCGGGCTTAACGCTGCTGTTACGAGTACGTTAAAACCAAACGCCCAATTCTCGATTTTTACATGTTATTATTAGTTTTCATCACTTTCAAATTAGTTTAAAAAAAATGTGTTCAATTAAAACGAAATGTCTTAAAGTCACCGATTTTTGTGTCTTGGTTTCATTCAATATTAACTATTTATTTTCGACTAATTTTGCAATAAATGCTAGAAACAGGGTCTACAGTATATTTTTTTACATCAAAAGTGGTAATATTTTTTAAATTGTATTCAATTATATCGATTTTTTATTATTTTAAGTATTTAATATATTTTTTTCATGGTGATAGCTTTACACAGTCTTTCAATAATTTGAATTGAATATTGTTATTTGACCCATCTTAAAGCCTTAAGGTAGGTAGATGTGAATAAGAAGGAAACAATCATTACCCGCACTGGGCCCACGTGGTTGACTAAGGCCCGATTGCCCTTATTCAGGGTTAGCTCGAGCCCCTCGGAGGGGACGTATATGAGCTGATATGTATGAATGAATGAAATCATTACAACACAAGCGATATTTCTAGGATAACATTGTTATTATTTTGTATAGTTATCAACATTATAGATATTAAATACCTACAACCAATAACCAACGATATCGTTAACCGTCACTAACCCTTTCTCTTAAGGCTCCTCCGTCCCTTAAATTAGCAACTTGATTCACGATGTTTCAAACATCGAACGAAATAGCTTGGAAATAAAGTTAGTACTGCAACGTGGCTGTTACGTCAATCACTGCGGACGAATTGTGCAAAAATTGTGGTTTTTAATAGTAATATATAAGTCATTGTTTTTAATTCATTATAAATGAAATAAGAAGAATTTCCAAAAAGTAAGAAAACAAAATCATTTTATATAGTTTTCTTAAGAAGTTCATAAATTATCATAAATTAGCCTGCAACTGTCGTCAGGGGCACACGTTGTATCACTTGACTTTGTCTATAACTACAAGCAAAGAATAAATACTATTTACTACGGGCTAAAGAATAAAGACTATTTACTACGTCAAAGAAGGTTAACTCCGCAAAATCATTTGAATGAATGGCGACTCTTGCTACGACACAATAAAGTGCAAATTCAGGTCGCACAGCGCTAATTACCTACAGTTATATTCACCTACAAGTTGCCTCTCTTTCTATCGCGTAACTCTTATCTCTTCTGACTACTGAATTTGCACCTTGCAAGGCGCGGCGTAGGTACATTTTTAAACATTTTCATACCTACAGCGCAGAGTGCAACAGGCCTGCTACGGGCTACCTTCTAAAAGGACATTTCATATTTTCTCCGGATAGCCGTACCATCGAACTGTTCGGGCCATGTTTTGTGAAGTGCTTGTGGCTCCTGTGTTCTTTAGCAGCAAGGTGCGCTGTGCGTGTCTGAAGCTGACCATCATCGGGGGTCATCATCAGTAAAGGGTGTTACAAAATTGGTGTAGGTCCCCGTTAACTGGGGCTTCTACTCATCATACTGAACAACTTTTGTTCTATGACTTCGCTGAAATTGCAAAAATAATAATACATACAAATCGATCAAGGTTAAATTTTTTTTGGAATTGACTATGTGTTCCTTGGGAAAGTTGTTTAGTATGATTAGAAGCCCCAGTTAACAGGTCCTTCACCAAATTTTAAACACCCTGTTTATGCATGTATCGTATCGTATCAGCTCATATACGTCCCCACCGAGGGGCTCGAGCCTACCCTAAACTAGGGCGATCGGGCTTTAGTCGAACACGCGGGCCCAGTGCGGGTTGGTCGACTTCACACACAACCTTCGAATTTCTTCGCAGGCGTGTGCAGGTTTTTGCTCACAATGTTTTCCTTCACCGAATTAAGAGCGTCGGATAAACGCACATATGAAATCGAAATTCGAAAACACATACGTGGCAAGATCGAACCACGGCCTCTGACAGGAGGTAGCGGCCCTTGCCATTACGCCACCGACGCTCTTCTTTTATGTATGTATTTAAACGCAAATAAGTATGGCTCTGGTTCCTGTAGTTAGAATCCTAGTTTGGGGCCTAATACTACACCTAATATGTAAAAAATCAATGGAAACTTCTTGACAGTACCGTCTTTGGACCCCACGCCAAAGTGTAACTTCTACTCATGAAACTGAACAATTTTGGATCCACAACTTTTGATCTCCGCGTAACCGCCTCTGTGGCGTAATGGTTAGTCCATTCGCTTCACACAGGAAGTCGCGGGTTCGATTCCCGGCGGGGTCACCTTTCTCAGGCTCGGTTTGGTTCTGCGTAGGGCATTTTCATAGCCCGCCTGGCTAGCTACTACCATCTTATCTAAGTCTTGCCGTCAAACATCAGTGGTAATAGCATTGATGTGTTCCGGTTTGAAGATAAGATAGCCAGGTCCCCATTGCATTGGGGAATCTTGGTAAGCCCGCTTCCATCTTCAGTAAAGCCAAGCAAGAGATCCGCAGGAGAACCAAAGTAACCGACATAGCTCACAGAATCGCTTAACTGAAGTGGCAGTGGGCAGGGCACATAGCTCGCAGAACCAGGTGACCGTTGGGACAGCAAAGTTCTCGAGTGGCGAAAACGTAGCGTAGGCAGGCCTCCCAAGCGGTGGACCGACGACCTGGTGAAGATCGCGGGAAGCCAGTGGATGCGGGCGGCGTGGGATCGGTCGTCGAGGTAATCCTTGGGGGAGGCCTTTGTCCAGCAGTGGACGTTTTTCGGCTGATCTACAACTTTTGATCCATAACTTTGCTGATATCGCATAAACTTTTTGACTCCTCATATAAAACTGTCAGCTTAATGGTCGGTAGTATATAGGTAGTCTTTTATAGGGTTCCTCATCCAAAGAGTGCCAACGGGACCCTTTTACTAAGCCTTTGCTGTCCATCCCTCTGTTCGTTTGTCTGTCAGCGGGCTGTATCTCTTGAACCTTAATAGGTAGACAGTTGAAATTTTCACAGAGTGTGTATTTCTATTACCGATATAACAAAAAAAATGTTTAAAAAATATAAGCCCACATACAAGAAATTTGAATGAAATGAAATAGTTTATTTGTGGAAACACAGTATTATGGATCTTAGTTATAAATTTTAATTAAATGGAACAGTACGTTTCGCCAACAAATGACATACAAAATAATTATCTTTAAAAGCTCTAAAATGACAAATATTTTTAGTGTTTTTTTTTACATATTTTTTCTTAATACGATTGTACAGAACCCTTCGTGTGCAAGTCTAACTAGCACTTGGCCAGATTTGTTTGACATCAGGTGAGATGATGCCAAGGGCTTGACAATTGTTAATAAAAAAAGATGTGTGGCACTCGGGGACTGCCGCGGTTAAGCTATTGCATAGCATTTTTTATCAACTTATGCAATTATACTTATTTATTTATTTTTTATTTATGCAGTATTTACCAGTTTGGAGCGCGGGATGTTTATGTAATAAATTAACACTTAGAAAATTACACCAGTAAAATTGACTAAGTCCTTTTTTTAGTACCGCAAATCGCTAATAAATGGCACTGTAAGTTTTTTAGAACTCGGCCGAGCTTGGGTTGTAAGTCCTTTTAGTACCGTAAATCGCTAATAGATGGCACTATAAGTTTTTTAGAACTCGGCCGAGCGTGGGGTGTTAAGTCCTTTTAGTACCGCAAATCGCTAATAGATGGCACTGTAAGTTTTTTAGAACTCGGCCGAGCGTGGGGTGTTAGGTCCTTTTAGTACCGCAAATCGCTAATAGATGGCACTGTAAGTTTTTTAGAACTCATGGGGTGTTAGGTTATTTTCGTTACGGAATTTCTTGATTCGATCGCCGCGCTGAAAGCCCGCGATAAAAGCTATGCAATATAGCTTAAAAACATTTCAGTAAAGTTGTAAAGCAAAAGCAGTTATATTTCAAAAATGGACCAGTATTTTTGCGACTAAAATGTTCTCTTGTCGACAGCAGCGTGGGTGTGGGTGTGGGCCGCGCGCACTTCGAGAAGCAGCCCCCCAGCAACCTGAGGAAAAGCAATTTCTTCCACTTTGTGGTCGCGCTGTACGACCGCGCCGGCCAGCCCGTGGAAATCGAGAGGACGGCGTTCATTGGATTTATTGAAAAGGACCAGGTCAGTTTTTTTTTAATTTAAACTAGCTGTTTCCCGCGGCTTCAACCGCATGGACAACATTTCTATGACTTCGAGGGTGCGCAGTTCCGCTTACGGCTCGCGAGAAAAATCGCGAAAAAAATAGCTCATAATTCAGGTCCTAATCTGTCTCCTACCTACCAAATTTCAGTCAGATCCGGTTAATAGTTTTTTCGTGAAAGAGTACCAAACAAACATCCATGCATGCATTCATACATTCTAACAAACTTTCGCGTTTATAATATTAGTAGGTGCACCTCACCTGATGGTGAGTGCGGATGCCTTCGAGGGTTTTCCTAGACACAACCTTTATAATATTCATTTTATAGACAGTATACTAAGTCTTCTCTATTGAATAAATTTGATAAATAAACTAAGCGCCATTTGACATTATTTAAGAGCCACATATGACATATTTTAGGAGTCAATAATTGTTGTCGGTGACAAAAATTTAAACACATTTTATATATAAAAAAAAAAGTTTAATATACTTTGTATATGACGTTACATATTCTTAAAATTTTGACACAAAAAATCTAAAAACGTCTGCTCCTGGCAAATACTTTTAGAAATCTATGTTCAAAATTTTATCCAAATTGATTCAGCAGTTTCTCCGAAAATTAAGGATACGGGCACTTATATAAATAAAAAAATAAATAAATAAATATTCTGGGACAATTCACACATGGTCATCTGGCCCCAAAGTAGGATTCCCTGTGTTATGGGTTACTAGAGACTGATATACATACTTATATACGTTTAAATACATACATATATAGATATTTAACACCCAGACACAGAGCAAACAAATCTGCTCATCACACAAATGCTTGCCCTGGGTGGGGATCGAACCCACAACCCTCGGATCAGTAGTCAAGGGCACTAACCACTGAGCCACCGAGTCAGTCACATATACACACACACACACACATTTTGTTTCTAGATCACTTGTTTTGTGTCTATAAGTGATAATTATATCTACCTACACAGAGTGCATTTTCGTCAAAATCACGTAGTCGGTTTTTAACCGACTTCAAAAAAAGGAGGAGATTTCTCAATTCGACCGTATATATATTTTAATTTTTTTTATGTGTGTTCGCGGATAACTTTGTCGTTTATGAACCGATTTTGATGATTATTTTTTTGTTGGAAAGGAGATATCCCAAGGGTGGTACCATGATAAGGAAACAAGGATCTGATATTGGCATCCCAGAGAAATCGAGGGGAACCTTAGTTTCCTGTTTAAAGTCGGTTTTTTTGTTCTAAATTATTAGGACGACCACATAACCTTGCCTGGCAGAAATATCTCCCTTTGAAATTGATAAAGGCACATTCTGAAATCATTTCTAAACTGCTCGAAATCAAAGCACCAAAATCACCTCCCCACTAAATAATCTCTTGAACAATTGACAAACTTATTAAACTTGCATCAATCTGATGCTCTGTCTTGTCATCCCATTAGGAACAGCGCGGTAAATAAAAAGAACAGCCTCGCTGTGCATGCTTTCTCTTGAAATCTTCATCGTCCGGCATAGTCAGACGTAGGCACATAGCTCGTAGAACAGATGACCGTTGGGGCGATAAAGTTATCGAGTGGCGACCGCGCAACGGAAAACGTAGCGTAGGTAGGCCTCCTACTCGGTAGATAGATGACCTGTTAAAGGTCGCGGTAAGCCGCTGGATGCGGGTAGCGCAGAAGCGGTCGTCGTGGAAATCCTTGGGGGAGGTCTATGTCCAGCAGTGGACGTCCAGCTGATATAATTGACTGACTCGGTGGCTCAGTGGTTAGTGTGCTTGACTACTGATCACTGAGTTGTGGGTTCGATCCCCACCCAGGGCAAATATTTGTGTGATGAGCAGATTTGTTTGCTCTGTGTCTGGGTGTTAAATATCTATATATGTATGTATTTAAACGTATATAAGTATGTATATCAGTCTCTGGTTCCCATAACATATGTGTGATTGTGATTTGTCCCAGAATATTTATTTATTTTATTTATTTATAATGTTAGTCAGACGTACACAAATCAACAATGAATATTACGTTTACTTACTAGCAAAGAATAAATTTTCATCAGAATTGATACCTAAAAGTTTACAAATAATTTGGGTTTGCACGAGAGGTACCTCATTCAGATTTTTCATGGAATAAAAAAATTACCTAGTATAAAATTTCATTAAAATTGTTTTTTTTTTATTTTTTTTTATTTTTGAGAAAAGTAACAAACAACAGAGGTACCTATGTATGACGGATACACACCTTATTTCGTTGTTTCCTGGAGTAACGAACTACGTCGTGTAGTAGGCCATAAAAAAATATAGTACCTAACGCACGGAGCTTTATCAATATCGTAAAATAATTTGATAAAAATTTAATGTAATTTTTACTATGGCGGAAATCCCATCTCTCTCTATTTCTTATCGTGTGGCATAATTAACCGTGCTATCCAAGGGATAGACGGCGGTTGCTTGGTGTAACCACTAGAAAAAAAATAGCAGAAATTAAAAAAATCGCTAGAGATATAAAATTATTTTAGAAAAACCTAAAACCATTAAGGTACAAGTTTTCAATATTACATTGTCACGCGATATTCAATTTTAACTTACAAGATTTCACAACAGACACCGGGACAGGTGAATAAATAAAAGCTTGTAATAATATTGCTCCTGTTCAAATTTTGTACCAATTCATTCAGTAGCTTAGGCCCAAGAGCAGCGGATGCACACACACACACACACACACTCACAGAGATAGAGAGAGACATACACACCCACACACACACATACACATACAGAGAGAGAGAGAGAGACACACACAAATATACGCAAAGAGACACACACACACACACATACACACACAAACCTTTTTAAAGATTTTTGGACTCTATTAGATAATGATAATCGAAGCCCATTAGAATCTCAACTTAGATATTTTTGTCATCACAATACCTTCTTCACACATTTGTCGCTCGAAAGTTAAAAGAACTGAATTTTATTTAACACATATGCCACCAACGCACCACCAGTGAATTATGTAAATAGTCCATGGACAATGGACATCATGTCAGCTAGATCCTGATTGATGGGCGGGTGATTTTGATTCTGATAGAGTAACGAATCTAGGATTTGAACGAAGGTTTTATCAACGGTGGCGTTTAGAATCACAGAATGTTTTATGGTTTTGTTGTTCACAATAGTTACGAGAAAATACAATGTCTTTTCAACACACTGGCTCGTAAAATAACCCTTATTCTAACGTATTAAGATTGATATTGCAGCTTACTAAACTCACGTACATTATTTTTAATATATCACAAGTGTTTTTATGAAAGAAGAGGGTATTTTCTAAACAAATATTGTTTGTGTTTTGAGTAAATAATTGTGTTTATTAAAATGCAATACATAAAAAAATCAATTATTAAATTACTTACATTAAAAATAAATTAACATTAATTTATGTTATAAATAAAATAAAATTAAGGCTTTAAGATGATTCAATCCGAGTCTTTATCATTTTAAGTTCAAATCAATGCGGGCTTCAACGCGGCTATTACGTTGAAACCAAACGCCCAATTTTCCATTTTTACACGTTTTTTAATTTTCGTCACTTTTAAATAAGTTTAAAAAATGTGTTCAATAGGGGATCGGACTACATCAAAAATAAACTCAAACTCAAATAACTCTTTATTGTACATCAAAATAAATACATAATAATATGCAAAAAAATGCACAATAAAATCTGAAATATGATTTTCTAAATTGCTCTCCTCTTGAAGTTTCAAAAAACCTTACTTGTTTTGTTTTCCATCACGTCTTCAATTTTCGTCAAAAGTCAAAACATGTTCGTCAATGACGCTTAAAATCTATGACGTCACTTGTGGATATTTAGAACATTTTTTTTTTACATATTATAAAAAGTAACTCAAATGACTAGCATTCCGATCCCCTATTAAAATTAAAGGTGTTGAAATAACCTATTTTTCGTGTTGGTTTCATTCAACATAAAAAAAATATTCTTGAAATTTTGCAATTAATACAAAAAACAGGGTCCATAGGATATTTTTTACATCAAATTGTATTCAATTTAATAGTTTTTTTTGTTACTTTCAGTTTTTTTGCGCAGTCTTTCAATAATTTGAATTAAATATTGAGATTTGACCCATTTTAAGGCTTAACGAAAAGTCCATAACTTGAACTGAATATTGAGATTTGACCCATTTTAGGGCCTTAACGAAAGGTCCATAATTTGAACTGAATATTGAGATTTGACCCATTTTAGGGCCTTAACGAAAGGTCCTAATAATGCAACCTCCTTGGCGCGCGCATGTGAAAAGCTCATATAAGAAGATTTGATTTAACCACTACCTACTTACGTTCATTTGTCTGAATATATATTTTTTTTATACTTTTATTTTTATTTTTGATAGTTGTGATTATAATTTGATTATTGAAGTTAATTATTCATTTATATTTCCTTCGCAAGTATGTTTAAAAACATTGTACGACACTCGTAAGCTTTGGTCATTCGTTATACTCTCGGTTCCATTAAAATCCTGCCTCGAGTATAATGATCAACATAGCTCACTAGTTCTATAATGTTCTACTTATTATAAAATATGGTTTCTTCCAAAATCGAAGTGAGGGACAAATCGGATTTTTTTACATCTAAATGTATAGTTAGAGACCTATTAAGGCTTATGATAAGTTTCGTATAACTGTAAGTACAACTATCTTAATCATAGCTATACATATTTGTATCTCACCAAGATTAAGCAACAGCGACCTTACATATCTTAACCGGTAAGAAAGCCGGGCAAGTAGCAAGTCTCTTTCATTCCTATGCAACCTTACAGAGATGGACTTCTGACAGTTATTGTCAATATCTGAATATTGCTTTTTATTCGGCGTTCTTACCAGTAAAAATAAGCAAGGTTTGCGGTTCTACAATGAGGACACTAAAGGAACGTCTGTAAAAGGTTCCTCGTTGTAACGCCAGAGGGCGAGTTGCGTTCACACTTGTTATTTGTCCGTGTTGAATTAATTATTCAGAGGACAAACATTCCTGACCGCATTGTTTTTTTCACGTGTGTTTCTCACTTAATGTTCCTTTTTTGTTTTATAGTAGAATAATAAAATAAGTATGAGTAATACAGAGTACATTGGCATATTGAGTCAGAAGAAGAAAGTAAGTAAGTAAATATCCTTCTCACCTCACACGCTCAGAAAGGCATTGTTTGTCATTCCGCTTTAGCGCGCAAAATAGCGTTTTATACGCTAGCGTGGAAAGAGTTAGTATAAGTAGTAGTATAATAGTATTATTACTTTTTGAAGTAAAACTTCTTTACGCACGCTTGACTTGAAGAGTAAACTGGCGAATGCGTTACGCGAACGGTGATTTCTAGCTTTATGAAAAGTGTGATCGGCCGAGGCGAACGGCACGCTTGACTAGGGGAGTAAACTGGTGAATGCGTTACGCGAACGGTGATTAAATTTAACTTCAGTCGTGTGGTCTAGAGCACACTCGTATTTTTTTAATATATGTATCGCCTTCAAGGTCCAGCGTTATGGAATCTTAGTAAGTCCGCTTCTATCTTCGGTACCATCGTCACTTACCATCAGATGAGATGATGTCAAGGGCTTACCAATTGTAAATAAATAAATAAAATATAGAATCAGACAACTACTTAGCTGTTTTTCTTGTAACTAAAATTTTCCTCGCAGTAGTGAGGTGAAAAATTGTTTCCCTCGGCAGTGAAGTTGTTTTGCGTCCGGTACCTTTGAAACCCTCGCTACGCTCTTAATTCCATCTTAAATTACTCGCTTTACTCGTGGTTCAATTCTAGAACCTAACTCAAGCTAAATAACAACTTTGCAGCCTTGCATAAAAACTAATGGGCAACGTTCGAGAAGCTTAGCAATATGTTCACGTTCCAAATACAGCAGTGTCTCATGATATACGAAACTTAGACATGGTCGCTCACTATGGGCCTCATTAGAAGCCTCAAGGTCAGCCAAAGAACAATGGAGCGAGCTATGCTCGGAATTTCCCTACGCGATCGAATCAGAAATGAGGAGATCTGCAGGAGAACAAAAGTAACCGACATAGCTCACGTAATCGCTCTACTGAAGTGGCAATGGACAGGGCACATAGCTCGTAGAACAGATGACTGTTGGGGCAGTTAGGTTCTAGAGTGGCTATCGCGCACCGGATAACGTAGGGGACAGACCTCCCACGTGGTGGACTGACGCCCTGGTGAAGATCGCGGGAAGCCGCTTGATGCGGGCAGCGCAGGACCGGTCGTCGTGGAAATCTTTAGGGGAGGCCTTTGACCACTAGTGGACGTTTTTTGGTTGATATGATGATGATGATGATGATGATAACAAATTACTATTATTGCACACAAAAAAAATAATTACAAACACTGTGCAAAGGTGGCCTTATCGCTTTAAGAAATGGTCTCATAAACGTATAATCTCTTAACATACTATAAAAACTCTTGCACAAGACAGTATATATATATAAATCACACATGGTCATCTGGCCCCAAAGTAGGATTCCCTGTGTTATGGGTTACCGGAGACTGATATACATACTTATATACGTTTAAATACATACATATATAGATATATTTTAACACCCAGACACAGAGCAAACAAATCTGCTCATCACACAAATGCTTGCCCTGGGTGGGGATCGAACCCACAACCCTCGGATCAGTAGTCAAGGGCACTAACCACTGAGCCACCGAGTCAGTCACTTGTTTCACATTAAAATTTTTAAACGTTTATTTTCACCATACGGTTTATTTTATTAGGGTTACCTATTACTAAGACTTCTCCGTCCCTCCGTCCGTTTGTCTGTCTGTCTGTCACCAAATTGTATTTAATGAACTGTGATAGCTAGACAGTTGAAGTTTTCACAGATGATGTATTTCTGTTGCCGCTATAATAATAAATACTAAAAACAGAATAAAATAAATATTTAAGGGTAATATTTAATAAATATTTATCCCATACAACAAACGTGATTTTTTTTGAAACGTGAAGAAACTAGCGACATCTAGTCCAATGATACGCGAACCCTTTGTGCGCGATTCTGGCTCGCACTTTACCGGTTTTTTGATAAATCTATCTTTGTTTCAGGAAGCTGAAGGCCAAAAGACGAATAACGGTATTCAGTACCGGCTACAGCTACTTTACGCTAATGGTAAGTGACCAGATATAAAATAACGACCAAATACATACAACAAGTTAAACTAAGAACAAAATAAATATTAACAACAGCAATAAAGACAAAAACATAAAATTAAATTTTCACTTCACCCCAACAAATGTAATCTCTACCCCTTTGTCTTAAGACTGGCATTGTCCGAGCTGAATGCAGTATTCAGCAGACGTTAGGGGCATCGCACACAAATGCATGTTGGTCGGTCGCATAGTAAATATTTGCCGTCTTGCCTTCGGAGCGGTTAATGGAAAATTGGCACTAGCTCCTGGCCTATAAATGATCAGTGCATAGGCTTTCAGACTATCGAAGACAGTGTTCAGTAGGCAGGACAATAGAATTTGATGGGCGAGTAATGAAGCTTGGGTAAAAAGACTATGACGTGGCTAAACCACACCCTGGACACTTCATACAACGGGCCAGATGTGTCATTTCAATAATTGAAAACGCTTAACACGTTAAAAAACCGACTTCCATCGCAACAACTTCGAACATATTTCCATTATTATTTTTAGTTTTTGTTAATTGTCTAATAAAGTACTACACCGATTTAGATAAAATTTATACGGAACCACACGGGAAGCACTAGCTTTCAAATAAAAAAAGAATCATCAATATCGGTCCACCCATTCAAAAGTTCTGAGGTAAAACACATAAAAAAAACATACAGTTGAATTGAGAACCTCCTCCTTTTTGGAAGTCGCTTGAAAAAGGAATGCCGGAACAAACAAAATGGCGGCGAAATCCTACACGTTCGACAACCAAACTGCAACCAATCTGTATCAGTCTGGGTGACGAGGGGGTGAGGTCGCAATCTAGAGAGCGGCAGAGAATGTCCATACTGTATGTTAGTACTAATATATATGCTTTGGCAAAACCATTAATTTAGTTGCGGGTATTTTTGACAGCGTCGGTGGCATAATGGCAAGAGCCGCTACCTCCTGTCAGGGAGGTCGTGGTTCGAACCCTGCCACGTACCAATGTGTTTTTGAATTTCAATTTCATATGTACGTTTATCCGACGCTCTTACGGTGAAGGAAAACATCGTGAGGAAACCTGCACACGCCTGCGAAGAAACTCGAAGGTTGTGTGTGAAATCGACCAATCTGCACTGGGCCAGCTCACCCTAATTCAGGGTAGGTGTGAGTCCCTCGTTGGGAACGTATATTAGCTGATATATATAATTTTGACAGCTGGAAAATAGTTTCTTGAGTTAAAAAACATACTGGTATTTTTAAACAATTTTCTGCAACAGGCTAAGTGCCGGTTGGACTCAGGCACCGAGGGTTCATTACCACCCTACAGTATATTAAAAAAATTGGACTTCCTATGTCTAATGAAGTAGCCAATAAGCTGAAGTTTTTCAGAATCACGAGTAAAAGCCCTGCATCGAATATCTAGACCGTAAAATTTGCATTTTTCAAATTTAGTTGAAAGAGAAAGTATGTTTGTGGTAAATAAGTTTAATATAACTTTAGTTATTCAATAAAAATTAAAAAAAAAACCGATTGCGTAAAAACTGAACCCCTCTTTTTGGCGAGTCGGGCAAAAATGTATTTCTATGTCACTCACGGGATCAAGATGAATTCATCGATACCTCATAAGTTAAAATCCTTCAAGACGTTCAGGCTGTAGCAGGGAACATAGAAATCTACATACATAAATACACTCGAGAAACATAACCCTCCTTCTGAGACAGTTGGGTAATAAGCAACAAAGTAGATTAACTTCGTAAAAACAAAATGACTTAATACAAAAAAGACACGAAGTGCGGAAGCAATTTGGAGGGGCTAACAAATAGAGCAATGTCTGTGCTACGGCGCGGCGTAGCAGGCTACGCCTTTATTGCTACTACGAGTATGTGTAAACGCTACGTTTTTTTATTATTATTTATAATTTGAGTGCGTTTGGCTGCATCTCACCTGATGGTAAGTGCCGATGCAGCCGAGGATGTAACACGCAAGTAAAGTAACATTCAGTATGGACACTTCCTGCCGCTCTTTAGATTGCGACCTCACCCCCTCGTCACCCAGATTGATGCAGATTGGTTACAGTTTGGTTGTCGAACGTATAGGATTTCGCCGTTATTTTGTTTGTTTCGTCATGACTCAAGCTCCAATAGTGCCTATTCACTCTCGTCTTGAAGATTCCTAAATTATACGAATCGTGGAATACAGACGCTGGCAGGGAATTCCACTCCTTGGCCGTTCGCATGATAAAGAAAAGCAAAACGTTTTATAGACCGGTCTCAAATAATACAGCTTATTATGATGATGTCCCACGCGGTGGACCGATGACCTGGTGAAGGTCGCGGGAAGCCGATGGATGCGGGCAGCGCAGGACCGGTCGTCGTGGAAATCCTTGGGGGAGGCCTTTGTTCAGCAGTGGACGATTTGTGGCTGATATGATGATTATGAGGAAATGTACGTAGCAGAACAGCTCGTCATGGAAATCCTTGGGGGAGGCCTATGTAGAGCAGTGGACGTCCTTCGGCTGATATGATGATGATGATGGTGATGAAGAAATGTATATTTAGCAAAATTCGAGTACGATATTCTTTTTCTTTATTTACGTTTGGTAAATCCATGGCATCATTGCGTTGGAGAATCTTGGTAAGCCCGCTTCCATCTTCGGCATCATCGTCACTTACCATCAGGTGAGATGATGCCAAAGGCTAACCAATTGTGAAAAAAAATAAAATTGAAAAAATCATCTCACTTTATGGTTAAGTGACGATGTTCCAAAGTTATTAGTAGGTACTTTCTTGAAATATTGTCTTTCACTTTAAGACAACAATGCCATTCTGTGTGGGGCTCGCCAAATGATAGCTTATTCTCCCTTGTATTAAAAGCAAGTTACAAATAGGTTAATTAATTATTTTTTTTCGCAGGTATCAGACAAGAACAAGACATATTTGTGAGACTCATCGATTCGGTCACCAAACAGGTAAAAATAGAAAACAGTTATTACATTTGTGTTCTACAAGTTAGTTGATATTATGTAGTAATTATTTTACAAGCGTCTGAGGCATAATGGCTAGGGCTCCTACGTTCTGTCTGGGAGGTCGTTGTTCTAAATTCTAATCCTGCCAATGTGTTTTCGAATTTCGATTTCATTATTTTTTTTATTAAAAAATTTAAGTGCGTTTGACTGCAATTCACCTGATGGTAAGTGATGATGCAGTCGAGGATGGTACACGCAAACTCAAATAATGCCTATTCACTCTTGCCTTGAACATCCCCAAATTATAGGAATCGGGAAACACTGATACAGGCAAGGAGTTCCACTCCTGCGCTGTAAGCATAATAAATGAAGAAGCGTGACGATTCGTGCGAAAAGGTGGCACATCAACAACAAAGAGGTGCAACCCCTACCTGCGTCTTGTTGATCGACGGTGGAATGGAGCCAGGGGAATGAGGTCGTGAAGTTCTTGCGCGCACTCTCCGAAATGAATTCGATAGAATACCGACAGACAGGCGCCTTTGCGGCGATGCTTAAGGCTTTGGAGCTTGACATTGACTAGCTCGTCGTCATCAATGAGTCTCCGTTCGCGTCGGTCAATGGCGTCCAAGATATATAGTTTATCCGACGCTCTTACGGGGAAGGAAAACATTGTGGGGAAACATGCACAAGCCTTCGAAGAAACTCGAAGGTGATGTGTTAAATCGACCAACCCCCACTGGGGCCGCGCGCGTGGTTGACTAAGGCCCGATTGCCCTAATTCAGGGAAGGCTGGAGCTCCTCGGTGGGGTTATACAGGGTGTAATAAAATTGGTGTAGGTCCCGTTAACTGGGGCTTCTACTCATCATACTGAACAACTTTTGTTCTACGACTTTGCTGATTCGCAAAAAAAAAAATTTTTCCTTCATACAAATCGATCAGTTGATCGAGAGCAATTTTGTGCATTTTAGTATGGAGGATCATTTTTTTTTGAGAATTGACTAAGGGTTCCGTGGGGAAAGTTGTTCAGTATGATGAGTAGAACCCCCAGTTAACGGGTCATACACCAATTTTGTTACAACCTGTATATGAGCTGTTATTATGTATTGGAATAAGCAGTAACCTGTTATGATGAGTTTCAATAAGAATTGCAATAACTAGAACAAAAACGGATGCCTGTATCGAAAAACTGTAAACCCGGTGTAGTTTTAAAAGACATATTCAAGTATACCCCGCATGATAGGATACTTCAACGAAAAACTAATCACTCCTCTTTACAATTGAAGGAGGTAACCTAAAAAAAGGTTTTTAATAAAAAAAAAATGTTTATTGGTCACCAAAAATTAACAGCTTTTTAAGGCTGATATCTCCTTTTTAGGTGAAAAATACCTATGTTAGTAAATCTCACTCTTCCATCGCTTAATCTAAGGTATAATAATTATTGGCAAATAACAGAGTCTATTATAGGTAATCTGAAGTATGTAAATCTACTAAACGTAAATGTAAACAAAACTATGCTAGAGTTTTAACTAAAATAAAACAAATATAATAGATCTTAAATTGATGCAAGTAGATTTTGGAGTGTATGTGTGCGTGTGTGTGTGTGTGTTTGTGTATATTTGTGATTCAGGCTACAACCTCAAGAAGGCATTCAGCTTCATCATCATTTTAAGGTTTTTTTTGTACCACTATCAGCGTGATGAATGTGTATACTCAAAACACAGATTATATATAAAAATGAATCCCTATTTCCCTCGGTCACGGCATCACGCGTGAACGGCTGAACCGTTTACACTCACTCTTTTTTTGTCGAGTTCGTTATTGTCAGGAGAAGGTTCCTTTGTAGGGTAGAGTAGAGTAAGGTAGTGTCGTTTAGTGTAGTGTAGTGTAGTGTAGGGTAGGGTAGGGTAGGGTAGTGTAGTGTAGTGTAGTGTAGTGTAGTGTAGTGTAGGGTAGGGTAAGGTGTGTAGTGTAGTGTAAGGTGGTACGAAGTTCGCCGGGACAGCTAGTTTCACTTAAAAATTCTACTAGAACAACGCAAACACTGGCAATTTCTCTGTTCATTGACCGAGGCCACTACCATTTTGCACACAACTGCGCAAACCGTTCTAACCTCTGGTCCACGTGGCTAGCACACGGCGCCACGTGGCCGATTGTCATCGCCGACGTCCGATTAGCCCCTAATCCTCCCCTCGCCCATCCCTCGCCCCTTCACGCCCCCGAAACCCCCGCAAAATCGCATTGCATTTGGGCACAATCATTACCGTTATCTCTTATTACAACCTTACAATTATATTCCGGACTGTCAAATTTGACGCGAGAAAGCGTCGAGTTGCAATCGTTGGACGGTGGTAGGTGGCGAGAAATTTTAGATTCCATTTGATAGACAGGTTTCGAAAGGGGTACTGTTAGTGTTTGGGTGTGAAAGTTGGAGATTAGCGAATGGATTTTAAATATAATAGATGAGAATTGAAGCGTTGGTGGCTCAACCGGTAACGACTCGGTCCTCCTAACCAGAGGTCCCGGGTTCAAATCCGGACGGCCAATGTACCAATAAGTTTTTCGAAACTTACGTGTGTAAAAGATGGAGATTAGCGAATGGATTTTGAATTTAATAATTGAGATAGTTGAAGCGTCGATGGCTCAACCGGTAACGACTCGGTCCTCTTAACCAGAGGTCCCGGGTTTAAATCCGGACGGCCAAAGTACCAATAAGTTTTTCGAAACTTACGTAAGTGAAAGTTGGATATTAGCGAATGGATTATAAATTTAATAGTTGAGATAGTTAAAGCGTTGGTGGCTCAACCGGTGACGACTCGGTCCTCCTAACCAGAGGTCCTGTATTTAAATCCAGACGGCCAATGTACCAATAAGCTTTTTGATATACTGATTGCTATAACGGTGAAGGAAAACATCTTGAGAAAACCTGCACATCTGATTCCAGATGTTTATAAAGGTTGCGTTGCACACGTCCGTAGGTCGTAGGTGTAAATATAAATGCCATATACGTGACCGTGGGTAATGCTAAGTGCAACACCAGGCAACCGCGCGGCTCGCGCACTGTGCACCCTCGAAAAGTCATAGAAACAAAAACTTAATTAATTAAGCCTGACAATTTCAAAACTTGCGAGACCTCAATCAAAGTATATATATATATATATATATTAGTACTAACCTAAAGTATGAACACTCCCTGCCGCTCTCTAGATTGCAACCTCACCCCCTCGTCACGCGGATTGATACAGATTGGTTACAGTTTGGCGGTCGAACGTATAGGATTTCGCCGCCATTTTGTTTATTCCGTCATCCGTTTTTTGAAATGTCATTTCTGGCCCGTTGTATTAAGTGTCCAGGGTGTGCCCCAATCTAGCGTCTCACATAAATAGGTCCATACCACACAAACATCACCGCGTTACCTCACATATATAATTTCAACACGTCCCGCGCTGTTAGTGTTCGTAACAAGAGGCCAATTACTGAAGATTTATGCCAACAACATAATTAACTTAGGCCGAAGGTTCTTAAGAGAGTTACGGAATACCCACATACACACACCCACATTTCTGCGAAAGCAATGAATAACGAATAAAGTTTGCAATGGCAATGCAATTCTAGTTGTATGGTTGGAACAAAGGTTGTCTGGAAGGAACTGCTTACAGCAATAGAATCCCTTGATTTTCATCTCTTCACATTTTTTTAGGGTTCTGTACACCCAAATAGTGACCAATGGGACCTTATTACTAAGCCTCCACTGTTTGTCTGTATGTCTGTCAGGGGGCTGTATTTAATGAACCGTATTATTAGTAGGTAGACAGTTTAAATTTTCACAGACTATCTATTTATCCTCGATTACATCGTCAATAACAAACAGGTGAGATGTAGTCAAACGCACTCCAATGAACATTTTGGTCATTTTTTATAAAAAAATTTGAGCGCATTTGGCTTCACCTCACCTGATGGTGAGTGCCGATGCAGCTGAGAATGTAACACGCAAGCTCAAATAGTGCCTATTCACTCTCTTCTTGAAGATTCCTAAATTATACGAATCGGGGAATATAGACGCCGGCAGGGAATTCCATTCCTTGGCTATTCGCATAATGAACGAAGAAGCAAAATGCTTCGTGCGTAAAGGTGGAACATTAACGGCAAAGGGGTGGATAGGATATACTATATTTCTATACTACTATATATCTCCTTCATTTTCCATTTCGGGTCATCATTTTACATCTGTGTACTAAAACACCTTAAACTTTCACAATTATTCATTACAAGCTGTTTCCCGCGGCTTCACCCGCGTGGACCACGTTTCTATGACTTTTCGTGGGTGCGCAGTGCGCGAGCCGCAAGCGGCTCGCGAGCGTGGTAAAAAGTAGCCTATGTCTTAATCCAGGTCCTAATCTGTCTACCTACCTAAATTTCAGCCAAATCCGTTCAGTAGTTTTTGCGGGAAAGCGTAACAGACAGACAGAGTTACTTTCGCATTTATAATATTATATATATAATATATATATATATATATAAATATTATATATAATATATATATATATATATATATATATATATATATATATATACAGGGTGTAACATAAAGGTGTGGTGATACTTTAAGGTGGGCTTGTACCCATCAAACTGAACAACTTTCTCCATGGAACCCATAGTGAAATCGCAAAAAAAAATTTGAACTTCCCATACTAAGTTGGCTGATCAGCTGATCGAGTTAGTATGGGAGAGCCAAATTTTGTTTTGCGATTTGACTATGGGTTCCATGGAGAAAGTTGTTCAGTTTGATGGGTACAAGCCCACCTTAAAGTATCACCACACCTTTATGTTACACCCTGTATATATATATATATATATATATATATATATATATAGTAGCGATTCATTTACGCCAAGTCCCGCTTTCAATCTGTGTACTAAATTTCATTACCGCAGGTCTAATTGTGGCAGAGAAAATTAACTGTGACATGTGGACTGATGGACGGACGGAAATGTAAAAATTAAATGGGTTTCATTCGTGCCATGAAACCCTAAAAAGATAGCAAGTGCAACAGGCAAGATTACTAAGTAGGAACCTTAAAAAAAACCGACAAACCAAAGACAAGATTACATAACCTAGAGTGACACGCAAAACAGTCATTCCCCAACATTCACTGGAGTGACCAAACCTTAGCAAAGATGGCGTCCAGATAATAGCGGCTGCGGTCAGTTTAATTGTATTAAAACGTTGGTCGGAGGCAATCAACTAATGCCGTGTACCGCACGAAGCACACGCAACTTGTGTTTTGGAAAAATCGTCTGACATTATAGAGGAAGGTGAATAGGTAGTGAATTCGCTTAACTTTGGTGTAAAAATACAGTAATTCCACCCACTACATCACATACAGTATGGACACTCCCTGCCGCTCTCTAGATTGCGACCTCACCCCCTCGTCACCCAGATTGATACAGATTGATTACAGTTTGGTTGTGGAATGTATAGGATTTCGCCGCCATTTTTGTCCGTCATTCCTTTTTTGAAATGTCATTTCTGGCCCGTTGTATGAAGTGTCCAGGGTGTGGCATAGGCTTCCCCAAGTTGGAGGGTTCTGCCTTAATCACCACGCTTGGTTGGCTTTTGCAGTCGCAGTGCTCTTGACGTATGGAGCCAGAAAAGAGATTTTATTAATTTATTTGTTTTTTGGCCTGGTATACTTACCCATAGTGCCTTACTCTGTTCGTTTACATATAGTGAGGTATCTTGAGAAGTAGCAGTATATAGTACATGCTTAATAATAAAAAAAAATGTGATGTAACTACAAAACAGCTATCGGATATTTTCCTTTACTTGAGCTGTGAGAGCTTGCTTCTTGCCAAATTTCATGATTCTAGATAAACGGAAAGTACTCTAAACGTTTTAATTTACATGCGAGTATCAAAATAATAAAAGTAAATGGCCGTAAAATAGCCGTTCCTTTAACCTAGTAGTAAAAGTAATTTTACAAAAAGAAGATAGGTAAAAATATAAAAATTCATAAAGGTTCAAAAAAATATAAAAAAATACAGCACTTTTATGGTTAGTGGGTTAGTCCTTAGTTAGTTTTTGATAAAGACCTGGGTTTAGAACCCTACTTTGCACGTGATCTGAAACGCACTTGGACACTCTTTAAAAAACCCTAAAATAATAGATACCCTTCAAAGGCAGCGAAGCTCACGAAGCGAAGATAAGTTTCATAAATAATACACATTTTACCAGCCAAATATCCTATAAAAAGTTCATAGACTACCAGATTACGTCTGTTCCCACACCAAAGTAAATAAATAATAAATAACTATCGTATCAATATCTAAACCATCTCATCAATCCAGCCCCCTCTATTTGAAGTTCTTCTTAAGATACTACTGACTCATGGCTTTCGGGATTGGATTCTGGCAAATCCCATAGAAAGGCCCGTGGCATCAATGGCGGCGCGCGCGCAACACGTGGCCGAATGATTATGTTTACTTAACTATGTTCAAACAACATATTAATTTGGTGCTTTTTGTTCGCGAAATAACGTTCGGAAACCATTATGATTGTATCGACTGTTGAGCACTGTGATAATGAGTTTGCATACAGTTTGTGTCTATGCATATTCAATTTCAATTCATTTTTCCGAAGTTTTATTACATTCTTTATTACCCGCCTGCGCCAAAAGGAGGATTATGTTTTTCGAGTATATGTATGTATGTATATACTTATTTCTTTGGCACGCTCTCTGTAGCCTCAACGGCTTAATGGATTTTGGATTGCGAGGTGTCGTTACATTTATCTTGATGCCGTGAGTGACATAGGATACATTTTTACCTGATTGACCAAAATAGAGAGGTTTAGTTTTAATTTAGTCGGGTTTTTAATTTTTAATTAGTTCGTTTAGTTATCAAAGACAAACTGTTACCCGCAGCTTTGTCTGCGTGGAAATCAAGGGTACGTGGAGCTCGAGCCACGAGTGGCTCGGGATTTTTTATTAGCCTACGTCAATCCTGAAGGCCTATTCTAAATACTGGTGAAATTTTTAAAATAGGATGAGTGAGTAGTTTCAGAGTTTAATGCCCCTAAAAACATCAAACCTCACCTTATCCCAACTTACATACTTAAAAACTTTACCACCTTTTAAAATTAGTAATATATTCACAAAAGCTTATTTTATGAATATTTAAAGTATAATATATGGATTTCTTGATAGCTATTTCCGTTTTTCTTCGGTAACTTTCGCCTCTTTTCTTTATATTTTGTCTTCTTCGTTATAAATAATTTCGTAAGGTTCTTTTCACTATGTTGCAAAATAGTTTTTATCACTGGTAGAATGTTTTCCCTCTACAAGTTATAAGTAAAACTTGTGATCATCACACAGTTAAATTGTACTCTGTAACTTCTTTAATAAATGTTGTGCTCTCAGTAAACATCTTATCTATTTATTTATCTAACACAAAAACACATATTTTAACTGAATGTGGTGGCACAAATTCAGTAACCCGCCACACAGAAAAGTGAACCTTAACACAAGCGACGAGAGCTCAAACTATGTATGACATCTAGAACGCGCTATTAACATTTCTTCGTTACTAAGTATAGCTTTCAATTTGTCATTATAAATAATCGTGAAAGTTTAAAGTGTTACAGTGCATAACTGTTTGGTGATATCCATACAGCTTGAGTTTAGTTTACAACTGCCAATCAGCCACCGATGATCCTAGACTTACCACCTCGCCTGGTGGATATATCTCTCTTTGCTCTTGAAGAGAGAAACACACCATTCCTACATCTTTATAATATATAAAAATGAAACTCTATTTCCCTTGATCATCGTATCACGCGTGAACGGCTGGACCGATTTCGCTAATTCTTTTTTTTGAGTTCGTTATTTTCAGGAGAAGGTTCTTATGTAGGGTAGGGTAAGGTAGGATAGGGTAATGTAGTATAAGGGAGGGTAGGGTAGGGTAGTGTAGTGTAGTGTAGGGTAGGTAGGGTAGGGTAGGGTATAGTAGGGTAGGGTACGGTAGTGTAGTGTAGTGTAGGGTAGGGTGAGGTGTGTAGTGTAGTGTAAGGTGGTACGAAGTTCGCCGGGACCGCTAGTGAGAAATAAATATGTATACAAAACGGAAGTTGCAGACAATTTCTTTAGATAATAATAATAGCAGTAGCGCACCGGCGACACTGCCGCTGTCTCCCCTGTTCATAAATCACCAACTTCTTACCCACACTGTCTTTATGTCACCCTCCTATTTTTGTCCTGGTTCTGGCACTACCCCAAAACTATATTTCTGGTGCTACCTATGTATAACACAGTTCAAATACACATAATAACCCAAGTATTTAACCGCCTCCGTGGCGTGAAGGTTAGTCCATTCGCTTCACACTAGGAGGTCGCGGGTACGATTCTCGGCGGGGTCAACTTTGTAAGATTCGGTTTGGTTGGGGGTACGGCATTTTCATAGCCCGCCTGGCTAGCTACCACCATCTATCTAAGTCTTGCCGCCAAACATCAGTGTTTACAGCATTAATGTGTTCCGGCTTGAAGATAAGATAGCCAGATCCCCATTGCGTTGGGAAATCTTGGTAAGCCCGCTTCCATCGTCGGCATCATCTTCACTTACCATCAAGTGAGATGATGCTAAGGGCTTACCAATTTTGAATTTTAAAAAAAATCTTGATAAAAGATAGTCAATGTCCTTTTTCATGACTCAGGCTACGTAATACCAAATTTCGTATAAGATTGGTCGAGGTTCGGAGGCGTGAAGAGGTAATTAAACATACAAACAAATTTTCACAATTAATATATTAGTAAAGATTACGAAAAGACTAAAAGCGTCGGTGGCTCAACCGGTAACGACTCGATCCATCTTACCAGAGGTACCGGGTTCAAATCTGGACGGCCAATGTACCAATGAGTTTTTCAAAAACTTACGTACATACTTACCGATTGCTTTAACGGTGAAGGAAAACATCGTGAGGAAACCTGCACACGCCTACGAAGAAACTCGCAGGTTGTGTGTGAAGTCGACCAACCCGCACTGGGCCCGCGTGGTCGACTAAGGCCCGATCGCCCTAATTAAGGGTAGGCTCGAGCCCCTTGGTGGAGACGTATGAGCTGACATGATGATGATGAAAGATTACGAATTACAGCTTAGGTCTCTTCTCTCTTTTATCGTGTGAAACAATTAACCGTACTATCCAAGGGTTTTTATCCAAAATTTATTTGGGCCAGACTCCATAGAAACAAATCGGTTTATTATTTGGCACTTCACAATCAGTTTGTGTAAATCTAAATCATGACACCTCAGTCAGTACACCTCAGTAGACACTGGCCACTGGATCGCTGGTAATCTTCAACAAAACAGATCATATTCCTTCAAATATATACATCACAAACACAGTAACATAATTTGCAGTATTGCAGTAGAAATCTGTGTAAAGTAATATTGTTCACAATTTTCTCGTACCGTTTCGTTGTCGCTCAAGTAAATCACGAGCCAACACTGTTTCCTTGCACAGTACACTCAACACCACTTAGTGACGGTTTGTGTACCTACATCGTGAGCTGTCCGTGTGAACTGGCCTACTCTTGTCTAAGGTATCAATGACATTCAATGATTCTTATGTATATCTTTTCGTGTCATATTATTTTCATGTTCTAATGACATAATCTGGTTTATTTCAAGGATTTAATTTTGACATTAATTAACTAATGATTGTTTATTTCTTGATTTTTCACAAATGAAATTATGTTATTATTATTTTATGACTATCAGAAAGAGTGTAATTTGCACCTATTTTTTTTTCGAAAGGACAAGCTTGTTGTTGGCCGTGAGGGCCTTTACAACTTCACCGGGCAGGAGAGGCGAGTGCAGAGGGCACTCAACCTAATAGGGAGGGCACTCAACCTAAGACCTATTTTGAATAAATACTTTGAATCTTGAATCTTGAATCTACATACAGTCATAAAATATACTCTGTTTAATATTTAACGACCTCTCGTTCTTCTATGCATTATTAAAATAAATTGTACAGCCACACTGTGCGTACTTTCTCGCAAAGCCTTCACTATCTGTAGTAGTCGGGCATACATAAAAAAAAACCTACTTGGTAGCACATAAAGTTTATATCAGATTGGATGAAATATTTACAAAATTTCTCGCATTTTTCTTGGAATAATTAACTACTTAGTGCAGTAGGCCTTATTAAGTCCTAGTTATTCACAAAGTTTCATTGAAATCCTACCAGCCATTTAAGAGAAAAAGTAATAAACAACGTAGATTTGTATGGGAGTTACCTTATTCCGATTTATCTTGAAATAATTAACTACTGCGTGTTATATATAGTCCATGTAAAGTTATAGTAACGTACTGAGTTTTATGAAAGTCTTTATAGCCATTTTTGAGTAAAAAAAAAAAGATATATACTATGGTGGCAACCTAAAAAAAATTTTAAGCCCCTTCATTTTTCTTACCTAGTTTTGATTTCATTTTTGTTGGTTAACTTCTTGTACTTATTTCAAAAATATTATTTCATAATTTTAAGTTATTTATTTTTAAAGTCGATTTAATTGACATGAGGTTTAGTTTTTAATTTTTATTGTACCTTGTGTTGCTGTAGTTTTGTAAGTTCCATTTTCTATACAATATCCATTGTTACAAGAAATAAATAAATGTGAGATATGTTTTTTTAATTACTTTATTACTTGAAGTGACGACGAAGGAGCGAAGAAGGTATTGCGGTTTTAATGAAACCTTGTAAGTTACTAGAACCTATTAAGGCCATAATACACTGGGTAATTACTTTTTCCGGAAAAAAAGCATATTGAAGTACCTCCCATACAAATTTAGATTATATGTATACATTTCCTCAAGTCTCATACAACTTTTATCTTTGCTACTAGGAAAGTGAGTTTTTAATATTGATAAAAACAAAATGGTCATTTTAGAAATGATCTAAGTATTTGAGTTATGCTTAGTTTACAAAAAACACGAATATTAAAAATATCTTATAAAAGGCTGACTTATGGCAAAAACAGGTTAGTTCATAATTTCTTCGATATGAAAAAATGAAAAAATCACACTGATATCAACTGTATACTCATATATCATGTAATACTATTTCTATGCTTATTATGTTAGTAAGTTTTTTAAAGACTGTTTTGTCCTTATTATTTTTGTATCCTACAACTTTGTTGACCGGTGTGCGGTCGCCACTCGAGGACTTTACTACCCATACGGCCACCTGTTCTACGAGCTATGTGCCCCGCCCATTGCCACTTAAGTTTAGCAATTCTGAGAGCTATGTCGGTTACTTTGGTTCTCCTACGAATCTCCTCGTTTCTGATTCGATCACGCAGAGAAACTCCGAGCGTAGGCAGGCTTCCTACGCGGTAGACCGATGACCTGGTAAAGGTCGCGGGAAGCCGCTAGATGCGTACAGCTCAGAACCGGTCGTCGTGGAAATCCTTGGGGGAGGCCTATGTCCAGCAGTGGACGTCCTTCGGCTGATATGATGATGATGATGATGATCCTACAACTACCTGTCTGGACCTTAAATCGGCTGTTCAGCATATAATTACGTGTACTCGTATATTCTGTAATTTCATAAGCATTTAGTTTTTCGTATATCTGATGAATAATAAAATATGCCGGATGATTTTTGTACGGCCTGTAAATTTTTCGCTAGAAAAAAACTCGTAGCTAAATTTACCACAAATATCAGCACGGTCTCAAAGGTAGGTAGATATATAGAAAAGTGTTTAGCGAGGTATCATCATATCAGCTCATATACGTCCCCACCGAGGGGCTCGAGCCTACCCTGAATTAGGGCGATCAGGCCTTAGTCGACCACGCGGGCCCAGTGCGGGTTGGTCAACTTCACAGACAACCTTCGAGTTTCATCGCAGGCGTGTGCAGGTTTCCTCACGATGTTTTCCTTCACCGTTAAAGCAATCGGTAAGTATGTACGTAAGTTTTTGAAAAACTCATTGGTACATTGGCCGTCCAGATTTGAACCCGGTACCTCTGGTTAGAAGAACCGAGTCGTTACCGGCTGAGCCATCGACGCTTTAACGCTTAAAAACAAAATGCGAAAAACAAAATAGCGAGGTATAAAACGTCTGAATATAAATATACCGGGTCATAAATACCCTACTAATAACATGTTAGGCTTTTATATGTGTCGCTGGCAGTTTTCCCGTACGGTAATCTTGATCACAAACAACTCGGTCGCAAAGGTACATTATTTTTGGTCTAGCATAATGTGTCTGTACCTTAACCTTCATTTGTATTTGGACCTGATGATGATGATGATGATCTATCCGACCGATTTCGGTCACGGAGTTCACTTCGACTCCTGGTCGGTTTGCCGCGTGTGCGCTCGAAGATGGCTTATGTAGCCAATCTTCGCAGCGAAACTCCTCGCGCAATGAGGGCATTTAAGTATGCCACCACCGTAATTGTATTGAATGGTCGCAGGTGGTTGAGCCTTTAACTGGTCAAGTTTAGTATTAAGGTCAGCTTTATTTGAACCTATAGAAAGCTTGATCACGAATTTCTGCACGGTTTGAAACCGTACAATCGGCAATCAAGCGTAGGTTCGACATCAAACGTCAGTCTCGAAAACGCGGAGCCGTAACGCATGAAGCTTGTAGTGTGGTTGTCATATAATATAAGGTTCTGAGTGTACGTCTTGCCTTCGCTCGCAGAACTTTTTATTCTTCCTACACCATAAATTTGAAACAAAGCGTTTGCTTGCTTCTGCCTGATAGAATAAATTTTGTTTTGAGCACCAGTATTTTTGATGTATGTATTGCACTTGTATGCATTTAGCAGATATATTATGTTAACTTAGTTGAAACACTTTTGACTACTTTTTGTACCCCTTAATGTTTTGCAATTGTAAAATATAAAACAGCAAAAGGCAAACTCTCTTCAAAATAGTTCACGCTGTTTCGCCGCAAAACAGGTGTAAAAACACAAATAATACATTACAATACAAACCATAGGCATAGTCATAGAGGGTGTAACAAAATTGGTTAACTGGGGCTTTTTTTGATAATAAACTGTCATTTCATTTAATATCTACTCATCATACTGAACAACTTTCCCCAAGGAACTCATTGTCAATTCTCAAAAAAATGGGACTTAAAACAAACTAGGTCATCAATCTGCAGATGATCATTTTGTATATATACAGTTCATTTGCTGAATTAGCTGCAGCTGAGGTTTGCTACAAAGTCTCCGTCAAAGGGGCCGCTCTGAGTTCAATCCTTTCAGCCCCTTTGCCGGGTCTTCGGCTGTCGCCGCTGCCGGCTCGCGGCATTCATCAAAGATGCAGTTAAATGAGCGAACGAACTTTAAAGAGTAATTTATTTGGCGAATCGACTATGGGTTTTTGGGGAAAGTTGTTCAGTAGAATGATAAGCCCCAGTCAACGGAACCTTAAATTTTTTTTCACCTGTACAAACTCCTTACAGTCAAACGCATATCAAACTTAAAAAACGTAATAAAATACCAAGGATATGAGTAACCACTGGCTAAAAGCCAGTTTTTTTTAAAACCCCGTTGAATTCCCAAGAGATTGAATCCCATGCGGCGGTGGGCTGGCCTGCGATCCTGGGGGACCTGGCTCCGAGTTCAGGGAGGTTGAAAAATTGCCGCCGCTATTACTAGTGCTGGGCTAGAGTATGTTTTTGTTGCGTATTTTTGCTTTATACATAAAGCATAAACTGCACACAGTTGAGTGAGAAAGAAAATGTTTTTTATGGAGTCTCGAGGTTGGGGACATAGTGATTGTGGAATTAAATAAGTGGGTATGTAAATAAAAATAATTAAACATTTGTTAATCTTTCTCATTAAGTCACTTAATAATAAGTTTTGATTAAAAATTAAAATAAATGAATGTTTTGTAAAAATTGATATGGTTATTGGATACCTTTATTCTGAAAATATACAGGGTGTAACAAAATTGGTGTAGGACCCGTTAGCTGAGGTTTCTACTTACGAGTATTACACTGAACAACTTTCCCCAAGAAACATATGAGTGTGTGACTATGGTGAGTTTTTTTTTTAAATTCGACGCTAGATACAAATTGCATTAAATTGGTCAATCAGCTGATCGATTTGTATGAAGAGTTTTTTCGCGAATTGACTATGGGTCTCTTGAGAAAAGCTGTTCAGTATGATGAGTAGAAGCCCTAGTTAACGACTCCAACACCAACTTTGTAACATCCTGTATTTTATCCTTCCTCTACAACACAAATGCCCTTAAGACATTATTTTCTATGATTTCGCGTTCTAAATATACTAATGAGAACCAACAATTCAATCGCCCTAATTCAGGGCCGGCTCGAGCCCCTCGGTGGGGACTTATATGAGCTGATATGATGAAACAACAAACAGTAAGCTTTTTGTCTCACATGGAGAACACCTGATGCCACCATCCCTTAAATAATAATACTGTAATGCAACAAATATCCAAAAATCTTCGACCCCCCCATTGCTTTGTGGCCTAATCACTTTTCTATGACCCTTAAACACCTTTCACAAAAACGCCCTACGAACGCGAAATCCCTACAAATCCTTCGTACAAAAGATGTTAATACCAACCTATTACATATTCAATTAAATGTTTTGTAAGTATGGACGGGATGAAAAACTGTACGACCCTGTGGGGTGACTCGATATTTGCAAGTTTAAGCTCAGATAACAAAATAAGTACCTACTTAGCTCCAAAACAACTTAAAGTGCTATGTAGGTACTTAGTTTGTTAACTGATACAGTTGCAAGTTGTATTTTATGTTATTGATTGTTGATAGTTTTTTTTTGGAGCCAAAGCGAGGTTTAGTTCTCTCGCGGGATAAAGCCGAATCTAACGAAACTTTGCAGTCCAAAATCCATCAAACCGTTTAGGCTACGGAAATTAATTCCTATTAAAAAAAAACACTTTAAAAACAATGGTGTCGCCCCCCATTTAAATTATTTGCGCGTGGTCCCATTTTGCTATCTTCAAGCGTTTCCGAGATAGGATTTTTTTAACTGCCTCCGTGGCGTAATGGATAGTCCATTCGCTTTGCACCAGGAGGTCGCGGGTTCGATTCCCGGTGGGTCAACTTGTAAGACTCGGTTTGGTTGGTGGTAGGGCATTTTCTAAGCCCGCCTGGCTAGCTACCACCATCTTCTAAGTCTTGCCGCCAAACATCAGTGTTAACAACATTGATGTGTTCCGGCTTGAAGATAAGATAGCCATTTCTCCATTGCGTTGGGGAATCTTGGTAAGCCCGCTTCCATCTTCGGCATCATCATCACTTACCATCAGGTGTGATGATGCCAAGGGCTTACCAATTGTGAATAATAAAAAAATAAAAATAAAAATCTAGGCAACTTTGGGTCTCCGACAGGGAGGTGGGCTCCTGGCACAGAAAACTCGCTATTCCTACTACTAACGGGCGTTGCTCCATAACGCAACCGAATATTTGGTCAGTTTTTGCATAACTGTCATGAGTACAACTAGTACTTTCATTTTCTATCTTACTCAGCCATTTCCTTTATCGATTTTTTTTTGGTCACGATAACTAGTTTTTCAGGCGCTATAAGTACATAACGCAACCACTTTGCGCAGGCAGACCGATATATTTAACATCAGAGGGTTGTCATTTGTCCTCTCAAAGTTAGTTTATCCATTTCCGTTATCGTTACCAAAATTGTCGTTACCTCCTAGTATACTATCACACCCTGGACACTCATACAACGGGCCAGAAATGACATTTCAAAAAGGAATGACGGAACAAACAAAATGGCGGCGAAATTCTATACGTTCGATAACCAAACTGTAACCATTCTGTATCAATCTGGGTGACTAGGGGTGAGGTCGCAATCTAGAGAGTGGCAGGGAGTGTCAATACTCTATGTTAGTACTAATATGTAAACTTTGACACTATTAACAATTAAAGTATAGTAAATCGGTAATCCTTACTAATAGTATAAACGCGAAAGTTTGTATGTATGGATGTTTTTTACTGGACTTTTTCCACGTTCGCAAACCGCTTCCGACTCGCGCACTGCGCACCCTCGAAGACAGTTATAGAAACTATGTTCACGCGAGTGAAACCACTGGAAAATGCTAGTTCATATTATAAATGCGAAAGTTTGTGTATGTTCGTGTTTGTATGTTTGTTACTTCTTCACGCCTGAACGGCTGGACGTATTCGATAAAATTTGGTAAGTAGCAATATTAGGACCTGGATTAATATATAGGCTACTTTTTATCCTTTTTTAACGCAAACACAGTCGTGGGCAACAGCTAGTATGTCCCATATCTCTTATATCCCTGAGAAATCTAAAGCCGGCCGATGCACATTAGGCACAAAATGTGTACTGAGAGTGTATAAGGATTACCGCCCCTCATAGTAGCTTGAAGGGCCACCAGTAATTAGATATTGATAGATAAACGCATCGCCACGCGCTGGGGTCGGACTACTGTTGTGTTTAAAAGGAATTATTTATGAATTTTATTTGAGAAGAGATGCTTTTTAAATAAAGAATGTTAAGCTTGTAATGCATTTAGAGTAGATACAATAAAATCTATTTGGATACATTAGCTTGTAAGATTAAGCTAGATGAAATAAGTAGTTACTTATCCAAGAGTAGTACCGTAATAGTAATCCCAACAAAACGTAAATGTGAAAGGGAGCCAAGTTCAATAAAAAAAATTACAGAGATCTAAATGGTTAAGTACATAGTTCTACATAGTTTTTCAAATTTTTCCTAAGTAAACGTCCAATAACAGGTTATTGGACTTGAATCAGGCTACGATGCCAAATTTCAAGTTTCTAAGTCACCCGGAAGTAGTCCTTATGTTTAGATGACTAGTGGTGATGACGAACGCTTGGTGCGCGAGTACGACTAGCATTTGGCAGTTTTTGGATTTTTTCCTTGTATACGCCCAATAAATTAACTTGACACTAAATTTAAAGTTTCTAAGTCACCTGGAAGTAGTCTATAATTTTGATATCTCAGAAATGGAAAAAGATATATTCATGAAAATTGGATTTATAGGTAATCAAGGGGTCTTACTAGACATACAAAAGCCCTAGTGTGTACTTTAAACATATTTTGAGTTACGGGTAGGTCGAAAGTGGCCCGAAATGGTTCGTGTATTATAACCCAGCGCCCTTTTCTTTTCGAACTTGGCCTACACACTGCTGTGTGTATTTATCTTAAACTATACTGTTCAACATTGCCCAGGGATATTTTAAAATTTTTCATGCAAAACATGGTTTCTTAACAAGCTTTATAAAATACGTTTTTAAGATAAGAAAGTACTATACTTACGAGTACCTTCTCAGTTCTTATAAACATGGGTTCTACTCATTTTATACAATCTGTGTTATCCTTTCATGACATTTTAAAAACACAATTTTTATTTTTTGCGTGTTTTTACAAAAACCACATAAAAGAAAATTAATTTATAAGAACTGAGACGGTAAATGTGGCACTTGCTCATCTCGAAAGTTTCTACCCTACACATGTTCTAAGTATTTTTCATAGTTCTTAAAAAAACTTTGTTTTGTATGAAAAGTCTTAAAATATGCTTAGGGTTGTAGTTAAGGGACACATGCTCATCTCGAAAGTTTCTACCCTACACATGTTCTAAGTATTTTTTGTAGTTTTAAAAAAAACTTTGTTTTGTATGAAAAGTCTTAAAATATACCTAGGGTTGTAGTTATGGGACACTTGCTCATCTCGAAAGTTTCTACCCTACACATGTTCTAAGTATTTTTTGTAGATCTTAAAAATTTTTTGTTTTGTATGAAAAGTCTTAAAATATGCTTAGGGTTGTAGTTAAGGGACACATGCTCATCTCGAAAGTTTCTACCCTACACATGTTCTAAGTATTTTTATAGTTCTTAAAAAAACTTTGTTTTGTATGAAAAGTCTTAAAATATGCCTAGGGTTGTAGTTATGGGACAGTGCCTAAGACTGGGTGCCTTTTGTTTGCTAATAAAATCTCCAGTTAAAGTAGTATTGATTGCCATTTTTAGGGTTCCGTACCCAAATAGTAAAAACGGGACCCTATTACTGAGAGTTTGCTATCCGTCTGTCTGTCTGTACGTCTGTTACCAGGCTGTATTTCATAAACCGTGATAGCTAGGCAGTTGAAATTTTCACAGATGATGTATTTCTATTGCCGCTGTAAAAAAAAATACTCAAAAATATAATAAAATAAAACCTTCAGGGGGCTCCCATACAACAAACGTGATTTTTTTGCTCGATTTTGCTTGATATTGATAAGGGCAACAGGTAGACGCTTGAAATATTCACAGAACATTTTGTTATATATTCACTTTACAAATAAATACTTAAGTAAATTAAAATAAAATTAATATTTAATATTTCCGTACAACAAACGTGATTTTCAAAGATAATTGCACGTGAATCTTCGTGCGCGAGTCCGACTCGCACTTGGCCGGTTTTTTTTTGTTGCCAGCCTAATTGCGTTACACACAATCAGTCATCTTCGGTTATCTTTTTGGGTCTTTGGTATCGGCCATGGATTTTTTTATTATGTATTTTGGTTAAGAGACACGAAACAGAGTGCCTATCCCTAAAGTGGGCTCGCGGGCGAAAGAGAGAATAGGGAATTGGGGGGAGTGGGGGGGACAAAAATTCCTGTATTTTGACACGTTTGTATGGTAGATTCACTTCTATGGGTTAGCATTATTTCTGGTGTGCAACCATTGATATATTATTATAGTTTGTTTGTAATATAGAATTCAGGAAAGAAGAATTTAGGTGTTTTAATTTTAAGTTTTTTTTAATTCACAATTGGTAAGTAAATCTTCTTCTTAATTTGTGGTATCGGATAGAGAGCACAACATTTTCTCCAATTGATAGAATCATTCGTACGGCAGTTTATTTATATTTAAGAACAATGCACTTACGTATTTGTAGTAAATGTACGAAAACAAGAATATGACTACACACTAACCAGAACAAAAAAAAACTAAAACAATAAAACTTACCAAAACTATGCAAATGCGATTTTGTACTAAATTAAGTCTAATAACACCTCCAAAAACAGATAATGTATGCACAAAAGGGTGCATAATATTAGCAAAAAGTAATAACTTAATGAAGACCATCCAGTTTTATCTTATCTCGCCTCCAATTTTTAATTAGTTTAACTTACTTTTTTTACATGGATCTTTTAGTTATCATTTGAGCGTCGGCGGCTCAACCGGTAACGATTCGGTCCCCTTAACCACAGGTCCCAGGTTCAAATCCGGACGCCAAATGTACCAATGAGTTTTTCAAAACTTATTTATATATACTTACCGATTGCTATAACGGTGAAGGAAAACATCGTGAGGAAACCTCCACATCTGATTCCACATGTGAAGGTTTCATCACGATGAAGGTCACGCTGCACACGTCCGTAGGTGATAATCTAAATGCCCTATACGTGACCGCGGGTGATGCAGAGTGCAACACCAGGCAACCTCCGTCTATCCCTTGGATAGCTCAGTTAATTGTGCCACACGATAAGACAGTTGTCATTTGATTTAGTGTCTTATGTTGCTTATTCGTGTTGTATATTACGTAAATTATTTATGATAGATGACAATATTTTAAGGGTAAGGGGCCGAAAGATGTCCACTGCTGGACAAAGGCCTTCCTCAAGGCGCATCGAGCGGCTTCTCGCGATCTTCACCAGGTTGTCGGTCCACCGTATGGAAGGCCTACTTACGCTAAGACTTCCGGTGCGCGGTCGCCACTCGAGAACTTTACTGCCTAAAGGCCATCTGGTTTTTGAGCTATTTAAGTAACATTAGTTAAGAGAATTCAATTGTTTATCTATATCATCTCAAATTTAACAGCAATGGTCTTGTCGATAAAATAATTTCCATCCCTTTCATATCCCTTTTCTAGTAGACCATCTCCTTTAGTTTCTTTCAGAATACAATATGTATATCTCTATTTTCTTTTTGGTTTATTTTGTGTCCTGTGCAGAATTACCGAAGAAATATCTTTTGTTTCAGCCCATCGTCTACGAAGGTCAAGACAAGAATCCAGAAATGTGCAGGGTTTTGCTTACACACGAGGTCATGTGCAGGTACTTCAACTATAAAAGCATTTAACTAGCTTTTAAGCCCTTACTAAAACTTGTTTTCCATACTAACTACAAATTAAATTTTCTTAAAAACATTTTTTTAAATCCACAATTGGTAAGCCCTTGACATCGTCTCACCTGATGACAAATGATGATGATTTTGAAGATGGAAGCGGGCTTACCAATATTCACCAACGCAATGGGGTAGCCAGTACACATCAATGCTGTTAACATTGATGCTTGGCGGCAAGACTTAGATAATATGGTGGTAACTAGCCAGATGGGCTTAGATTTTTTATTTTATTATTTTCATTATTATTCATTTATTTTCAGGCAACTTAGTACTAAAGTACAGGCCCATAGATATATAAAAAACTTATAAAAATAACAAGGAATAGATACTATAAATAAAATACATTACTAGGCATGTTAGTATCTACCTTAACCTATGTTAGTAATTTTTGGTGACAAACTAAATATGGTATACTAAGGTAAGTACTAAAATGCCCTTTCACCAACTAAACCGAGTCATACAACGTTAGACTGCGCCGGGAATCGAACCTGCGACCTCTGATGTGAAGCTAATGGACTAACCATTACGCCACGCCATTGGGACAATTCTAATGAAACTCTATGCACGTAAGTTAAACACAAACTAGGGAGTGCATTGATTACTTTTCTAAATAACTTATTTTAAAAAAGCTAGTTTTGTGATTACCAATAAATTATTAAAATTTTGTGAGTACACAATTTTTCGAAAAAGTAGTCACGACACTTCCGACAATTTCAAGTTTTTCTTATATGGATTAAAATTCATTGGAGTCGGCCTATCCAGTTAAAAAAACATTTCTAAGGTTCTATACATACAAAGGGTGACCAACGAGAACCTATCACTAAGCTTCCGCTCTCCGTCCGTCTGTCTGTCTATACGGAGCTTATACGAAACCTTCGGAACGCGAGTTCACCTCGCATTTGGCCGGTTTTTTTATTTAATTTTGAAAGACCTCCGAATTTCATTTACAACACCGGATTTTTTTTCTAAGCTAGAAGAACGATTACAAATCACATGCAATTAAAAAAAATAGTAATTTCCGTAGTAAGTGGGTTAATTTGCTTAAACAAAAATTACTTACTTTTGAGTTCCCCATGATTCGGGCACTAGCTTTTTATTGTATATTTTCTTTGCACGATGCGACGCGATAAATTCTGAGAAATGTCATAACATTCATTAGTCATCAAATGTCCAACATAAACATGCATGTCATCTTTCCCAAAACTTGGATAAAGCATTTTTAATTGTAGTGCTGTCTGCCTGCTGTCACACACTGATTTTTTTGGGTTATTGTGATAAATGCTATTTTTTTTCGAGTACACACACCCATCTTGTGGAATATCGTTAATATTTTTTTAACGGTAAAGAACATAATTTTTATCAGAATATTATAAAATAGTTATAGATTGCTTAACTAAATCGCCCCCCTTAAAACTGTTAGACCCTGAAACTGGAATACATATGTAAGTAGGTCTGAATATTATGAACTCTATGATTTTAAGTTACGAAATAATGATTGCGAATTGGTGCCCTTCACGGTCCGATACGCACTTGGCCGATTTTAGGGATCCGTACCCAATGGGTAAAAACGGGACCCTATTACTAAGACTCCGCTGTCCGTCCGACTGTCTGTCTTTCTGTCATCAGGCTGTATTTCGTGAACCGTGATAGCTAGACAGTTGAAATTTTCACAGATGATGTATTTCTGTTGTCGCTATAAGAAAAAAATACTAAAAATTAGAAAAAAAGAACAAATAATACAAAAAACGGTTTTTTTAACATGAAGAAACTAGCGCAATTAAGTATGATGGTACGGAACCCTATGTGTGAGGTTCTGACTTGCACTTAGCCGGTCTTTTATGTTATTATGCTTAATGCACTCGTTTTTATTAGGATTCGTAGTCAACAAGAAACCCTTATAGTTTCGCCATGTCCGTCTGTCTGCCTGTCAGTGGTTTAACCCTGAGACTCTTAGTACTAGAAAGCTGTAATTTGGCACGGCACTTTGTCGGCGTGATTAATATGTATATCTTACACACATATAAATCACGCCGACAAAGTGGTAAAACAAAAACTTAAAAAATATTATTTTCCTACAGGTAAAAGTGGGGGGAGGGGGGGTTTTGTCTATTCATCGGTGTCGGATGTTTTTGGATTGGTCGCTCAAAAATATTACTGACATGTGAACACTTTCTTTTGATTCAGGAATCCATTTTTGAAATATTAACCTTAAGCCCCTGCTAGCTATATCGAGATATCTGAAAAGAGGAAAATATATAATCAATTTAAAAGAAGAACTATCACGGCTATGTAGGCTTTCTTGGTTTAGGCGGTTTAGTAGAAATATTTAACCAACTTAAGATGTGCAGTAGGATTTTATAATAGTTTCAGATTTTCCATACAAAATGTTTTATTAATAACTGCAAAAATAATATTGTTTTTTAACCTACATTTTGCTGCCAATCATTAAAACATTTGCAATTTCATCTTCTTGGACAAGTCGCACACATCGTTTCTCAGGGCAAGACAATCCACGTGAAACGGTTGAGCCGTTGTAACTTCTTAATTACCAAACTGTAGAACACGCCGTGCAGCCGAGTGAACGTCCTTATTAATTTAACCGTTTGTTTGGGGTGGTTTTTCCGGTCGTTACGGTGCCGTCTCGCCGCGGTCGCTAGTGATGGGAACAATAAGGCGATATACCTTATCGATTAATTCTTTAATTTATATTTTACTAGTTTTTTCCCGCGGCTCCGCCCGCGTGGACATCGTTTTTATGACTGTCTTTAAAGGTGATTAGTAAATTATGTCGTTTTCCACCTACTCAACCATCTCTGTGCAAAAAATCACAACAATCAAGTATTTTTTTAGTTCCCTCAGGAACTGCATCAGATTATGCTATTTTCCCGGAACAAACACATTTTCACATTTATAATATTAGTAAGGATATTTTATTGGATGCAGGCAGCGCAGGACCGGTCGTTGTGGGAATCCATAGGAATGATAATAAGATTATTTTTTTTAAACAATTTACATCTCTTAAATGTTAACCGATTTGGACTGATTTTCGATAGGGTGTCAGTCGATAGTTGTTGTTTTTTCGATAAAGTTAATAATTTTTATTTTATTGTCGTTCACGTGTTTTCATACAAAATTAATTTTGGCCATTTTTTATTTTATTTTAAAATCAGTAATTTAAAAAACGAAACGTAACCTAGCTTTTGTTCTGACAGACAATATATCAAAAATTGGTCCAAATGGGTTAACATTTAAGAGGTGTAAAGTTTAGTTATCGGTTATAGGTTAAGTTATCGCCGTTTGTATGAAAAGTCGAATTTTTGCCGTGGTTCCTCTTAAGAGCGCGTTCCGGTTTATGCAAAATTTTAGTTAAACTGTGTGAAAAAATAAAAAATAAATAAAAGAGGTTTTCGATCATCACTCTTTATTGGATTTGTTGAAAAAAAAATTATTCTATGTTAAACATATTTTCTGTGAAAATTTTAGCCGACTTCCTATAACGGTTCAATAAAACACAGTCGGAATGTCAGACAGACAGGCGGACAGCATGGGCTCAGTAATATGGTCCCGTTACGTGGTACACAATTCTAGAAACGACTGAACAGAAATTTAAAGTTACTTATTTTCATTTATTTTACCTGTATATTTACTCAAATTTAGTTCAATATCAAATATGATGTATGGGAGGAGACCTAAGTTGTTTAAAAACTGTATGAGTAAGCAAACAGTGCGCAAATCCTTACTTATATTATAAATGTGAAAATGTGTTTGTTTGTTTTTTACCTTTTCACGCTTCAACGCCTTGACCAATCTTAATGAAATTTGGCATGCAGGTAGCCTGTGTCACGAGGAAGAACATGGCCCGTGAAAATAGCATAGCCCGATGCAGTTCCTGAGAGAACTGAAAATATACTCTTTTTTTGGTTTTCTTTAACATCGCAACGGAACAATGGATTGTGTGATTTTTTGCACATAGATGGTTGATGGGGTGGGAAATGACATGATTTACTAATAAGCATTTCCTGACATAGTTCCCGATGGATCTGGAGAAAATTCATGTCCACGCTCGCGAGGCGCACCCTCTAAGACAATCATAAAAACAATGTCCACGCGGGCGAAGCCGCGGACAAAAGCTAGTATAGAATATAGTATGAAAAAACAAATAATAATAAAGACTCAGAACTCAAAGTTTTATTTGTAAAGTAAGTGCACCATAAAACATAAGAATCACAAACAATTTTTACTATCGATACACGTACTCGATATTAAGAACCAAACATTCCTAGCAACATCAATGTGTTGGCACATTATACAAGAGATCGTGTCTGTGTGAGCAATTAAAATTTTATTCCACCTTAGACGCAGTGTTACTATCTCTTTCATCTGGATATGTGTGTCCCTGTTTGACCTGTCTTCAGGGGAGGGGTCTCGAGGGAGTCTGTCCTTTCAATGTCTTTGCCCTTTGCGTCAAGGAGCCCCTATAGGGCGCGGGCAAGGATGTTTGTGTAGCGTGAATACAGTTTCCTTGATATCGTTGAAAACTTCTATGCCGTGAACCATAGAGTCTATAATTATGTATTGTTATGAATAAAAGTTATCGATTGTTTGTTTTTTTTTGCAGTCGGTGTTGCGACAAGAAAAGCTGTGGAAACAGAAACGAAACTCCATCAGATCCAGTAATAATAGACCGGTAAGTAAATACCATTTTGAAAGTTTCTAACTTTTGAAATCACATGTTAATATTTCTATTCCTGCAACTCATACTGACAGAAATTCAAAACTTTGTTGCTATTATGAAAATGCATTTTAGCTGTGCAAAAACTTTTGTGAAGGCTTTCGAAATTTTAACGTCAGTTCATCAGACTCCGATTTGAACGTAGCTTTTTATTTAAAATTTAGGAACAACGATTAATTACCTACAACCTGAGCACACCCTGGACACTTCATACAATGGGCCAGAAATGACTTTTCAAAAAAGGAATGACGGAAAAAACAAAATGACGGCGAAATCCTATACGTTCGACAACCAAACTGTAACCAATCTGTAACAATCTTGGTGACGAGGAGGTGAGGTCGCAATCTAGAGAGCGGCAGGGAGTGTCCATATTGTATGTTAGTACTAATATAATACTTTAGTTTTTCCTAAGGTTAGGTTTTTCCTTTAAACATGCATTTACCTTTGATACCCAACAAGCTTATCTTTAAACAGTACGGCAGCTGGAGACAAAAACCCACAGCCACCGCTCAACTAGAAAAAAAAAACAAAAGCCCAAATGAAAACTTCAGAATATTCATCTCACGCTGAGCCATTCATAGTTTCGATAGAATTCGCGGGAGGAGCGTCGGCTAATCAGGCTGACAAATACCGAAATTTCAATGCTGCACTATGCGCTACCATTGATGCCCGTAGGTGAGGGGTGGTGGGCGCGCGGTGCTTTTATTTTCGGTCCTTTTCGGGAATTCAATAGATAGGCGTCTCCCGTTTGAAATGTCGTTCGATTTTTGGAGCCTAGGGTTGGTGTACTCTAGTGCATTCCTGCTCATACTAATACTTTTACACAATTTAAAAAAAGATAATTTTCTGATGCTTCCTCCTTAAAGTTAAGAAATAAATAGATAGTTAATCTATTTGGTACCTGGGCTACCAAGCTTTACTTGGAAAAGGCAAAAATAAAAATATGTATAATGTAAAAAAAAAGATTCGACTGGACCGGGAATCAAACCCATGATCTACGAGGAGGAAGTCCAATGCAGTGTTATAATCAATCTTATTGCGCAGCAAAGACGATGTGCGTGAAAACTCGGAGAAACGAATTTTCCCAAAGATGATGGTGATGACGTTAACCAAGAGATAATACCTCTAGCTAGATCGACTTTTCGCTCCCCAAAACCTCCAAATACCATATTTTATCGAAATCGTTACAGCCATTTTGGAGGTCTCAAAACATCATATCAATGTTGCTACTTAATAGTAAAGGATATAAAAAAGTACAAAATATTTTAAAGTGTTATATTTAAAACAAAAATTACTAAATACTTTCAATACATCTAACAAATTCATTTGGTTTTTTATAAACATCATTCGTAATATTTTGTAACTAGTAATTAAATTACCACTCGATGTGTCCTAATCATTGTTATTTAATTCTCGAGCGTGAAACTGAACCAAACATCATACGAACAAATATAACACAGAAACCTGTGAACAAAACATTTCTTGATTATTTGTGCCAACCCTAAGAACTCGGCGGCGTCGGCGTCGGTTTTGTAATTCAGCTCAATTCAAATTTCCCGTTGGTACCTTGGAAACAAAAAAAAATCACTACCTATCGGTCTTTGTGTAAACTTTCCTTGAAGTAAGTCCTCATTTTTTTCTGCCATACACGAGGATAAACTTGATTTAACAAAATTTGCTGTAATCAAAATTGCCAAACCTGTGAGTGGATTTTTAATTTTTTTTAAGCCCGTTGTCATTTTTGGGTAATGGGTTTTTTGGTCTATAAATATTCATTGTAATTTAAAATTACTTTGGTGATATCCGAGCTTTGTTTCTTTGTCCAGTTTGATAAAGCCTTGATTGATTGTTATAATATATATTAGGCCACTCACTCAGTAGACCGACGACATGGTGAATTTCGCGAACAGCCACTGGATGCGGGCAGCGTAGGATCGGTCGTCGTGAAAACTCTTGGGGGAGGCTTTTGTCCAGCAGTGGTGTCTTGCGGTTGATATGATGATTATGATATATATTAAGTATTATCTCGTCATCACTTTCAATTATGTTTGGACAAATCCATCATTCACCATCTTCACTTTTTCCACTTTAACATACCTATTTTAACATAATGCACTTTACAAGATTGTTTCAAAAATTACAGACTAGTGCAATAATAATAAGTTTACTTGCCCACTATCAATGTCCCTTGTAAACGGGGCTATAATCCATCAGCCATTCTGCCTACACTAACTACTACACTGCCTCGCCCATTCAGTACAACCGACAACTCTCCAACAAAGTTGACCACTCCACTATTATAACAGCCACAGAGCTCTGTTTCACAACTTGCGACACTCTGTGTACAGTCACGAACTAATACGATAATTGAAATTGTGCAATTGCGTGCGAAACGCCCAACACCGAATTCATTATTCGTGTGTTTTTTGCAATTTGTTCGTTTTTTTGTCAGCTTTTTTCAGCCGCGTCGCTGGTTAAAATGATAGGGGTTCTGATGGTTTAATTATTTTTATTTTACGTCGTAATTGTTTATTAGGAAATGCTGGAAGCATACAAAAAATAGAGAGTTTGTAGTGAATAGAGTTACTGGGTTTGGAAAATTCGTTTACAATTCACATTCAATAACAGTCTGTCTATGATCACAGTTATTAAGTCATTATCAGTATTACTCATTACTAAGCATGTCTTACTCTTTCAGAGTTCCTCGTTTCACCTTTCGACCTTTCTTCCGATTCGTACGTACCACGGATCAGATAAATAAGGTTGGATTGGAAATGTGCACTGGGCATGCGCGCCTCAAGTATGATTAGACAATCATACTTAACCGAAGCTCGATTCATATTTTTTATTTGCGTGTGGTTGTGTGTAACGTACAGACTCTCGAAATGGTGTGAGACACAATTGCAGCCCTGTGTTCTAAGTGTGTTTTTGTTTATTAGTGCCCGCAATTCGTGTACATGTATGTATTATTATTGCTTGTGTAGTGGAGTTGATGGGTGGGAGACAGGCGGCGACGCTGGTTTTCAAACAAAAGTGTGACTATTGCAAATCCAACTTTATCTTATCCGTGGTACCTACCAATGGAACGCTCCATTTAATCCGAAGCGTTCGAGTATCGATAACACGTGGTAATTGACATAACAGGCAATACCAAGCAATATAAAATGATACCAAGCGATATCAGGCAACAATTCAGATCCCTTCGAATCAGCAGCAATTTGTTAAGTGGATTGTACCGAGACACGCGGCGCGGCGGCTCGTTGCGCTTGCACACAATTTCATTATCTCTGCCCGCGCCCGCGCCCGGCTAGCTACTATTAACTTATGCGATGCTGTGTTCAGCAATGGAAATTTTGAATTTTTCACCTTGTTTGGATTTTTTTTACTGTTCCTGTGCTTTGGTCTTGGAACTCGATTCGGTTAGTTTTTGCAGTGTTTGAAATACTTCGCAGTGGTAACTTTTATTTTTTTTTATTCACAATTGGTAAGCCCTTGGCATTATCTTGCCTTATGGTAAGTGACGATGATGCCGAAGATGGAAGCGGGCTTATCAAGATTCTCCAGCGCAATAGAGAACTGGCTATCTTATCTTCAAGCCGAAACATATCAATGTTGTTAACACTGATTTTTGGCGGCAAGACTTAGATAAGATGGTGGTAGCTTGCCAGGCAGGCTTCGAAATTGCCCTACCACCAACCAAACCAAGTCTTACAAGTTGACCCCACCGGGAATCGAACCCGCGACCTCCTGGTGTGAAGCGAATGGGCTAACCATTACGCCACGGACAATGGTTAATAAATTGAACGAAATTTTACTTTCCACATTCATATTTTAAGTTTCGACTCTATCAAGGTCAAAAAGTAAAACTGATAATGCTTTCATCAAAAAACATACAAAATAGTACTTAGGTAGGCTCCACTTTTTATCAAATTACTTCTGCCAACTGAAGACAACCCTTCAAATCGTGTAACGATCATTTCCGTAGATACTTTAATAGATGGACTTTCAAAATCAATTCGTAATCGTACCCACGCGACGGGGCCCCTAAACGCAATCACTTAAGAATTTTATGAGCCGTACTGATTAAGATGTTTTGTCGTGGTTCAGTTTAAACTTGACCGAGGGAGGGTCGTACTGGTGCTACTTGCATTAATGGAAAACAACATATTGTGACTGGAATAGCAGTTAAAGGATTAAGTTTTAATGGTGTCTGTATATGGTGAAGGGTGATGAGATTGATTGACTGAGAACCGGAAACGTTGTAGAAGTCTTAAGGATGTATCTTATTAATGTGTAAATATTAAAAAAAGGGTCGGAGGCTCAACGGTAACGATATGATCCTTCCAACCAGAGGTCTCGGGTTTAAATCCGGGAGTAGGATCAAGTCCCTTGGTGGGGACGTATGTAAGCTGATATGATGTGGCCAATATACCAATGAGGTTTTCGAAACTCACGTACTTTAACAGTGAAGGAAAACATAATGAGGAAACCTGCACATCTCAAATATTGCACACTTCCTTTAGTATAAATCTAAATGCTTTACACGTGACCGCGAGTGATACTAAGTGCAACACCAGGCAATATCAGGCAACACTGCCGTACATCCCTTGAATAGCATGGTTAATTGTTCCACACGATAAGTAGAAGAGGTACATATTTTAACACTGTGGTAATTGGTGCGTTTCGACGTTTAGATTTTACGCCGTAATGGCACATTTAGGTTGGTATAATCTTCCTTGTAGCTTTAAAGTAGTTCGATAGTAAATAAAACAAAACTTGTTATACGCAAAAAACCAGCATTAATAGTACTTGGAGTAAAAAATCGATCCTTGCGTACATATGGCTCACATTTATGGATATAAAGGGATTTTTTTGCACCCTATTCGGGGTGCGACAAAATAGATTCCCAATTTAATATTACCCTCTTGCCTTACTTGTTCTCTCGCCATAGAGCTAGATAAAAAATAATAAACAAAGTGTAAACTTTACGTTATATTCTTGCTGCGTAGTAAATGCTTTAGTAGTAATATCGAATTCAAAAGTTTGTTAAAATCATCACAAAATTGTTATTGTTGTGGTGAGTCTTTAGAAAATAAATTGTATTGCATTCAATTGTTTTTATTTTGTACGGTAACTGAACTTTTTAATGACGATTTTGGTATTGCTACTGTAACAAAGACTACGCTGCGATAACAAAACGAATAACATGACACCCTTTTATACTTTTATAGTTTTTATTTTACATAGAAAGTACATACATTTTTAGTTAAATAAGTTGAATTCATTGTGATATTTTAGCGTCTTTCCTAAAGTTCTAACTTAAGCCATTGGTAGACTCATGTAAGTAATGTAGGATTAAAAGAAATAAATTGATATTACACATAGTTCGCAACTGCAAGTTTGTTGGTGCGCGACTTCAGGCTCGGTTGTGCACCCACGGAGAAGTTTCTATAACTTCATAAGTCACTTTATTAATTGCCTCGTAGTCTATAACTTAGCTGTGATTTACAATGTAAAGTTTGTAAAATTGATTTTATTATATTTTTAATTTATTAGTATTTATGAACTACTCAAAATGGTGAACTAAGTAGTTATTTTTGTTTCGCTTATCAAAGTTTCTTAAAAACAATGTCAGGTAATCCTATGTTTTACTTACGTAACAGAATATATGCTAATCTGTACAAAATGTTAGGCGCAACAAAAGAATTTGGGTCACTTACACTGTAATGTAAACCAAAAAAGAAAACTGGTCCCAAAAGCATACCCTGGGGAGCGCCCGCGCGCTTCGCTCGGCCCGATACAGCCACGACGACGGTGATTAGGCTTCTTATCCACGAGATAGCGACAGAAACTGTGCAAGACTTAACAACTAGGATCATTTTGTTATTCTCTCGACCAAGTATTTTCTTACTCACACAGACTTATCTTATGCTTGTAACAGTTCAACTTAAAATTAAGATATGAATACTAGCGGCTAAGTTTTATAATTTACAAAATTTTATCATTTTATTCACTTGTTGAATAAATGATGTCAAAAAACCTTATTACCTAACGTGGCAAAAATAAATCATATCTCTAATGAGATGTCTCATTTATGATTTATATCGAGATAGTGAGCGTTGCCCCTCGATTTTTCTACTCGATAAGACCGGGTGACGATCGTAAATTGAAATATGATAAAGTTGCTTTAATAAGCATTCTATCGGCCCTTCGATTGCACGTGTTCAAATGAGACGTAAAATTTCATGCTATGACTTCCTACTTATAAAGGAAAAAAATCTTTTTTTATGGAAGTACCTAAGATGTATTAAAAACTCACGATAATGCACAGAAAAATATTAATTGGATTTATCCACATATTGGATGCCATTTTCTTCCAGCTGATTTTTAAAGTACTCAGAATACTAAATATTTGGATATCGACCCTCATTAATTATTACATCTACACTTTCAGCCGTTTCCCTTTGGCCACTTTTATCCACCATGTTCCCCTCTTCTATCTCAATTTCGGCTTCATTCCCGATTCCAATACGTGATTCGTCGGTTCTCAAATTATTCGGTGAAAATTCAACATCTCGTTAGGATGTGCTATCCAGTCGGGAGGCGAGCCAACCGCTTGATAAATTGTCTGGAATAATAATGATGAATTGCAACCACTTCTCCGATCCAATGCTGGTTCTAATCTATGAACCCACTTTAGTATCAAAACGTTATACTTTAAAATTCTAGATTTTGTATTTGAATTTAAACGTTTACTAGCGAAGTTAGGTTAAAGAAAGAAAGTGAAATCTTGGTAATTGAAGGGACTAAGCATGCAAATTGCTATAAATTACAGCTCAAAATTCTTACCAAAAATATTTTAATTAAATTCTAATTCGACTTTTGATATTACGTAGACCTTGACGGAATTACTTTAAATTAGTGACAAATCTATTAAGAAGAGGCCGTCTTGGGCCCATTTAATTAGTGACTTGGTTTTATCATCCCCTCTTTGCTTCCATTCGTTGAGAAAATTCAACTGTAATATCGCCTTATTGGCGAAGCTTAAATAATATCAGATTTTCAGGGTGATTCCTATTTTCATTTCAAAATTTTACGAAATTGGCGAATGTATCTGTCTTTTCTTGGAGCTTAGTAATATGGTATCTAATTATAGTTTTGATAAAAACTTCTTATAAAAAAATATCATCATGAATCAAGTTTTTTTTACACCGGACTTTCCAAGAAGGAGGATTTTTCTGTAGCCTTAACGGCTTGATGGATTTTGGAGTGTGAGGTGATACTGACTGACTAGATACACTGACTGACATGGGAGACATTTTAAACAATAGTTTTTTTTTATTTAAAATTTCGTAAGGCATGGATTAACCCTTACCTAAAAAATTCATGCGTAGGATTTGTAAACGACTTAGAAATTGTAACTTCAAAGATATGCAAGTAAAAGGTTTTACAAAATTTTAATGGAGTTTTCATGCGTGACATCTTCGTAGACAAACACTGCCAGACAGCCATGTTCCGCTTAGGTAAAACAAACTGAAGTTAATTGTCGTTTTTATGAGGACTTTGCGTGCGTAGTCGCTTGGACTCTGTCGACAGCAGGCAAGTTGGGTTTTGACGACAGAACGAATTTTTGGATATGGTATGTAGCATGTCCTTAAAAATTGGCAACGCTAAACGCGTTAAAAACAACCTTCTTCAGTCGCAGTAACTAATTAAATTAAAAAAAAATGTTATTCATTAAAAAAAAAGTACTTAATCAATTTTGATACAGCTTATATGGAACCGGCCTGAAGGTAACTTACTGAATAAAAAAATAATCATAAAAATCAGTTCCCGATCAGCGAAGAAATGGCGTTACATACATACAAACAAAAGACATAATTGATTGTTAACCTCCTTGAAGTTGGTTAAAAATAGTAGACATTATTCGGTACCTATGTTTAGTTATCTTTTTTCGAAAGATTAACTTAATAGAAGGGACCAAATTAAACATTTATTACATTTGTGTTGTCTTCATACAGGGTGTAGCAAAATTGGAGTAGGACTGGGGATTCTACTCATCATACTGAACAACTTTCCCCGAGGAACCCATAGTCAATTCTCAAAAAAAAAATTGGACCCTCCATACAAAAATGCACGAAATTGGTCGATCAGCTAATCGATTTGTATTAAGAGTTAAAAATGTTTTTTTGCGTTTTCAGCAAAGTCATAGAAGAGAAGTTGTTCAGTATGATGAGTAGAAGCCCCAGTTAACGGGACTGACACCAATTTTTTTATACCCTGTATAAATATTTATTAAACATTTCGTCTGGATGACGTAATAGAATATTTTCAAGTTTGTTTTACAAGTTTTGAAAACCAAAATATAAATCTCGAAATGGTTTTGGAATTAGCAGATTTTATTTTTTCTTTAAATACCTATCGAATAAGAAAATAATGTATGACAAAACATTATGGAATAATGGATTCAGGAAGTTCAGCAATGCAAAATTCTATCTAGCAAAGAGATAAAGAAACAGCTTGGAAAAATAATGTATTATGAACAAACATAAGAAGGCTAAAGGTCACTCAAAAGGCAATAGAGCGTGCTATGCTTTAAGTTTTCCTACAAATGGCCTTTGGGACAGTAAAGTTTTCGAGTGGCGTATCGTAGAAAGGCGTCTTACTCGGTGGATAGACCATCTTGTGAATTTCGTGGGAAGTCTTGAGAGAGGCCTATGTCCAACAGTGGGCGTATTTCGGCTGATATGATGATGATCAATTATCATTTTATATTTTCAGTAAGTATTTCTTCTTAAATCTACTACTGCTAATGCAAGTAAGCGTAATTGTTTTTATTAGCTTATCCAAATTTCATTGTCACCAAATTTTTATTACGATCAATGACGTAAACCAAAATTTCACTTATCATCAATTTGTATGAGTGGCCCATTCAATTAGTTATCTTGATTCGAATGTAATCATGCCTTTTTACTTGATTGATGATCTCCAATCTTCTCCAATTTTACGTTTAAGTAATTAAGGGCTGAGTCAAATTGCATCTAATTTCTATTCACTTAAATCATACATTTCATTAGCGTGATAGATGTCAGTTTTATGATGTGACTAATTTTGGTTGTATTATGATGACTAAGTAATGAAACGTCGCTGTGGTTATAGTATTAACATCTGAAAAAAGCAGCATTGTGTCAATTCCTAAATAACGGTCTATGAATACTTGAAACGTGTAAATAATTTCAGCTAATACTGTGAAAGACTTAAAACCATGGTATTAAACAAATTACATTCTAAAGCCTCGATTGGTATAAAAAGTGTATGTGTTTAACTCCTCATCAGTATTTAATGACGGATTAAAATGCAAATCATCGTTGCAACTAACTTATACTAATACTGTACAAATCCTTCTAAACTGATGACTTTGTTAATTTTCTTATATAATATCACATTTATGAAAGAGAGTAGTCTTGTATGGAACCAAAAGGATATGGTCACACCGTCAATCTCAATTAACTTTTTTGAAGTATCTGGGATTAGATTTCGCAAACACTGCAGTTTCATAAATGTATATGGATGGGACGATGAAATACTTAAGTATCCTTTCTTTGAGGAAGATCGTAAGTAGAGGTATTTAACTAAAATTTCCCTAAAACAGAAGCACAAGCTAACCGTATTGCACTTACGCCACACACGAGTATATGCATAGAGATTGCTAAGTCCCCCCCCCCCCCACCGTGGGGCGCAAGACGTCAGCGCGTTTAAGCGCCAATTAATAATTTAGAGGTGCTCAGTAGCTCTTCCTTTGGCTCTTGGCTCTTTGACGGCGACTGCAACAATGCGGCTACAGATACTCACTTGTGCTTGTACGTACAGGTAACTACTAAAGTGTTTACTTGGATAGATAATACATTTATTCATTGACATTCTTACATAGAAAGAAAATAACTATAAGCACACCCTGGACACTGAATACAAATGGTTGTGAAATGACATTTCTAAAAACAAATGACGGAGCGAACAAAATCACGGCGAAATTTTATACGTTCGAGAACCATACTGTAACCAATCTGTTTCAATCTGGGTGACGAAGGGGTGATGTCGCAACCTAGAGAGCGGCAGGGAGTGTCCATACTGTATGTTAGAACGAATGTATATACCTGTTCGGTCCAAAACTTTCTGGCTGGAAAAATTTGGCGGCTTAAAAAAAAATAAAAAAGATGTCATCGCGATTGTCATTTAGTCTGCTTTTTCGAGTCTGGTTTTGGCGTTTCTGTTGGTTGTAGTTTTGATTTTACGGCGTTTTAACGATACGAATCCGGAAAACTTTCGAAATGATCAAATTGGAATATCGTTCCGTGATCAAATTCCTGACTAAGGAAGGGGTCAGCCCGACCGATATAAAAAAAAGGTTGGATGCCGTGTACGGGGATTCTTCTCCATCATTTTCCACGGTAAAAGAATGGAGTAAACAGTTTCGATTGGGGCGGGAATCCATTGACGACGAACCTCGCTCTGGCCGGCCTATAGAAGTACTCACCGAGCAATGTATTAAATTAGTGGAAGAGGAAGTTCTGAGTGATCGAAGACTAAAGACTAAAGAAATAGCGGCAAGAACCGGACTTTCCAAAACTTCAGTACTTAGGATACTACATGATCATCTTCACATGAATAAAGTTAGTGCTAGGTGGGTACCCAAACTTCTTTCGAGCTTGCAGCGTACTGAGAGAAAAGCGTGTTCTCAAGAAGTTTTAGACGCGTATAGGCGTTACGGAAAAAGTTATTTGGAGTCGATTGTTACGGGAGACGAAACCATGGTTTTTTACTATGATCCCCTGTCTCAAAGGGAATCGATGGAGTGGCGTCGTCTTGGTGAAAAGTCACCTAGAAAGGCCAAGGTAACGCAATCCACCAAAAAGATTATGGCAACGGTATTCTGGGATTGTCACGGAATACTAATGATTGACATAAAAGAAAGGAATACCACGGTAAATGGCAGCTACTACGCCACCCTTATTGAGCAGTTGCGAGAGGCGATCAAGCAGAAACGACGTGGAAAACTTAGTAGAGGTGTTCGGCTTCTCCACGATAATGCTCCCGTTCACACTGCTGCAATTGCCAAAGCTGCTGTAGCTAAATGTGGCTTCGAGGAAATTCGCCACCCCCCTTACAGCCCAGACCTGGCCCCAAGCGACTACTACTTGTTCTCGAGACTTAAGGCAGACTTAAGGGGAAGACGATTTTCTTCGGATGATGAAGTGGCCCAAGCAGTTTTTACCCATTTCGAGGACAAAACTCCAGAATATTTTTATAAGGGAATAGAAATGCTTATCACGAGATCTGCAAAGTGCGTTGAAATAGAGGGGGACTATATCGAAAAATAAAAATAAAATTGTAAATATATCTACTTGTTTTCTTTGTTAGGCCGGACACTTTTGGACCGCACCGCGTACCTTTGCTATAAGGTTAAAAATCAATACGCATGGCACTGACAGGTTACACAAAAATAACGTAAATAAGAGTTAAAATTAATAGACAAAATAAAAATAAAACTTAATTAAAATACAAATATACATTACTGCGAATCAAGGGGGCGATGACTCAGCATAAACTTTGTGGATTGTGTATACCCACCGCCCCGCAACACATCAATGATCAGCACATCACACCTTTAACGTGAATATGTAACATCATTTGTGTAATGAATGCATTTTAAGTGTCGCCAGGAGGCTTGGAAATTGTTGGCTTGTTAGAGGTTTCGTTTTAATACAATAGTTTTCGAAAAACCTAAAAGATTTTAGTTATAAACTTTTATTTGGAAAAGAGTTGTTATGCTCAAAAAGCCAAATGCTCAGTGTGCTAAATGTAAATATAAATACACGTTTCCAAATTTATAAAAAGGCAATCACAGTATTTCTTACGATTCTCTTAAAAATAAAAGCCGATCCTGGGATCTTGATTTCACCTTCAAAGTTCATCATCACATCAACTTCAAAACACTAAAAGGATCTATTGTCATACGGCTTCATACCAAATTTCAGCTCAAACATATTTCTGGAAGTCTTTTAACGAAGATTTTGAAGATTTTTTAACCGCCTCCGTAGCTCAGAGGCAAAGTTCACTGGCTTTACACAGGAGGTCGCGGGTTCGATTCCCGGCGGGGTCAATTATAAGACTAGGTTTGGTTGGTGGTAGGGCATTTTCTAAGCCCGCCTGGCTAGCTACCACCATCTTATCTAAGTCTTGCCGCCAAATATCATTGTTGATATCATTGGTGTGTTCCGGCACGAAGATAAGATAGCCAGTTTCCCCATTGCGTTGGGGAATCTTGGTAAGCCCGCTTCCATCTTCGGCAACATCGTCACTTAACACCAGGTGAGATGTTGTCAAGGGTTTACCAATTGTTAATAAAAAAAAAAAAGTCGCTCTAAAATCTAAGGTTTGACCTAAACGTACTAACATTTAAACATTGCTAGTTAAATAAAGGCTTTTAAAAACGACACGGCTGGTCGGATTCAAACTATATACAGATTTATTGAGATGACACATATCGAAGTCCGCAATTTATTTTTATCATAATGCATTTCAGCAGAGCTAAAAAAAGGCCTAACCCCCCATGTACAGAAGTCAGCACATCAAGCTAGACACTTTGGACTTTGTACCGTTCTTATGCCGTATGTATCAGAATCGCACTACGAGTGTCTAAGTGTACAAGGCAAAAATCAGACCCCTTGTATTTATTTTAAGTATAATAATGATAAGACAAATAATGCCAAGAGATATTTTTCATTATGCTAGACGGTATACTTTAGTTATAAAAAAAACATAAACTTATATAAATATTGAAATTTTAATATGCGACTGGGGTTTAATAGACGCCACCTTGTACACGGAGGGTTAAATTACATTTGTACGTTACTAGAAGTTTTAACTCGCTCTTTCGACAGCATAGATTTAATACAATGTAGCGATGCTCTATTCCCTTTTTACAAGGAACCCTTATAGTTTCGCCATGTCTGTCTGTCTATCTGTCCATCTGTCCGTCCGTGCGTCTGTCCACGGCTTACTATTAATACTAGAAAACTGTAATTTGGCATGGTTATACATAAAAAAAGCGTCGGTGGCTCAACCGGTAACGACTCGGTCCATCTAACCAGAGGTACCGGGTTCAAATCTGGACGGCCAATGTACCAATGAGTTTTTCAAAAAACTTACGTACATACTTACCGATTGCTTTAACGGTGAAGGAAAACATCGTGAGGAAACCTGCACACGCCTGCGAAGAAACTCGAAGGTTGTGTGTGAAGTCGACCAACCCGCACTGGGCCCGCGTGGTCGACTAAGGCCTAATCGCCCTGATTCAGGGTAGGCTCGAGCCCCTCGGTGGGGACGTATATGAGCTGTAATGATGATACATATAAAATCACGCCAACATATATGTACAATAAAATCGTTAAAAAATATTTTTTTCAAGATTTATTGTACGAGTACATTTTCGTTGTTGGTAATGTATGTTTGTTAAAAACATTTTTGATTCTAGGATCGGTTTGCAAAATATTAAGCTTTAAAGTGCAAATTTTTGTTCGATTTAAGTGTCCCCTCTCCCTAAAAGCTAAACCGGTATTTCAGGACATCTGAATTTTTTTTTAAATAGTAGGACCTACAATCAATTTAAAAAGAAAAATATCACGGCTAAGTAGGCTTTCTTAGTTTAGGAGTAATAATCGACCAACTTAAGATGAGCAGTTGAATTTGTCAAAAGTTCATAGATATTCCATGCAAAATGTTCTATTACTAACAATAAATATATATATTTTTTTAAATAAACATAATTTTTTTTAATAAAATAAAATTAAAAATAAGCTAAAATTAAGCTTTTGGGTTCATACCTCAAATATAAAGGAACTACCTTTTTTTAGATTTCGGAACTCTACTTTGCTCGAGTCGGACTTTTTTTGTAAGCTCCTGGCATCATCTCACCTGATAGTAAGTGACGATGATGCCGAAGATGGAAGCGGGCTTACCAAGATTTCCCAACGCAATTGGGAACTGACTATCTTATCTTTAAGCCGGAACACATCAATGTTGTTAGCATTGATGTTGGGGGCAAGACTTAGATAAAAAGGTGGTAGCCAGGCGAGCTTAAAAATGCCCCGCCACCAATCATACCTAGTTATAAAGTTACACTCAGCTGGGACTCGAACTCCTGACACACCGATGTGAAGCTAATAGACTTAACCATTACGCCACGGAGGTGGTACTAGAACAAAAATTTGAATAAAATTTCTGTCAATTTCTATTTGTGTCGAGTATCAAATTTCTGAAAACATATTTTCTTCCACACAACATACCTTACATGTACAAATAAGAAGAATAGAGAGTGCATTTTAAAGTGTATCTGTCCCCTTCGGCAAACATGAAGGGGTGGACTGATGGCCCCGTCTCAATTGTCAGTCGTAAATCCAATTTTTATACTTTTATTGCTAGTTTCAATACTCTATCGAAACATGAGTTGCAGTAATGGATGCGTTGCTGATACATATTGTGAGATGCGTAAGTAACAACGGAGGAGTAGAGTTGTAACATGATACGCCCATATCTTTTAATAAGTAAGTAAGTAAGTGACGGCGGTTCCACTCCTTTGTCGTCAATGTTCCACCTTTACGCACGAAACGTTTTGCGTCTTCGTTCATCATGCGAACGGCCAAGGAGTGGAATTCCCTTCCGGCGTCTGTATTCCCGATTCGTATAATTTAGGAATCTTCAAGACGAGAGTGATTAGGCACTATTTGAGCTTGCGTGTCACATCCTCGGCTGCACTTACCATCAGGTGAGGTGGAGCCAAACGCACTCAAATTTTTAATAAAAAAAATACACTTTATTGGACGCAAAAAAACAGTACAGGACTTATAATTTGTAATATACATAGAGTGCAAAGGCGGCCATATCGCTTTAAGCGATTTCTACCAGGCAACCTTAAGTTAGGGATTGAAAAACAGGTAAACTAGTACAGGAAGGTAGCATATTCAACTTTTAAATGACCTAACTTATTATTATAACTAATAGAAGTGACATAAATAAAAGCAGAAAAACAAGTTTATAAATTTATTAAAATACTAAACAAAAATACGTATGATATACAGTATATAGAACATCTGAAAAAAAATTTAAATAGTAGGACCTACAATCAATTTAAAAAGAAAAATATCACGGCTAAGTAGGCTTTCTTAGTTTAGGAGTAATAATCGACCTACTTAAGATTAGCAGTTGAACATACATACATACACATACATACTATAAATATATTATTAACACGCAAAATATCAGTAAACAGTTAATATACAGGCTGCTACATAGAATGAAACATTTTCTTTCTTGTTCTACTCATGATACTGAACAATTTTAGTTTTTTGTACTTCCCATACAAATCAATCAACTAGTTAGCTAACTTTGTATGGATAGTGTAGCGTAGGCAGGCCTTCCACTGAGTGCACCGACGACCTGGTGAAGCTTCCGGGCAGCGTTAAACCGGTCGTCGTGGAAATCCTTTGGGGGAGGCCTTTGTGCAACAGTGAACGTCTTTCGACTGACATTATTATGGTGATGTATGGATAGATTTTTTTCAACATTTAGTTGTAGAACAAATGTTTCAAGATGAGAAAAAGTATGTTCTATTTCTACTTTGCACCCTGTATAAATATGAAATGTTGTGACATGAAATATTTTGTAAAAAAAATGAAATAATATGAAGTACCTACTCCTTACTTTGTTTACCTATTTTTGTTATATTTAGATTTTTACGTTTATTTTTTAATGACTGAGCTTTGTTAAAAAATTGGCAGTTACTTATTTGATACTTACTCGTTTTTTTTTCATTCATTCATAGCAGCTGATATACGTCCCCACCGAGGGGCTTGAGCCTACCCTGAATTAGGGCGATCGGGCTTTAGTCGACCACGCAGGCCCAGTGCGGGTTGGTCGACTTCACACACAACCTGCGAGTTTCTTCGCAGGTGTGTGCAGGTTTCCTCACGATGTTTTCCTTCACCGTAAGAGCGTCGGATAAACGTACATATGAAATCTAAATTCGAAACCACATGGGTACGTGGCAGGTTCGAACCACGACCTCCCGGACAGGAGGCGGCGGCCCTAACCATCGACGCTTACTCGTAGTCTTGTTTAATTAAAAAAGAAAAAATATATTGCTAAACACAGGTAGGAATTAAAAAAAAAGTTTTTAAATGACTATGATTTTTAATATTTTGATTTTGAAATACTAACTTTTATTGTTATTTTTATTAAATGTCACTAGTGATTAATTGTAAGTGCTGGTCTTTGTTATTTTTGTTGTTAAAACATCATAATTGTACCGCATTTATTGCAATAAAAGAATTTAATTGAATAGGGATGACGAATGCTAGTCATCTGATTTACTTTTTATCGTCTGTCAAAAATGACATTTTGTTCTAAAAAGTTTGAAATACCTAGGCGTGACGTCATAGTTTTGCAGCGTCATTTAAGTACTCATTTTGTGATTTTGATAAATAAAAAATCGAAGGCTTGATGGAAAACAAAACGAGTAATATTTTCCGAAGTTTAAGTAGGAGGGAAATTTAGTGATCAGTTTATAATTTATTTCTGATGCTGTCGTCATCCCTATTGTACACAAACTTTTTACATTCCCCGTTACAAGATAATTTAGATATCCGAATAAGAGGAATAAGATGCATCTCGTCAAATTTTTCGGATCTCTATCAATTTGGGTGGAATAAATTCGTTTATTCTCGCCGAGGGTTCGGTTAAATTGCATTGAGCCACCCATTAACGCCTTGTCAGGTCGGATTGCGATTTATATTTTTTGATAAATTGGATGTATGGGGACAAAGGTTTACTTTTTTTTTTGTTTATTTTGCTTTTCTCATTGTTTTCATTCCACAACTTATTGTAATAAGTAAATAAATATTTTTAAATATATTTTTTATTTTGGTCCCTAACAGTTTATTTATATTAAATTTACTATGCAATGGTCAGACTATGGAAACTTGAAAACCATTGGAGTTTTTGGCGGGATTTTTGGTGAACCCTTTCGTTGTCTTATTTTATTGGTTTTGTATTGTTTCCTGCTAGAATCAGCTTCAAAATGTGGTGTGTTTTGTAGAAAATCGTCTGGTGCACGTGAGCAATGTGAAGAACAAGAAAATAAAAAAGGAGGACGTGAAAACCTATTTTGCACTGGGTGCAGTTTTATAGACGCCCTACTGCAACCGGGTGTTCCACCTCAGAATAAGGCTGCTGCCAATTCTGCAACCTTTAAGAACAAAAAACCGCCTTTTAACTTCTAACCGCCTCCGTAGCGTAATGGTTAGTCCATTCGCTTTATACCAGGAGGTCGCGGGTTCGATTCCCGGCGGGGTCAACTTTGTAAGACTCGGTTTGGTTGGTGGTAGGGCATTTTCATAGCCCGCCTGGCTAGCTACCACCATATTATCTAAGTCTTTAACAGCATTGATATGTTCCGGCTCGAAGATAAGGTAGCCAGATCCCCATTGCGTTGGGGAATCTTGGTAAGACCGCTTCCATCTTCGGCATCATTGTCACTTACTATCAGGTGAGATGATGCCAAGGGCTTACTAATTGTGAATAAAAAAAAACAAATTAAGATTAATTACAAGACTGTCTAAAAAGGGCTATTATACCCAGAGAAGTTAATATATTCTTAAACAATATGATTTAAAAAATGGAAAACATTTTCAAGCGTCCACTAATGTAAATAGTAAGCTATTTAAAGTCGAGAAGTACCTAAGTACTTACTTATTGTAATAATAGATTTGTTACAAAGAAGGGATATGATGATAACATAGTCAACAGACCTTGTTTTTACCTGACTGCCCAAAAGAATATATATAATATATATCGGGTATGTGTAATGTATGTATGTATGTCTGTTTCTTTGGCTGAGCCTGTAGCCTCAACGTCTTTATGGATTCTGGAGTGCGAGGTGTCGTTAGATTTGTCTTGATGACCTAAGTGACATAGGATACATTTTTACGCGGCTGCCCAAAAAGAAGGGTAATGTTTTTCGGGTATATGTAATGTATGTATGTATGTCTGTTTCTTTGGCTGAGCCTGTAGCCTCAACGGCTTCATGGATTTTGGAGTGCGAGGTGTCGTTAGATTTGTCTTGGTCACCTAAGTGACATAGGATACATTTTATGTAATGTGTGTATGTATGTCTGTTTCTTTGGCTGAGCCTGTAGCCTCAACGTCTCTATGGATTTTGGAGTGCGAGGTGTCGTTAGATTTGTCTTGGTTACCTAAGTGACATAGGATACATTTTATGTAATGTGTGTATGTATGTCTGTTTCTTTGGCTGAGCCTGTAGCCTCAACGTCTCTATGGATTTTGGAGTGCGAGGTGTCGTTAGATTTGTCTTGGTTACCTAAGTGACATAGGATACATTTACACGCGGCTGCCCAAAAAGAAGGGTAGTGTTTTTCGGGTTTATGTAATGTATGTATGTATGTCTGTTTCTTTGGCTGAGCCTGTAGCCTCAACGTCTCTATGGATTTTGGAGTGCGAGGTGTCGTTAGATTTGTCTTGGTTACCTAAGTGACATAGGATACATTTACACGCGGCTGCCCAAAAAGAAGGGTAGTGTTTTTCGGGTTTATGTAATGTATGTATGTATGTCTGTTTCTTTGGCTGAGCCTGTAGCCTCAACGTCTCTATGGATTTTGGAGTGCGAGGTGTCGTTAGATTTGTCTTGGTCACCTAAGTGACATAGGATACATTTTATGTAATGTATGTATGTATGTCTGTTTCTTTGGCTGAGCCTGTAGCCTCAACGGCTTCATGGATTTTGGAGTGCGAGGTGTCGTTAGATTTGTCTTGGTTACCTAAGTGACATAGGATACATTTTATGTAATGTGTGTATGTATGTCTGTTTCTTTGACTGAGCCTGTAGCCTCAACGTCTCTATGGATTTTGGAGTGCGAGGTGTCGTTAGATTTGTCTTGGTTACCTAAGTGACATAGGATACATTTTATGTAATGTGTGTATGTATGTCTGTTTCTTTGGCTGAGCCTGTAGCCTCAACGTCTCTATGGATTTTGGAGTGCGAGGTGTCGTTAGATTTGTCTTGGTTACCTAAGTGACATAGGATACATTTACACGCGGCTGCCCAAAAAGAAGGGTAGTGTTTTTCGGGTTTATGTAATGTATGTATGTATGTCTGTTTCTTTGGCTGAGCCTGTAGCCTCAACGTCTCTATGGATTTTGGAGTGCGAGGTGTCGTTAGATTTGTCTTGGTCACCTAAGTGACATAGAATACATTTTATGTAATGTATGTATGTCTGTTTCTTAGACTGAGCCTGTAGCCTCAACGTCTTTATGGATTTTAGAGTGCGAGGTGTCGTTAGATTTGTATTGGTCACCTAAGTGACATAGGATACATTTACACGCGGCTGCCCAAAAAGAAGGGTAATGTTTTCGGGTATACTTAATGAATGTATGTATTTCTGTGTATTTTGCTGAGCCTGTAGTCGCAACGTCTTTATGGATTTTGGAGTGCGAGATGTCGTTAGATTTGTCTTGATCACCTAAGTGACATAGGATACATTTTATGTAATGTATGTATGTATGTTTGTTTCTTTGGCTGAGCCTGTAACCTTAACGTCTTTATGGATTTTGGAGTGCGAGGTGTCGTTAGATTTGTCTAGATCACCTAAATGACATAGGATACATTTTATGTAATGTATGTATGTATGTTTGTTTCTTTGGCTGAGCCTGTAGCCTCAACGCCTTTATGGGTTCTGGAGTGCGAGGTGTCGTTAGATTTATCTTGATCACCTAAATGACATAGGATACATTTTATGTAATGTATGTATGTATGTCTGTTTCTTTGGCTGAGCCTGTAGCCTCAACGTCTCTATGGATTTTGGAGTGCGAGGTGTCGTTAGATTTGTCTTGGTCACCTAAGTGACATAGAATACATTTTATGTAATGTATGTATGTCTGTTTCTTAGACTGAGCCTGTAGCCTCAACGTCTTTATGGATTTTAGAGTGCGAGGTGTCGTTAGATTTGTATTGGTCACCTAAGTGACATAGGATACATTTACACGCGGCTGCCCAAAAAGAAGGGTAATGTTTTCGGGTATACTTAATGTATGTATGTATTTCTGTGTATTTTGCTGAGCCTGTAGTCGCAACGTCTTTATGGATTTTGGAGTGCGAGATGTCGTTAGATTTGTCTTGATCACCTAAGTGACATAGGATACATTTTATGTAATGTATGTATGTATGTTTGTTTCTTTGGCTGAGCCTGTAACCTTAACGTCTTTATGGATTTTGGAGTGCGAGGTGTCGTTAGATTTGTCTAGATCACCTAAATGACATAGGATACATTTTATGTAATGTATGTATGTATGTTTGTTTCTTTGGCTGAGCCTGTAGCCTCAACGCCTTTATGGGTTCTGGAGTGCGAGGTGTCGTTAGATTTATCTTGATCACCTAAATGACATAGGATACATTTTATGTAATGTATGTATGTATGTCTGTTTCTTTGGCTGAGCCTGTAGCCTCAACGTCTCTATGGATTTTGGAGTGCGAGGTGTCGTTAGATTTGTCTTGGTCACCTAAGTGACATAGAATACATTTTATGTAATGTATGTATGTCTGTTTCTTAGACTGAGCCTGTAGCCTCAACGTCTTTATGGATTTTAGAGTGCGAGGTGTCGTTAGATTTGTATTGGTCACCTAAGTGACATAGGATACATTTACACGCGGCTGCCCAAAAAGAAGGGTAATGTTTTCGGGTATACTTAATGTATGTATGTATTTCTGTGTATTTTGCTGAGCCTGTAGTCGCAACGTCTTTATGGATTTTGGAGTGCGAGATGTCGTTAGATTTGTCTAGATCACCTAAATGACATAGGATACATTTTATGTAATGTATGTATGTATGTTTGTTTCTTTGGCTGAGCCTGTAACCTTAACGTCTTTATGGATTTTGGAGTGCGAGGTGTCGTTAGATTTGTCTAGATCACCTAAATGACATAGGATACATTTTATGTAATGTATGTATGTATGTTTGTTTCTTTGGCTGAGCCTGTAACCTTAACGTCTTTATGGATTTTGGAGTGCGAGGTGTCGTTAGATTTGTCTAGATCACCTAAATGACATAGGATACATTTTATGTAATGTATGTATGTATGTCTGTTTCTTTGGCTGAGCCTGTAGCCTTAACGGCTTTATAGATTTTGGAGTGCGAGGTGTCGTTAGATTTTGCTTGATCACCTAGGTGGACATAGAATACATTTTTACGCGGCTGCCCAAAAAAGAGAAATCAGGTTCAAGTTAGGTAATTTAAAATGAAGAGGTAAAAGAGCAAATATGTTAATATTATTATAGGTATTTTGAGTTTTACACACGTGTGTATCTATAAAAGAATTCATTTAAAAAAAAAGTGCTTACAGAAAGCTGGAATAATATACTTCTTTTTTTATTGAGATAACCAACTAAAAAAATATAAGTACAGTCAAGTCATCATATCAGCTCATACGTCCCCACCGAGGGGCTCGAGCCTACCCTGAATTAGGGCGTTCGGGCCTAATTCGACCACGCGGGCCCAGTGCGGGTTGATCAACTTCACACACAACTTGCGAGTTTCTTTGCAGGCCTGTGAAGGTTTTCTCGCGATATTTTCCTTCACGGTCTTCTTCTTAGCGTGTCGATGGCAGACACTACTAGTAGACACTGTAGCAGCCCAGAATTTGGCCACGTTAATAGCATTATCAGCCGCTGTCATGAGGTCTCCCTGCGTGCAGATGTAGGGTATATATTATTAATACTATGATGACTGACTGACTGACTCATTCACTCACTCATTAATCAAAATTATAGAACACTTTCAGGTGATTCCATCATTATCACATCAGCCGACGGACGTCCACTGCTGGTCATAGGCCTCCCCCAAGGATTTCCACGACGACCGGTTCTGCGCTGCCCGCATCCAGCGTGTATATGCAGGTGTCCTGAGAAAATCGGTTTTTACAAATGAAAATAATAGTTTCAGTTTAGTTTGAGTTTAGCTATTCAACAACAGATGGCGCTACAAACTAGATGCCGAGCAAAGCTCGTTCGCCCAGGTAATGTTTTCTATTAAGAAATTTGTTAGCTACTTTCCCGAATAAGTTTTATTATATGAAGAATAGTAGATAAATCGACCGTTCTAACGAGGCTTAGCCAGAAATAACTACTTACCAGTTTTATCCCGCAGCTTACAACGTTCCTACATGTATAAAGGGGGTTCATAAAGTGATCCGAACCGCAATGGCGCGTATTTTCATACGCGCTCGCGAATTTCCCAATAATAAATTACGCTCCTTGTCCGCTTACCTCGGGTTAACTGGCTTTTATAAACTACCCGCGTAATTTATAACTATTAGGTACCCGGCCGAAAACGATCACGTGATATCACTTTATAGCGTATTCATCCGGTAAATATGAGGGCGGGCTATAAACATGTTACCTAGTGCCTACTTTGCTATAAATAAGGTGTCTGCGGCAAATACGAGAGATGAGATAATGTTGCGCTTTGAAGGATAATTCGAATTTGCATTTCAAATATAATTGGTTAAAATCATACTGTAGATGGAGAGTATATTTTATGATTAGTTTATTCATTGTTTGGTCATACAATCTTTTATTTTGGTGACTTTATTTTATTAACCTGTGATTTTTTTTTTTGTACTGTATTTGTCTTACCCGTGATATATGTATTTTAAAATCATGAGCAAACCAACTATAAAAAGCAACATTAAGGCGGTAATATAACAGATTTTCGTTATTTTTGACGTTAATTACTCCTTAACGATAGAAAACCCACAGTTGAAAAAAAAACCTTACTGTTAATGATATTCCTTAAAGTCAAACCTATTATAAACACTGTTTAACAGTTCTGACTCGATAGAAAAAAAATCCCAAAGATAGGTCTACACCTTTACTTTCAACTCTAGTTACGACTAATATTTTGAAGTATCAATTTAAAAAAAACATACAACAATATTTGTTATGATAATACAAAGTGAGAAATGTTATTATTTTTTATAATTTCATTCGGAAAATTGAAACTAATCGAAAAAACATTGAACACGTGCATAAGTGTAGTTATTTTCTTTACTATTTACACGTAAAGAAAAAAACAGGGAAAACTGTTTCAATCGATGCCTCGCCTCAATACTTTCTTGATCGCACAAGATGACCTCTCTGAAAATCCTGAAAAGTTCTACTTCCCCGTAGCAAAGCCAAATCTACGCCATCAAATCGATCTACTTAATTACTCAGGTTTTTTCGTCGCGGCCGCCTCTTACAAACTGTCTTCTCGTAATGTCATTAATCTTGGGCCGTGGCAGCAGCAAACGACCGCCCGTTTGGACCCTCCGTTCCATGCTGGGTGACTCGTAATATGCCTGTGTATCTCACCCCGAATAACTAAACACCCCTTGCTTACAAGCAAAATACAACCCTCCCTTAATAGCAACTAGTGCTATTAATGACGGGATTTCTGTTTCATCTTATAACGTTTTAAAAACAAATGGAAAAAAGGTACTAGAAAATAAAAGATTCTCTTAAAGAAAAAGCACGTAAGTCTTTCGCAGCGCGTCATTTCTATTGTTAAATATTGTCCAATAAATATTCACATAGGAGCAACTTAGAGGAGGCTAGAAACTTAATGATGGAACATCAGCCCCTGGTCTACCCTTTTCAGAGACGCGGCGTAATAAAAAAAGAAATCTTATTTGAATTAGGAAGACGAATTAAAAAAGACAATGAAATCTGCACTAATTTGAATGGAGCGAGTTCTAGACGATTTCGGGGGAGGATCGCGACGGCTTAATTAATGCATTTGAGTTAAAAGTTTGTCTGCGGGAGTTTTAGATGTGTTATTATAATATAGCTAGTTATAGAGCTTTAGCTGTATAAAAACTGACATATGAACAGACGTAGCAGTTAGTCATGAAGCGATATATATACGAATTTACAAGAAATATATTGCACGTTTTATTGATATTTGAAAGAAGCAGATGGATGCGGGCAGCGCAGGACCGGTCGTCGTGGAAATCCTTGGGGGAGGCCTTTGTCCAGCAGTGGACGTTTTTCGGCTGATATGATGTTGATGATGATGATTGGTATCTGAAATGTACTATATTAACATTATCATCATTTATCATCATCATCACCATATCAGCCGAAATATGTCTATTGCTGGACAAAGGCCTCCCCCAAGGATTTCCACGACGTCCTGTCCTGCGCTGCCCGCATCCATCTGCTCACCAAAAGATTTCTACATAGACCGGCCCTGCAATGCCCACATCCAGCGGCTTCCCACTCGAGAACTTTACCTCCCCAACGGCCATATGTTCTACAAAATGAAGAACAGATTCACATCTAATGTCAAATGAAATAGTATGAAAATGTCACCCAAGAGACTGAGGAAACGGTGAAAAACTATTATTCCAATCGAAAAATATTCTACCTATATCTTTTAAGAACCTGCATGAAAACGTTTAACACCATTCATTCTCGTCTGTCACGAAAAACGAATCACAGATAAGAAGACCTCCCAATTCCCCCTCCATTGATCTCGACCCATCTTTGGAAGGTTAGAAGGGCACTTCGTCTTCATTCGGGAATCCCTTTAAGGAATCGTATCAGGGCGTAATGAAAGCTAATTCTTTCATTAACTCCCTGTGACAACGGGAAAAATTGTAAGCCAAACTAGAACAAATGCGTGCTTGCGACTATAGGAAGTGTAATGAGCTGTGATTGCCGCCTTTTTATTTACTAACGAATTGTAAAAAAAAATGTTTAATTGTTTTAATTGTAATTAAGAGTTTATTAGATTGTCTTGAATTAGTTGACTGTGAGCGTCGGTGGCGTAACGGCTAGGGCCGCCCTCTTCTGTCCGGGAGGTCGTGGTTCGAATCCTGCCACGTACCAATATGATTTCTAATTTAGATTTCATATGTACGTTTATCCGACGCTCTTACGGTGACCCTATATATAGATTACTAGCTGTCCCGGCGAACTTCGTACCGCCTTACATTACATTACACTACACTACCCTACCCTACACTACACTACCCTACCCTACACTACTCTACTCTACCCTACCCTACCCTACACTACCCTACCCTACCCTATCCTATCTCTCAAGTTGGATCGAACTGCACATGGTGTGCGAATTTTATTATAATCGGTTAAGTGGTTTAGGAGTCCATTGAGGACAAACATTGTGACACGAGATTTATATATATTAAGATATATAAGATAGCTGTCCCGGCGAACTTCGTACCGCCTTACATTACATTACACTACACTACCCTACCCTACACTACTCTACACTACCCTACACTACACTACCCTACACTACCCTACACTACCCTACCCTACATACACTACACTACACTACCCTACCCTACACTACTCTACACTACCCTACACTACACTACCCTACCCTACCCTACACTACCCTACCCTACACTACCCTACCCTACCCTATCCTATCTCTCAAGTTGGATCGAACTGCACATGGTGTGCGAATTTTATTATAATCGGTTAAGTGGTTTAGGAGTCCATTGAGGACAAACATTGTGACACGAGATTTATATATATTAAGAAGAATAGGTGGTAAGGGGAGTGTTACTAGACACACCGAATTGCAAGTGTGTAGATATAAAGGCAACGCATTGGAAACTTTTGCTGCAGGCATCCAGATTTTTCTCAGCAATTACATACAATATTAAAGTGATTCGATTCTTTATTTAAATTACTTCATTTTGTCAGTTGCAAACAGGTTGCAAAATCCCATTCGTTCACTGTTATAATAGAAAAAAATATATCAAAGAAACCTCTTTAAAACAGAGATTTGCATTCTACAGGCAAACCAGACCGATTTAAACCTCGAAATTTTCTTAGTCGATTAGTCTAAACACATTTTTCAATATGCCAGTTGGATTTATTTAAAACTGATTACAGTTTTTTAATTGAAACGAAAAACATTGAAAAAAGTGTGGTTATTTTCTTTACTCTTTACACGTAAAGACATAAATAGAGACAACTGTTCCAAGGCCTCGCCTTAAGGCCTTAAGATGGGTCAAATGACAATATTCAATTCAAATTATTGAAAGACTGTGTAAACTATGGAAAAAAATATATAATATACTTAAAGTAATAAAAAAATGATTTAATTGAATACGATTTTAAAAATATTACTACTTTTGATTTTAAAAAAATACTGTAGACCCTGTTTTTGGCATTAATTGCAAAATTTCTCGAAAGCAAATATTTTATATTGAATGAAACCAACACACAATAATCGGTGATTTAAGTCACCTTTCATTTTAATTGAACACATTTTTTTAAAACTTATTTGAAAGTGATGAAAAGTAATAGAAACATGTAAAAATCGAGAATTGTGCGTTCGGTTTCAACTTCAACGTAACAGCCGCGTTGAAGCTCGCATTGATTTGAACTTAAAACGAATAGACTTAAGTTTGATATTACTGAAACACGTATCAACCTGCTCGGATTGAGGGATCTTAGCGCCTTTAGTTACGGGTACTTAGGTCGAAAGTGGCCCGAGATGGTTCGTGTAATGTAAGACATGGTCGGTGTCGCCCTTTTCCTTTACTAGATGCGAACTTACATACCTATGGAACAAGCATAATATTTGTAATGGCTAATTCAAGAAACTATAAGTTTATTTACCACTAGCTGTGCCCGCGACTTCGTCCGCGTGGAGGTTTTGAATTTTCGCACGGGAACTCTTGAATTTTCCGGGATAAAAAGTATCCTATATGTTAACCCGGGCTATAAAAAATCACCATACAAAATTTCATCAATATCGGCTTGGTAGTTTTTGCGTGATGTGCGAACATACAGACAGACAGACAGTCAAAAATTTCAAAAGTTGTTGTTTTGGCCTCTATATCGTTAGTAGTGTCCCACAGTTATTATTTTCCAAAAATATTTCATGTACAGACTCGGCCCCGTTCCAGTTTTATTATATGTATAGATTTATTTATTTTTTATTTATCATTTAATGCTTAGACAGGGATGCAAACATAAACCGAAAATATTAAGACATTTTGACAGGTCACGTTATGCAGATATTTTGAGAGATAGAGAGGTAAATTCATCATCATATCAGCCGAAGGATTTCCACTGCTGGACATAGGTCTTCCCCAAGGATTTCCACGAATCGCTAAACTTAAGTGGCAGTGGGTGGGGCACATAGCTCGTAGAACGGATAGCCGTTGGGGCAATAAAGTTCTCGAGTGGCGACCGCGCACCGGAAAACGTAGTGTAGGTAGACCTCCCACTCGTTGGACCGATGACCTGGTGATGGTCGCGGGAAGCCGCTGGATGCGGGTAGCGCAGAACCGGTATTCGATAGGGAAATTAATGCTTGAAAATTTTGACTCCAAATATAACAGTAACATGACGCTTAAAGTTAAAATACCTATTGTAACAAAAATAATAGGAACTGGATTATAAAACTCAGTTACGGGTTTGTTACATGATACGTAAGATTTAGAGGATCGGGCCTAAACGGAGTTTTCAGAAAAAATATTATGGGGTAAATTGGAATATATGTATTTAATTATTTTTTTAAAAAGGAAGGAACAATATACTAGAAAAAAGATGAACTTTGGATGACCGTGCTGTTATAAAACAATAACATAATATTTATTTGGACAATTCACTGAAATAATTTTCAATTGACAATTTTATTTGATTAAAAAATGGCTATTTTAATAGAATGCCGGTAGGCAACGATCGTCGCCCTACCCTTTGTATTTAAATAAGTAACCAAGTTCTAAAATAAGAAAAGAATTAAATTTCACTTGGGTCTGAATTACCCCACCGTTCTAAAATACACTTATAGGTACAAAACAAATTTAAAACTAATAGCTAAATCGTTAAAAACCGGAGGTAGGAAATCTTCTAGGACGGCCAATGGCCAGACAATCGCTCGGGATTAAGGATTAATTCGGAATTTACTTCCTTTTAGGCAACCAGCTGGGCGGGCAGTGTGGCCAAAATACTGGCTGGTGGTTAGCGCAGCTGTATCCCAGGAGCATTCTTGAATCGGAGGAGTTTTCGGGGACGTCAAACTCGCAGGGGGAGTGAAAGACCCTACGTACATATGTAAATCTAGTTCGCAGCAGTACCAAAAATATACGCAAAGCGGTTTCCTTACACAAATTACTTACCACTGAATAAAATAGTGGGCCATAACGAAACATAAATATAAATCTGAATTTAAACACCCATAAAAATCAACACATCACTGTCATCTTTTCTTTTTTCCTCATGTCAAAAGGTAACCATCATTTTCAAATTAAATTTTCATAGACGAACAAAACAAAAAGATAATTTAATCATGAAACGCAAAGCAAGAAGAATGACTTCGAATCGAACATTTTTTGCGTTTCAAAAGTCTTTTGGACACACTGCCCGCCCAGCTGCTTGCCTAAAGGGAAGTTAATTCTGAATTAATCCTTAATCCCGAGCGACTGTCTGGCCATTGGCCATCCTTGAAGATTTTCTACCTCCGGTTTTAAACGATTTAGCTATTAGTTTTTAATTTAAAATGTGTTTTGTACTTATAAGTGTATTTTAGAACGGTAGCGTAATTCAGACCCAAGTGAAATTTAATTCTTTTGTTATTTTAGTACTTGGCTACTTATTTAAATACCAAGGAGAGGGCGACGATCGTTGCCTACCGGCATTCTATTAAAATAGCTTTTTTTAATCAAATAAAATTGTCAATTTAGAATTATTTCAGTGAATTGTCCAAATATATATTATGTTATTGTTTTATAACAGCACGGTCATCCAAAGTTCATCTTTTTTCTAGTATATTGTTCCTTTTTTAGAATAATTATTAAATACATATTTTCCAATTTACCCCATAATATTTTTTCTTAAAACTCCGTTTAGGCCCGATCCTTTAAATCTTACGTATCGTGTAACAAACCCGTAATTGAGTAGTTTAAACCAGTTCCTATTATTTTTGTTACACTATATATTTCGGTTTGTACTAAATATACAGGTTTAATCGTGTACAAAAGATTCCGAAAATAATCCATACAAAAATGTTTAAGATCTTCTTTGTACAATTCAATTCGTCTTCATCTTTCTTTCTCACTTATTTATCTACCTTACACTTTTGTGTCTGATTGTACATACTTTACATTCGCGTGTCTCGCGCAGAATTTATCACTGAAAACTTTTAAGGTAAGCATATTTACGTCCCAAGCAAGTTTTCTGATAAACTGCGCTGCTCACAACATCAACTGAATATCAAATAACTGTGTGGTTATTTTGCTACTTTTGAAAACAAGAACATTAATAGTACATTATGATACTATCATAATATTATAATATGCTTTAATGTATCCGAGAGTAGGTATAATAACCAATGCTCACAAGTGTCATACATACTATTACAACGTTTTTAACACAATATCTAAAAAAATATAAAATAGTATGAAATTTATAAACTTGCCATGAAAATAATAACAATCTATGTTCAGACTATCCAGAGAAAAACTTGGGCAATATTGATATAATGTAGCCGAGAGTATACAATACATTAGAATCGACGTACTACTTGACCATATATATATTCTTTGGTTCAGACTAGCTAATCTGAGGTTCAGACAAATATTCGTAGGTAGTGGCTACATACTCTTTGAAAATCTTTTTACATGACATTTGCTAATTTTTTTTAAAGTGCATTTTGGAGGTTGCACGCTTAGTACCTTGGGTTATAAACCTTGGAGGGAAAAACATATTTATTCCCTCCAAGTTATAGTGTCAACCATATAATGATTGGCACATTATGTAGAATTTTGTCTTTGGTTTCAAAATTCATGTAATTTTCTTTAATATTTTATGAGTTCCATTTATGGTCTAAACCAAGTTTTTGAAATGATACTCCAAATGCATATAGGAAAACTTATTTTGTTCTACTTGAAAAATTTAATAAATTCTTTTTCACTTTAAATTTAAATTTATTGGCATTGTGGTACAATCACTGGCCTTTGCAATTGCCAATCAGTGCCATTTGGTATAATCATTGTCACTCATTGTCATTGATAGTATAATTATTAGCATGGCACTAGAATTAGATACAATAAATTGGATGGGGTGCTAATACCGTCATATACACTTTATATTATGATAATTGGCACAGCAAAAATACGTTATTATTATTTGACAAGAAAACAGAGGATCCATGACAATAACACATTATGTAATTTACAGAAACTAGATTGCAACACACGCTTGTAAATTTTTACTGTTATAAACAGTCGCTTTTAAATTTTGATGAAAAATTCCCACGCAAAGTTGTAACCGTCGGTAAAATCCGATGAAACGAGAGAACACTATCATTTTGACGTAAGATGAAGGTGTTGGCAAGTATACGTTTTTAAATTCCCCATTGAATGCTTTTGTTGCCATTCCAAAAATATATTTCGTTTACAATATGTCTTGGTTAAAACACAAAAGTGTCAATCATTGTAGGGGTGCCAATGTTGGTACCGAATACAAAAAAATCAATCTTTTTTCATTTAAAACATAAATTAATGATGATTTATTAATACACAACAGTAAATAATTAATTGATTTTTTTGTCATATTTTAATTAGAACAGTTTAGGTACTCACAAAAATGTTAAAACAAAAATTACATATTATTTGCTTATATTTTAGCTTTTCTGCGGTAGTTTTATTTGTGTTTTCCTACACGATGGCTTAAAATAATCACATAAATGTTTATGAAAAGCTTGGCGAGGCACAAGCAAGTACCAAAAACCAAAACATAAACGTTATATCGTCTATCGAGCCGAACTGCTCTATCAAAATATAACGACTGCGATAAAAACGATGGGAAAGAAAGCAAACGAATCTCCAAAGATCGTACAATAACTGCACATCCCTTTCTATCTCATGTGGAATGCCTATAGTTATCTTTTTCTATTGAGTTTTCCTTTTTATAACCAGTGCCATGATATTCCGACCGGAGCGATCTGAAGATAAGAGTGTTAAATATTTTATGGTGTCCAGTGTATGTTACTAGAAAACATGTCTTGATTATGTACTTTTTAGGACTTCCAAAATGAGACTATTTTTCAACCGACTTCAAAAAAGGAGGAGGTTCTCAATTCGACTGTATGTTTTTTTTTATGTTTGTTACGCGATATCTCCACAGATTGTGAACCGATTTTCAAAATTCTTTTTTTATTCGAAAAAGTATACTCCCGAGGGGGTTCTATTGTCATTAAGTCAGGATCTGATGATGGGATCTCGGGAAAATCGAGGGCAACCCTCAATTTTTTTAGAGGCACGTATTACTATATGTTTTCTAAAGCTATTAAAATACTTGCGTCTGGTAGTCAGATCAACCCCTTTTAGAAAACTTACATACATACCTGAGGTTATATCTACTTACTGTACTGTAATTCAGTAGTATTACAAAATGGTCCAATTGGAACCCAAACGCGGCGATCAAGCACTATCTCACCTCACTCCTGGACACTTAATGTAATCGCGTTCGATATCCTTTGTTCAATTTCAGACTCATTAAAAAAGCGATGCAATTTAATGAGTTGATAGTGCGCGTTAACCCCTAGCTACGTTTGCAAATACTAAGCAATGACCACTCTAAGTTGAGCTCTAATGTTATATAGAAAGGTTCCGTTTATATTGGCCTGTAAGGACGAGTGTAGGAATGTGGGGGTCGAAGATTAGTGGCCTTCGCCTACGAGCCGAAGCGCTGAGCGTCTGATGCGACCCCAGAGTGTAGTTACAATTAGAGAGGGCCCGCAATGAAGTGATGCCCGCGTAATGCGGCCCCTTGTCTTCGTATGTTGATTACGCCTGAAAGAGGTCGGCGGTATACGTGTTATTAGTATGCATGCTGTTTTAGTGTTATGTGTGGGTTGCGTAGTTTTGGTAGTGCTAAGTTTTCAGTGGGTTATTGTATGTATGTGTGCCTATAATTCAGCTGATATTTCGAACAAGTTAACACTTTTACGGCGCATAAATGCTCCGAGCGCGTTCACTGGCTATTGCGAGTTTTTGCTACACAGCGGGAGAACGATGCTACGCGCTACGCAAGCGTAGGTATGTTTTCTTGTCGGTACATAAACGCACTAGCGCATTCTTTGTGTGTTGCTATGTTTAACTACGCTTGTACTACGCGCGAGGGTAGTAGCAAATATACCGCTAATGTTTTCCTGTGTTTGAACTTACACTTAAACTTAAAACTAAGTAATGGTTCGTCCTGAACTGTGAACTCGCTATATGTACACGTTTAAAAAAAATGTATTTACACTCACTAACGCTTGCGCGACGTAGGATCCTTCCAGCTAAATCTAGAGGTGTTAATTGTTGATTTTTGTATGCCAGCAGTCCAATCACACTAGATGTTTAATACTCTGCAAGAAAGTACGTACAGCGTGGCTGTACAATATATTTTTAGGATTCCGTATCAGGTAACGAGATCCTATTACTTAGCCTACGCTATTTTGTATGTCTGTATATCTGTCTGTTTGATTTTTAAAGGGCTCTGTATCTTTTGAACCGTATTATGTGTTGGTCGGCCTTAATTTTCATAGAACATGTGTTTCATAGATTTACTAACAAATAATTAAGGTTACAAAAATGAAAAAAATAAGGTGGGTCGCTGGCCACATGTAAGTCGCCAGGACTGCCTACACTACGCTTTCCGGTGCATGGTCGCCACTCGAGAACTTTACTACCCCAACGGCCATATGTTCTACGAGCAATATGCCCCGCCCACTGCCACTTAAGTTTAGCAATTCTGAGAGCTATGTCGGTTTCTTTGGTTCTCTTACGGATCTCCTCGTTTCTGATTCGATCACGCAGAGAAACTCCGAGCATAGCACGCTCCATTGCCCTTTGGGTGACCTTGAGCCTTCTTATGAGGCCCATAGTAAGCGACCATGTCTCAGTTCCGTACGTCATCACTGGCAACACACATTGGTCGAAGACCTTGGTCTTAAGACACTGCGGTATCTGGGACGTAAAGATATTGCGAAGCTTCCCGAACGCTGCCCAGCCGAGTTGGATTCGACGATTGATCTCTTTCTCGAAGTTGGACCTACCTAACTGGACTGTTTGTCCCAGGTATACATATTCGGTAACAACTTCGAGTGTAGAGCCTCCAACCTTCAGATGAGTAGGTATGACACGGACGTTTGACATAATTTTCGTCTTGTCCATGTTCATTCTAAGACCCACTTGTTGAGAGGCTCTACTGAGGCCATCGAGCATTGTGCCTAAGTCGTCCATAGTCTCAGCCATGACCACGATATCGTCAGCGAATCGAAGGTGGGTGATGTACTCGCCGTTGATATTGATGCCGAGTCCACCCCAGTCCAAAAGCTTGAAAACATCTTCCAGGGCGGCGGTGAACAGTTTCGGAGATATAACGTCTCCCTGTCTCACCCCTCGCTGCAGCTGGATAGGTTTCGAGTTTTGATCCTGGGGGCGAACCGACATGGTGGCGTTTTCATACAAACACTTCAGCACTTCGATATATCGATAGTCAATTTGGCACCTCTGGAGAGATTGTAACACAGCCCAGGTTTCGACCGAATCGAAGGCTTTCTCATAGTCCACGAACGCCAAGCATAGTGGCTGATTGTACTCTTCGGTCCTCTGTATAATCTGCCGCAGCGTATGTACGTGGTCTATGGTACTAAATCCTTTTCGGAAACCGGCTTGTTCGGGAGGCTGGAAGTCGTCAAACCTGCGCGCGAGACGATTCGTAATGACCCTCGAAAACAGTTTGTAGACATGGCTCAGAAGTGAGATGGGTCTATAGTTCTTCAGCAGGGTATTGTCGCCCTTTTTGAAGAAAAGCACGACCACACTTCTGTGCCATGCCTTAGGCGTTTGTCCCTCAAGCATAACGGAAGTAAATAATTTCTGAAGAGCTTTAAGTACCGGTGTTCCACCTGCTTTCAGAAGTTCAGCCGTAATTCCATCATCACCCGGTGCCTTAAATAATCCAATACCAACTAATAATCGGTCTTTACCAAAACAACTTTAGCCGGCTAATCTTAACTTTAGCCGGCTAATCTTAAGTTTATGTTCACACCCACCTTTAGTCATAACTTATGCAAACCTTGTACTGACAATTACGAACACAACAAAAAATATATATTAAAGTCGGTCGAGCTATTTTCCAGTTTTTGCGAGGCTAACGCACGGTTTTTTTTTTTTATATATGTAGATAGAAGATTACGTTAAGGCTCAAATGAAGTGATAGCTTTTGCCCGTGGCTTCACTCGCATGGACATCGTTTTTATGACTGTCTTTGACATTGAGTGGTGCGCGGGCCGTAAGCGGCTCCCGAGCGTAGGCAGAACTTTATCTTGCTATTCTGATCAACAGTCTATGTCACTTCCCACCCACATAACAGTCTATGTCAACTCCCAAGCCGTTGCTCCATTGCAATGTTAAAAATTAAATACAAAAACAATATTTTAGTTTCCTCAGGAACTGCATCCGACTATGCTCTTTTCACGGGATAAAAACTAGCCTATGTCGTTTCCCGTAACACAGGCTACCTCCATGCGAAATTTTCTCTAGATTGGTTAAGGTGTAGGTAACAAATAAACAAACACATTTTACATTTAGAATTTTAGTGAGGTGGATGCTCAAACAATGATCTGAGGTGGATGAATTTTAGTGAGGTGGATGCTCAAACACTGAATTCGCTTATCGAGCAGAGTGACCAATGCACCTTTGTCGGTTAAAAAGATCTGTCCCATTATTTTAAACATTTATTTTTCTGTGAACTATCTTTACTTATAATATTATAAATGTGAAAATGTGTTTGTTTGTTTGTTACCTTTTCACGCTTGAACACCTTGACCAATCGTGGTGAAATTTGGCATGTAGGTAGCTTGTGCTACTGGGAAGTACATAGGCTCCTTTATATCCCTTAAAAATGTCATATCCCGATGCAGTTCCTGAGGGAACTGAAAAAGTACTCTTTTTTTTACTTAAATTCTTGTACATCTAAACAAAACAATGGGTTGTTGTGGTTTTTTGCACAGAGATGGTTGAGACAGTGGGACTCACCCTCAAAGATAGTCATAAACGATGTCCACGCGGGCGAAGCTGCGAGCGAAAGCTAGTATTTGTATAGTTTTTTTTGATTTCCATGTGTATTATATTTCCACAGACGCAGCAAAACCATAGAGCTTTTCAGTATCATGAACTGTCAATACTTTCCTTCCATTCTGGGACATAGCTAGATACAGTACTGAAATTTTCAAGTGAATTTCGTAGTGGAAGGGAAAGGCAGCGATTGCCTCTAGTCACTGGTAGGTATATATTGTCAATTGGAAACTACTCCGGGAGGAGGGTACAAGCGCTTTTAGATTTGAAAGAGTACTGGTGAGGTTGTATATGCGAAAAATTAAGATGCGCCAAACCTATAGCAAGTAATTTCTGAATGGGTATATTCGACTGCTTCAAAAATAAATTATCAACTAAATATGCACTAAACTATTCATTAAAGTTTTCTTCTACTGAAATCTCGAAAACGTTCCCACAACGTGTCGCCATAATTTTTTATTTAACAAAAAATTTGTTAACAAATGACGTTGAAAAACTACGACTATATTCCTATTTTAAACATAAATAATTTTTTTCATATCTAAATAATGATTATAACTTTGAGGCTTATGTCCAGCAGTGGACGTCCTTCGACTGATATGATGATGATGATAATATTTTTAAATTAAAAATTTATGAAAAAGACACCAGCATAAAAACATTAATCCTCTTTCTTTGGAAGTCGGATAAAATGTATTCTATGTCACTCATAGGATCAAGGCGAATCTAACGATATTTTGCACTTTAAAATCCATGAAGCCGTTTAGAAGATATCGTGGAATAAAGAAACATACATAAAGTAGACCTTAAAACAATACACAATACATTGACTGCCAGTCATCTATCTTATTGATATAACTGATAATAGCTTTAGTAAGTAATTCATCATCATCATATCAGCCCAAAAACGTCCATTGCTGGACACAGGCCTCATACAAGGATTTTTACAACGACCGGTCCCGCGCTGCCCGCATTCAGCAGCTTTCCGCGATCATCACCTGATCGTCGTTCCACCGAGTGAAAGGCCTTCTTACACTGCGTCTACGCCACTCGAGAACTTTACTGTCTCAATGGCCAGTTTAGCGATTCTGAGAGCAATGTCAGTTACTTGGTTCTCCTACGATTCTGTTTAGGCCACGTAGGAAATCTCCGATGCACCCAGGGGGGATCGGAGAGGAGTGGTATGTAGTATGCTGATAGCGCTGGTAAGCGCCAGAATCGGGGGGATCTGCCCTATTCTGGCGCTTCGCCCTATCTGCCGATAAGGGCAGTATCACAGATGAGATACCAGTTACTTGCATTATGTCAATGCAGATCACCGGGATCCGTTTTAGACAAGATAGAACGAGGACGTGTCGGAAAGGACATGTGCGTCACCCTGTAGTCACTGCGCTAAAAACGAGCCAGCTTTTTATACTTGTGTGCGTAACAAACAACCACTGTAACACCCGTGCTTGTCATACAATTTGTCTCGGTGTGCGTGGGTTTGCGGACAACAGTTCACCGGTATTTTCTTGGATGCATCTTCGCCGCCGGACTATATCTAGAGAGTAAATAATCGAAGTCTTGAGATCTGTTATGCTACAACTCTAAACGATAATCGCAAAACGTTTCGCACGTCTTATACTAAACGGATTTATCGTAAACTTTAGCATATACTATACTGAGGCTATGAAAAGACGAGGTTTTATCGCGTCGCCATGGCAACCGCGGGATGCTGCCTCTACCCTCGCGCCCGGCGCAGAAAAACTACTTTATACTCAACACTCGATATTACACCGATCGGCTTCGAGTAGTAGGTCCCAGTGAAAGTGTTAGTATTTTTGTTGTTATATTGGTATCGCTAAAGCAGATTCGGGATTTCTTTATTTGGATCGCAACCCAAATTGGCGAGATGCGTGTAGATATCCTTACTTTTAAATTCAGGGTGTCTACGCATCTACAATCAATGAGAACATTTGACGAGAGAACCCTACTTTCTCTTTTTTATACACTTCACTTCAATGCAAAATGGCTACTAGCTCTAACGCTTATTTGTAATTTAAAATCTTAAAAATTAAAAATACGTGGATATTTACGCAAAACAATAGTTTAATTTTATGAACACAGGGGTACAACAGAAAAATGATTTAAAATTTATTGTTTTTTACCACCTCGTGGCGTAATGGTTTAGTTTATTAACTTTACATCAAGAGGTCGCGGGTTCGATTCCCAGCATAGTCTAAGTTTCTAAGACTCGGTTTGGGCATTTTCTAAGCCCGCCTAACTAGCTACCACCATCTTATCTAAATCTTGCCGCTAAACTTCAATGCCAACAACATTGATGTGTTCCGGCTTTAAGATAAGATAGCCAGTTCCCCATTGCGTTGGGCGATCTTGGTAAGCCCGCTTCCATCTTCGGCATCATCGTAACTTACCATCAGGTGAGATGATGCCAAATGTGGTTTACCAAGGGCTTACCAATTGTGAATAAAAAAATGTTCCTATTTTAAAACCTTTTCTTATTTTTAATTGGATATCATTGCAGATTTGGAGTTTAGCTACGCATCATTTTTTTCTTTCTGGTGAACCACAGTGTTAGAGATAAACAAACTTGTAAATTAATTCAGATATTGCGATCGTCTACTCAAGGTCTACTCCCTTCCGGTCCTTGTTTGTTTGTGTAAATTTAATTTTAGTTACAATAGAGTTTCTCCCGATTGTTTCTGTCTATTTACAGTCGGTCGAGACGGGAACATTTAACCCTTGGATTTGGGGCGTTGAAATATTAAAGCGAACCATAGACGCACGCGGAAAAACAAAGTCGAAAACTGGGCACGTTATGGGCCCGTCACATTGGGGCAAAGACTATTTTGGGTGCAGAGTTAAGCTTAGGTGTTTACATACTTGCATACCTTGGTCCTTATCTATCTAACGTCATTGGTAGGATAAAGAATAGAAGCGAATTTGACCGCCTCTGTGGCGTAATGGTTAGTCCATTCGCTTCACACAGGAGGTCGCGGGTTCGATTCCCGGTGGGGTGAACTTGTGAGACTCGGTTTGGTTGGTGGCCAGTTCTCCATTGCGTTGGGGAATCTTCGTAAGCCCGCTTCACAAGAGGTGAGATGATGCTAAGGGCGTACCAATTGTAAATAAAAAAATAATTATAAAAAAGTGGCTTGTTTTGAAAATTTCATCATGGTTCTTGCCAGTTATATATCTACGTTTAAACGTATTCGTATTGCATCTAAAATGATCGGTTATATTTTTTTCTAATATCATTAAAATGTTAAAGCAAAATTCTATACAAAAGTTGTTTTATTACTTAAGTAAAAGCGTCCGTAAAAATGTGCTCTATTCTTACCTAAAACTCGACTGTATATGGCAATTTTAGAAATTCTACCGCCCTGAGGCAATCCGAGCACCAAAATGCATGGCTGAAAATAGTTGAAATTTCCACGGATATGACTTTTATATAATAATACGAACATATTCATTAGTTAGTAGGTATAGCCCGCAAATTAAAAAAAAATTCAAAACAGTTTGTATGCTCAATATATTGAATTTCGCGAATCATTTTTTTCACGAATGTTGAAGAGCTCAAAATGTCACTTAGAATTATTCTAAGTACTTAAGTAATCAGTCATCATCATCATCATTACAGCTCATATACGTCCCCACCGAGGGGCTCGAGCCTACCCTGAATCAGGGCGATTAGGCCTTAGTCGACCACGCGGGCCCAGTGCGGGTTGGTCGACTTCACACACAACCTTCGAGTTTCTTCGCAGGCGTGTGCGCAGGTTTCCTCACGATGTTTTCCTTCACCGTTAAAGCAATCGGTAAGTATGTACGTAAGTTTTTTGAAAAACTCATTGGTACATTGGCCGTCCAGATTTGAACCCGGTACCTCTGGTTAGATAGACCAAGTCGTTACCGGTTGAGCCACAAAACAGTCGTAACGCACCAAATACGAAGGTTAAACTTAAATTACACAAGGCGCAGATATAACATATCTCTTCGACTCTTCGTCATAAAACTTTTGAAAATAGATACAGGATGTAACAAAATCGCTGTAGGTCCCGTTAACTCTACTAGGTCTTCTACTCATCATACTGAACAACTTTTGTTCTATGTCTGATTAAAATCGCAAAAAAAATATACTCTTATACAAAACGAGCATTGACTATATGGGTTCCTAGAGGAAAGTTGTTCAGTATGATGAGTAGAACCCAGTTAACCTACATTAGTTTTGTTACACCCTGTGTATTATCTGCGTCGTGTGTGATGGTCCATTGAATTGTAGGTATGGCGAGCATCATTTTATCTGCAGATAAAATACTATTGTACTGGCTTTTGCCCGTGACTTGGCTCACGTGGGCATCGTTTTTATGTCTGTGTTTAAAGGTGTTTGGTGCGCAAGCCGCAAGCGGTTAGTGTGTTGAAGCGTGAAAAGGTAAACAAACAAATTTTCACATTTATAACATTATTAGGTAAGGATCTGCGCCGTGTGTGACAACTGACAAGCTTAATCAAAGCTATTTTTTTACCACGCTTCCGTTGTTTACTTTTAGCTTCTATTTTACGTAACTAACTACCTAATTAAGTAAAATCTAGGATGTCGATTTTAACCTTTTTTTATCTATCGGATAAATTTGAAACTTTATAAGTTTATGTAGATTATATGATACTTCAATAATTTGATACTATTGAGCTGATTTAATGGTGGAGTCGAAGAGAAGGCACTGAGAACTAGCAGACAAACAGGACAATATATTCAACGTTTTCACTTGTTTGAATCGTCTTTAGCACTATGGCAGGCCTGTCGCACTCTGCGCTGTAGGTATGAAAATGTTATAAATGTACCTACGTCGCGCTCTACGCCGCGCCAAGCAACGCGGCCCTTTGCAAGGTGCAAATTCAGTAGTCAGAAGAGATAAAAGTTACGCGATAGAAAATAGAGGCAACTTGTAGGTGAATATAACTGTAGGTAATTAGCGCTGTGCGACCTGAATTTGTGTCGTAGCAAGATTCGCCATTCATTCAAATGATTTTGCGGAGTTAACCTTCTTTTACGTTGTAAGTAGTCTTTATTCTTTGACTTTGGCCATTAATGGTTTTCAAGCGTGTTTTTTTTTAGTTTTGTAACTATTCCAATTATTCTGAATTATTTACAAAATCTCAGCAGTTTTATTTCCAAACACGTAGCCATAATGTTTGTTACAATGCACATCAAAACAAACTGTGTCACCTCTGTCGTTTCATTCTTTGCCCCTATTGAGTGGTAGCAGGGAGGGGCGTGGGGAGCCGACCCCAGGGACCGCCTCCCGTGGGACGCGCGCCCCCCGGCGGCAGCCGAAAGGTTAAAAGGGAAAAGTTATAAGGCCGCTTGTTGTGCGAATGCGACTCGGCGATTCTTTGATTTCGTTGCGGTTTTTTGATTATTCTAGGTGATTTTTTAGGTTATTGATAATAGGAGTGTTAAATAATAACAGCAGATGAGTCTAAGTTACAATTTTTCGTCATAATAGCTATATTAACCTATTTTTATTTTTCCTTCGTTAAGTACATAATCTTATCATTGCCTGGGACCGGGTCTCTTCCACAAAAGATGGCGAAGTTCGGATTAGTGGAGATCGTAGGACTTGTAGGGCAACTTACAAATTTTATCAGTTTATACGAGTACATACCAATATTTATCATATCGGCTCGTATATGTCCCCACCGAGGCGCTCGAGCCTACCCTGAATTAGGGCGATCGGGCCTTAGTCGACCATGCGGGCACAGTGCGGGTTGGTCGACTTCAACCTGCGAGTTTCTTCGCAGGCGTGTGCAGGTTTCCTCACGATGTTTTCGTTCACCGTAAGAACGTCGGATAAACGTACGAAATCTGAATTCGAAATCACATTGGTACGTGGCGGGATTCGAACTTCGACCTCCCGGACAGAAGGCGGCGGCCCTAGCCGTTACGCCATCGACGTTTACCTATTTTAAAAACTTTGAACTAAACTTTAGTAAATTTAAAGGTACATATAAAAATATTCATACGATAAAATACGAAAGTAAGTATTACGTTAAGTACTAATTAGTTGTGAAGATCGCGGGAAGCGCAGGACCGGTCGTCATGGAAATCCTGGGGAGGCATTTGTCCAGCAGTGTCCGTTTATCGGATCATGATGACTTTTTAAATTTCGTTTTATTCACAATTGGTAAGCCCTTGGCATTATCTCACCTGATAGTAAGTGACGATGATGGCGAAGATGGAAGCAGGCTTACCAAGATTCCCCAACGCAATAGGGATCTGGCTATCTTAACACGTTGATCTCACAACTGTTTCACTCAAACACGATTAAAAAGCTAATTAAAAAGTTATTTTGTTATAAATAAACAACATGAATAAAATCTGAAGAAAATATTCTACGTTCCCCAATGTGTGGAGTATGGTTAAATAGGTTTTTTATAACTATTGAGGGTTTGCGAAAAGCATATTTCTGATAAACGATTCGTTTACGAAATAATAAGTTTTCAATTGGCAATTTTTGTAGCGCACATAGCTCGTAGAAAGATGGCCTTTGGGGTAGTAAAGTACCGCGCACCAGAAAACGTAGCCTCTGACGACCTTTTGGAGATCGCGGGAAGCCGCTGGATGCGGGCAGCGCGGTACCGGTCGTTGTGAAAATCCTTGGGGGAGGCCTTTATCCAGCAGTGGACGTTTTTCGGCTGATATGGTGATGATGATGATTTTTTGTAGTGTAAAACCACTATTTAAATCTATAAAGTATTTAAAAGAATAAATAACTTAAAAGGATAACGGATAAGAATCTACGTTTCCGTAGTTTAGGAGTAACATTCGAGTAACTTAATTGTGCAGTTAGATCTGTAAAAAGGTTCATGCAAAATTTTTGCTTCCAGCCATTTTATTTTCTTTTACAAAACTAATTTTAATGTGGGATCTTTTTACACGACTTTTTGCCCACAAAAAAGAGTGTATTATTTTCAGGTCTAAAAATGTAGGTATGTAATGTTTCTTGATTTCACGATATCTTCTAAACAACAACTAGATAGACTTTAGAGTGCGAAGTATCGTTAGATTCGTCTTGATCCTGTGACGAGTGTAATTTTTTTAAATTCTTAATTGGTAAGCCCTTGGCATCGTCTCACCTGATGGTAAGTGACGATGATGCCGAAGATGTAAGCGGGCTTACCAAGATTCCTCAACGCTATGGAGAACTGGCTATCTTATCTTCAAGCCGGAACACATCAATGTTGATAACACTGATGTTTGGCGGCAAGACTTAGATAAGATGGTGGTAGCTAGCCAGGCGGGCTTAGAAAATGCCCTACAACCAACCAAACCGAGTCTTACAAGTTGACCCCACCGGGAATCGAACCCGCGACCTCCTGGTGTGAAGCGAATGGACTAAACATTACGCCACGGAGGCGGTTAAACATGACATGGGATACATTTTACCCGACTGCTCAAAAAAAGAGGGGTAATATATTCATGCAGTCGTGTTTTTATTAAATTTTTATTTGCTTCTTCTTCTATCGTGTCGATTGTATCATGTTAAGTTAATTTATATTTTGTCAGACAAGGGCTTCTCTGATGCGAACATCACTTTGAGTTGCTGCAAGCAAGGTCCTCGCGTATGCAGGTTTTATTTGCTGGTAAAATTAAACAATCTGTGGCCAACTTTGGAATCTTAGAACAATGTTGCTATAGTTTTAGTTCTGAGTTTGGAATAAAAAGCCATGTAATTTACGAAGTATGACCGACGCAAACAAAATAAATGGTGCCCGAGCTGTGGGGTGGGGTGGGGTAAGTATGTCTTGAATGAGGGCGGCTTACTACGGAACACAACGGTCTACGTCGGCGGCGGATCAACGCATCTAAGCTGCCCTGGAAACCTTATTTTCGTAGAGGTTACTGTAAATGTTCTGAAATTGAGAACCTTAAGTTTCTTCTTAAGTTACTTCTCTATAAATGTTCTGAAATTGAGAACCGTAAGTTTCTTCTTAAGTTCATTCTTTGTTAATGTTCTGAAATTGAGAAACGTAAGTTTTTTCTTAAGTTACTTCTCTGTAAATGTTCTGAAATTGAGAACCTAAGTAACTTCTCTGTAAATTTTCTCAAATTGAGAACCGTAAGTTTCTTCTTAAGGTACTTCTTTGTAAATGTTTTGAAATTGAGAACCGTAAGTTTCTTCTTACACAGAAATCTCTGTAAATTTTCTGAAATTGAGAACCTTATTTCTTCTTGAGTTACTTCTCTGTAAATGTTCTGAAATTGAGAAACTTGTTTCTTCATAAGATACTTCTCTGTAAATGGTCTGAAATTGAGAACCGTAAGTTTCTTCTTAAGTTACTTCTCTGTAAATGTTCTGAAATTGAGAACCGTAAGTTTCTTCTTAAGTTACTTCTTTGTAAATGTTCTGAAATTGAGAACCGTAAGTTTATTCTTAAATAACTTCTTTGTAAATATTCTGAAATTGAGAACCGTAAGTTTCTTCTTCAGTTACTTCTCTGTAAATGTTCTGGAATTGAGAACCTTCAGTTTTTTCTTAAGTTACTTCCGCAATTTTCCATTTTAATTAAATCCACAATTGATAAGCCCAATTTTCTATTTAAAAGACTATCATATGAATCAAACTGGTTAATTTCTTATTCTATCTTTACTGTCTTATCTGTCTCAATTGTTTGAAAACACAAGTTTGTTACAGTACATACGATTATTTACCTCTAAACTACACATGTATGAGTTACTTACTGGTTTCTCATTTTACTTTCTAGCTACGAAGGAGTGAAGAAGGTATTGTGATGGCAAAACTAATTGACGTTGAATTTTTTATGGGGATCGATTGTCTTACACTAACAGAGTCTAAAAACAAAAATAAATGTGCGTGTCAGCTCCGACGCGCGACAGGATTTTAATCATAAAACTTTTTTTTCGGCTTCCGACGTTCGGCCTCGCACGGACCGCTCCGGGCTTCGCCCTACGTGGAGCTCGGCCTTTAGCCTTGCAGGAGCTTCGGCCTACGCGGAGCTCCTTTGTGGGGTTCGACTTTTTCATCAAGAATTAAACGTACCTAACTTTATTCTTTGCTACTAAGTAAGTGGTAATGTTTATTGTTTTTTTGCGTGGGGCTTCGCGAGAAAGTATGAACAGCGTGACTGTACAATTTATTTTAATTATTGTTTTATCCTTTGTTAATTAGTTTAATCTTTTGTTTTGTTTATAAATTTATTTTTGCAGAACCACTCGTTGTGGAAATCCTTGGGGGAAGCCTTTGTCCAGCAGTGGACGTCTTTCGGCTGATATGATGATGATGATGATATTATTTTTTAATGTAACTTGTTTATTAAGTAATCAACACACCATAAATCTTGCATTCGTTCATTCATTCATCGAACTACATATTAAGCATAGGCCGGACGTCAAGTGGTTAAGAACTGCTAGGTTATTTTTGTGACGTAAACACAGTTTCCTTGGTGCTATTAACATTGATGTTTGGTGGCAAGACTTAGATAAGATGGTGGTAGTTAGCCAGAAGGGCTTAGAAAATGCCCTTGCACCAACCAAACAGAGTCTTGCTTACAAAGTTTGACTTAAAGGAATAACCATTACGCCATGGAGGCGTTCAAAGGTTACATTATTCGGAATGTAGGTAGAAAGTAAACACTACATATTACTTACTAGGTTTTTCCCGCGGCTCCGCCCGCGTGGACATCGTTTTTATGACTGTCTTTAGGGGTGATTAGTAAATTATGTCGTTTCCCATCCACTCAACCATCTCTGTGCAAAAAATCACAACAATCTAGTATTTTTTTAGTTCTTTTAGAAACTGCATCAGATTATGCTATTTTCCCGGGATAAAAAGTAGCCTATGTCCTTCCCCGTGACACAGGCTACCTGCATGCCAAATTTCATAAAGATAACAAACAAACAAACAAATAACACTATTTCACATTTATAATATTAGTAAGGATTAGTTAATTTAAAGAACATGAATACTTATGTATGATACTTTATAGTAAATAAGTAAGTCGCCCTCTGCGTCTGTCTGTCTGTTTATCCGCTAATAGGGATGACGACAGCATCACAAATAAATTATGAACTCTTGATCACTAAATTTCCGTCGTACTTAAACTTCGGAAAACCTTACTCGTTTTGCTTTCCATCAAATCTTCCATTTTTAAATTATCAAAATCACAAAATGAGTTCTTAAATGACGCTGCTAAACTATGACTTCACGCCTAGGTATTTCTAACATTTTTAGAACAAAATTTCGTTTTTGACAGATGATAAAAAGTAACTCAGATGACTAGCATTCGTCATCCCTATTCCTTCTAAACCACGCAACGGATTTTGAAACGGTTTTCACTAATGGAAAGAGCGATAAATAGTTATTCCCGCAATCCGCACCGTACACCAGCTAGTAATATACGTATAAGTTTCACTCAATTTTGGTGTGAGTGTACCTATATTTTTGAAGTTTTTTTTAAGCTATTGCATTGCTTTTACCGCGGGCTTTGAGCGCGGCGACCGAATCAAGAAATTCCGTAACGAAAATAAAACCTAACACCCCCCCGCTCGGCCGAGTTCTAAAAAACTTACAGTGCCATCTATTAGCGATTTGCGGTAGTATAAGGACTTAGTCAATTTTACTGGTGTAACTTTCTTAGTGTTAATTTATTACATAAACATCCTGCGCCCCAAGGATATGTGGTACTGGTAAATACTGCATAAATAAAAAATAAATAAATAATTATAATTGCATAAGTTGATAAAAAATGCTATGCAATAGCTTTACCGCGGCAGTCCACTAGTGCCACACGTTTTTTTTTAGTATTATTTGTTTTGTCATAGATTAAAATTTTAAATTTTGTCCGGAACTAAAACGTTTCTAATAATAACTATCAATAAACTTAAGCACGTTCGTTCATAGATTCTGTTTAAAGCTCTATGGCCATAACTTTTCTGATTAGGGTTACACCGAAGTTCCAGGATAAGGTGGCTGTCCTGTTTAGCCCTTGCAGTGATATTAATGGCCAGCTTTACTGACCAGGGGAGGGCTAAGATTGGCAAAGACAGGGAAAGGGGATTGTTGATCCAGCCATTAAAAGACCGTGGATTTTTTTTCTTTTGTTAGTTACGACAATAATTTGCCTCCATTGCAGGGCCGTTATATTATGACCGTTGTGTCATGATACTATTTTAGTACATTCAGTTTTTTTTTGTTTTAATGTGCTGCCTTTTGCTTGCATTACTTTTACTGAGGTGAGGTGCAGCCAAACGCACTAAAAAAAAAAAAAAAAACTGAGTGCGCAAATAAAGTGAAATAGTTAAGGGTAATAACGGTCATCATAAATTTGCCCTACATTAGTAGGTAACATATTTACTCAGATTTTTTGTTTCATCTTTGGCATCAGGAGTCGGGTCGTTCCTTTCCCTCTAATATGGTTGATGGGAGCGATGGCTTACTCTCGCGTTATACTCATGACCGGGTGCTGTCCGTGTGAACTGGCCTACTCTTGTCAATGGTTTCAATGACATTAAATAATTATATGTATAAATTTTCGTGTCATATTGTTTTCATGTTCTAATGAAATAATCTGGTTTATTTCTAGGATTTTATTTTGACATTATTAACTAATGATTGTTTATTTCTTGATTTTTCACAAATGAAATTATGTTATTATTAATTTATGACTATCAGAAAGAGTGTAATTTCCACCTTATTTGAATAAATACCTTGAATCTTGAATCATCGTCACTTACCATCAGGTGAAATGATGCCAACGGCTTCATCATTACAGCTCATATACGTCCCCACCGAGGGGCTCGAGCCTACCCTGAATCAGAGCGATTAGGCCTTAGTCGACCACGCGGGCCCAGTGCGGGTTGGTCGACTTCACACACAACCTTCGAGTTTCTTCGCAGGCGTGTGCAGGTTTCCTCACGATGTTTTCCTTCACCGTTAAAGCAATCGGTAAGTATGTACGTAAGTTTTTGAAAAACTCATTGGTACATTGGCCGTCCAGATTTGAACCCGGTACCTCTGGTTAGATGGACCGAGTCGTTACCGGTTGAGCCAACGGCTTACGAATTGTGAATAAAAAAATATTTTTTGCACAATGGTTCCTTGACATCATCTCACCTGATGGTAAGTGACGATGATGCCGAAGATTTAAGACTTATACATATATATGATGCTTATTAAGGTACCGTATACAAACGGGTGACCAACGGGACCCTATTACTAAGCCTCCACTGTCTGTCTGTCCGTCATGTAAAGCGGGCTGTATTTCATGAACCGTAATAGGTAGCATGAGCGATGACATGGTGAAGGTCGCGGGAAGCCGCTGGATGCGGGCAGCGCAGAACCGGTCGTGGTGGAAATTCTTGGGGGAGGCCTATGTCCACTGCTGGACATAGGCCTCCCCCAAGGATCCCCACGACGATTGGTTCTGCGCTGCCCGCATCCAGGGCTTCCCGCGACCTTCACCAGGTCGTCGGTCCACCGAGCGGAAGGCCTGCCTACACTACGTTTTCCAGTGCGTGGTCGCCAATCGAGAACTTTACTGCCCCATCGGCCATCTGTTCTATGAGCAATGTGCCCCGCCCACTGCCACTTAAGTTTATTAATTTCATTACTAATTGCAAAAATAAAAAAAACCGGACAAATGCGAGTCAGAATCGCACACATAGGGTTCCGTACCATCACACTAGATGGCGCTAGTTTCTTAAGTTCCGTACTATCATACTAGATGGCGCTAGTTTCTTCACGTTTAAAAAGAAACAAGTTGTTTGTTTGGTGACTCACTTTTTCAAATTTTTTTTTGTTATAGCGGCAACAGAAATACATCATCTGTGAAAATTTCAACTGTCTAGCTATCACAGTTTATGAAATACAGCCTGGTGACAGACGGACGGAGAGCGTAGTCTTAGTACTAGGGTCCCATTTTTACCCTTTGGGTACGGAACCCTAAAAAGGTCTTCATACAAATAGATCAGCCCGATCGTCTAATTCATGTTATGTATGAAGGCCATTTTTTTGCGAGTTTCGTATAAGTTCCTTCAGGGAAAGTTGTTCCAATAAATGAGTATGTAAACTTAAAAACGGTTACAGAAGGTACTAGTATACTCAATCCATTCATTTTGATCTTTTAATAGTCTTGTTTTTAAGGCTTTAAGATGACTCAATCCGAGCAAGTTGGTACGTGTTAAAATAATATCGAACGTAAGTCTATTTTTTTAAGTTCAAATTAGTGCGGGTTTCAGCGCGGCTGTTACGTTGAAATCGAGAATTGGCGATTTTTACATGTTTTTATTACTTTTATATTCTTTCAAATAAGTTTAAAAAAAAGGTGTTTAATTAAAATGAAAGGCCTTTTAAGTCACCCATTTTTGTGGTTCGGTTTCATTCAACATTTAGGTACTATTTGTTTTCGCGAAATTTGAAAAAAATAAATTAAATTATTATTATTAGTATTTTATTTTTACAAAAACAAGGTCTACAGTATATTTTTTAAAATTGTATTCAAATAAATCGTTTTTTAATAGTTTAAGTATATTTTTTTTTTTCCATAGTGATAGCTTTACAGTCTTTCCATAATTTGAATTGAATATTGTCATTTGACCCCTCTTAAGGCCTTAACTCATTCGTCTTACAATCTTGTTTGTTTTATTTGTGTGCGTAAAAATATGGGTTATGGATCCATAGTAGTAAGATTACTGCTATGGATGGGGCAGTAAAGTTCTCGAGTGGCGACCGCGCACCGGAAAACGTAGCGTAGGCAGGCGTCCCACGCGGTGGACCGATGACCTAGTGAGGATCGCGGGAAGCCGATGGATGCGGGCAGCGCGGGACCGGTCGTCGTGGAAATCCTTGGGGGAGGCCTTTGTCCAGCAGTGGACGATTTGTGGCTGATATGGTGATGATGATGATGGAGCCATCATCACATCAGCTCATATACGTCCCCATCGAGGGGCTCGAGCCTACCCTGAATTAGGGCCATCGGACCTCAGTTGACCACGCGGACCCAGTGCGGATACATCGACTTCACACATAACCTTCGAGTATATTCGCAGGCATGTGCAGTTTTCCTCACGATGTTTTCCTTCACCGTAAGAGCGTCGGATAAACGGTACGTATGAAACAAAAGTTAGAGAACATCGGACAGGAGATAGCGGCCCAAGCCGTTACGCCACCGACGCGGAGATAGCGGCCCAATCCGTTACGCTACCGACGCTTACTGGCCATCAGCACAATACAATATGGCGTATAATTTTGTCCCAATCTCTTAACACTCACAGTCATTAATCGCCACTCACAGCCGCTTCCCAAAATAAAGATCCTTATTCAAGTCCCGACTGAGGCCAAGGTGTCGCCGGTAGAGCTCACTTACTCACGATATTGTGACATAAGGTGTTTAACATAAATAATGCGAGAACAGATGTGCGTTGCCGCAGGCTCTACAAATACGTTTGCCTACACCGGTTGCTCTTGTATTTGGTCGTTGTTTGAAAAAAATATAGAGAGCTGATAATTTGGCTCGGTCGGTAGCGTAATGTCTAGGGCCGCCGCCTACTGTCCGGGAGATCGTGGTTCGAAGCTGCCACGTACCAATGTGATTTCGAATTTCGATTTCATATGTACGTTTATCCGACGCTCTTACGGTGAAGGAAATCGTGAGGAAACCTGCACACGCCTGCGAAGAAACTCGCAGGTTGTGTGTGAAGTCGACCAACCCGCACCGGGCCCGCGTGGTCGACTAAGGCCTAATTGCCCTAATTCAGGGTAGGCTCAAGCCCCTCGGTGGTGACGTATATGAGCTGACATGAATGATAATTCGGCTGTAAGGTGAGAAATGAGAAAACTAAATGAGAAGTCTTAAGTTTAAAAAAAAAACATATCCTAGCCCTAAATAGTCTGAGCTATATTTTTTTCCATAATGTGAGTTTTACAAGACGAAATATGCTACCAGTCAAAGTAAAGCTTACCATAAAATATTGACATATAATATTTTAACATACCTTATTTCTGACATTAAGTCACATTTAATTTTAAATACACAGATTGGAAAAAACAATCCGTACCTGCAGGAGGGAAAGTATACTGATTAATAAAAATAGCAAAATGTTACACAAACGAAACTTTCCTTTATGTATAAAAAAGTTAACTTTGTATATATATTTTTGAAACTTCAATATTTCAAACTGAATGTTTACTTTGAGCAAAATTTGCTTCTTACAAAATGTATATTATTATGTTATATGTAGGGAATTTTCTTCCAGGTATATCTACACTTCGGTCTTTCTAACATGTATACTTACTGCATAAATTTAGTTAGACAATTTAAGTAAGGACAAAGTTTTAGTTTTTTAAATTAGATTAGAGCTTAATAATGGTGCGATTAACCACTCTATATGCATCTGTATCTGTTGGCACAGCAATATTCAGCGACGCCCGGAGCCATGTAAAATATTTCTGGTAGAGCATTCATCGTGATCGCTCGCCTGATCGCCCGCCCAATGTAACGCATCGCCAAACTTACCCGCACACCCCTGAACCACCGAAACGTCTAGGACATAAGGGCGGATTTAAGGCATCGACGATACTCAGATAAAATTGCCTAGCTAGGTTATTGTGTAATCGGATACGCCGATAGTTGGCTCTATAGGTTCACAGTGAACGAAATTGTTTGATTCCGTTTCAGTAGTTCTCGGTGCAAAAAAGTTGCTATCCATGTCATTCATAACTTTAAAAACCCATTCATAAGTTAACACTTTTTATGCACACTCGAAAAGTGTTCTAAACAAACGAATGCTGTAACACTTTTTTCTGCAGTTTAGCGAAGTCATTTAACGGCAACGGGCTTTTAAAGATAAAAACAAGCGGTTCATTAGAAGAGCGGAAAATACAAATTTGTGAACACGAGAAACAAATTAATGCTGTAATGGAGAAGGGCTGAGTGGAAACAGATGGTGGAGATCGGAACTTGGATCCGAACAACACGGTAATTTACTTGAGAACGCGTTGATTTGGAATGAAAATAAATAGCGTTAGGGAACTGATAGTAGAGCGCCTACTTACATTGTATAATATATAATATTACGAAAGTGTTTGGCACTTTAGTACTTACCTCAAATCAGAAATGCAGATTTCGGCTTAAATATTTGTACTTACCTTAACTGCCTACTTCTTTATCTATAATATTGGTTAGATAATTAGTCGATTTGAACACGCCTAATAATTTTTATCTAACTGTGTAGATGTTGTTATTTGGAGACTTATACCAACGTTACAATATCTTTTACTCGTATATCTTTAACAGAATTAATGTTAAGAATTCCTGCATTATTTTTCTTATTCGTTAGTAAATTTTTCAAGTTGGAGATGAAGATGTTCAAAGCTTTTTTTTACTTTTTATTTTAAACATTCTTAGTACCTACTTACTTACTTTATGTATGTAAACAAACTCATACACACGTCACGATTATACTCAAAGTTCAAAGCCACAAAATTTCGACAGTCTTCAGTAAATTTGATTTATGCATCCGCCTCATTTGCGCCCATTATCTGTTCACACGATTCTGGATATTTTACAGTTCCACTCAAAACATGTGACGCAAACGACTGGCTGCAAAGAATTAATAAAAACTTTTTTGTTGTTCCAGATTTTTTCTCAAATTCTTTCTCAAATGCAACCAGAACTGTTTGAAAAATGCTGGCAACCCACGTGACATGAGAAGGTTTCAGGTAAGAATGAGCATACGTTTACCACCTCTTTTCTGGATAATTTATCATATTTTTATATGAGACTGGAGAGTAAGGTTCTTTGCTGTGTAGGTTTATTTACTTATGTTGTATGTTAATCAATCTATCTAATGCTATGTTCACAGTGTGGTATAAGTTAAAATGTATCACAATAAATTGTTTATCAGTTTTCTGACAAAGATTACTATTGTTATTTTCGCTGGAATTCGTTGAAATGTAACTTAAGTTCCAAATATTTCTTTCCGTAAACTGCAAAATTTATGTAAATACGTGCGTTCTGTCCATTGATTTATTGTGTATTATTTTTTATCTCCAAAGACATTTATCTTTTTTATTCATAGTTTGAGTGCCTTTGCTTTACCTCACCTTACTTATTGCGAATTATTATTATTTAATCTACATTTATTTGGGACAGTACCTTTATTTTACTTAACTTATTCAATCTTTTTTTACAAGCTTAATATTAGCTCAAGGCATGGTTAGTTTAGTGACATCATTCTAAATCCAATATGGCGGACTCCTAAAGATGGCGGACTTGTTATTTTTTATATACCCCCATGATATGGGTATCAAATGAAATAGTTTGCTGAGAAGAATACGAAATAGTTAAAACTATTTCCAAATTAAAGCTTGTACCTTAAAGTTTATAGGTTTTTCGAAATTTATTTAAAGTTTGTTTCAATCTTTGTACCACACAACTTGGTATCGTCCTTAACTGAAGAAGGGTTGCGTTCACGACTCTTGAATACTTAAAGCCTCCAATTGAGAAGGGATGAAATTAAATTTATTTATACGAGTTTATTTATTTACTGGTGGCAGATTTCGATGCTTTGTTTTATTCGATATGCCATTTATTTATATTTTAAAATAATTATTTATCTTTTTGAAAACCAGCTTTATTCATTTCGGAATAATTATGTTATAATTCGTTTTATTCCTTAGATTGATTGATTTCAGATTTTTTAAATTATATTATGTACTTTGCTTTGCCAGAAAATAAAATCTCTAATAGATTCTACTCTTACACTGCAAGCTTTTAAAATTATAGCTATATCGTAGCGACCCGTTTCATAATTCACACTTAACTCCAACTTTCGTAAAGTCACATAAGAACTAATTAGTGGCAACCCTAACGCCACCGACAATAAAGGTGCATTCACACACAGTCTACTTATGAGTACAAATTTGCTTCTACAGTTGGCTAAGACATATTTGTCTTTCGTGTCCTCTTCGTAATATACTCAAATATAGAACTTATATCCACTGAAACAATGTAGAGTTTCCCATAACTTGGCGACTGTAAATGTACCGTGTGTATGTTGCTATGTCTATATTTGGCCTTTCTGTGTGTCATTGAATAATTCAGTGGTCGCTCCCTTCGTTTCAAGGGTAAGAATATATTGGTGTAATAGAAGTCTGTACATTTAGAGGTGGGTCGGTCGCGGAGCCGAATAATGCATTCTACTATCGATTTGAATACACTATTTTCAGAATATATTCCACTGCATTTCACTGTGCCTTCATTGACTTGCAAAGTTATTGGCGATGTAAAAATATCAAGTTATTTTACACTAATAGTTGAACTGAAGCTTTTAACTGGATATTTAACTTTGACAGTTTCAGTTTATATTTTTGATCATAAGTTCAATATTAACATTTTTTAATATGGTACTTTCAAAAGTGTACCATTTCTTCTTATTTTTTTTTTGTTAATTAGCTGAAAGATGGAATGATCAGCACTTAAGTCACTCAAAAAAATTATTTTACACTCGCTCCTTTAATAAAGCATATATAGGGTTGGATGGAAGAGATCCCTGTTTGGGATAAGTCCGTCTTTGTGCATGCTACTGCTATTCTGTATCTATAATTGTATATTTTTCTGTACAATAAGTTCAACAAACAAACAAAATGACACATACATACTTAAATAAAAATTAACTGTATAGCCACGCTGTACATACATTCTAGTAGTCTTTATTTAGTCCTTACCCTTTGGCATATAATATAAATCAGCATTAATATACGCGTATCTAGTAGCAAAGAAAATAAATGCGTTGGACGATTAAAAATTTACAAATAATGTGGGTTTGTATGGTACGTACCTAATTACGATATATTTATTACGATAATGAACTACCCAGTGTAGTAGACCTTCGTATATTCTAGTAACTGACAAAATTTAATTAAAACCTTTATAGCTATTTTAGAGGAAAAGTTAACAACGACCCTGGATTTGTATGGGAAGCACCTTATTCCGATTTTTCATGGAATAATGAACATCACAGTATAGTAGGTCGTGTAAAGTTGTAATCATATACAATAATTAAAATGTTAGAGCCATTTTTGAGAAAAAAGTAATAAGTAGTTTTTTTACAACATGACGGCAACACAAAAAAATCAAGATAGGAAAAAATTGAAAAAAGAGCTGTTCCTAACCCAAATATCATCCAAATGCGATCAGTAGTTCAAAAGCTAAGAGCCAGGATAGACAGACACACACACACACACATGCATTTTTATTTGTTTTTGTTATTTGAACTTAATTACTGAAAGACAATAATAGATCCCCATTAAAATCTCAACTAAGATATTTTTTTGCCACCACAATAACTTCTTAAATTCTTCGTCGCGCAAAAGTAAAAAAAAAAACCAAAAGCAGAAGTCAATCGAACAAACATTCCATCACAACATTCACTAACAGTACTAATTTTAACTATTTAACTAACCCAAATTTCATCCAAATCCGATCAGTAGTTCAGAAGCTAAGAGCCAGGATAGACAGACACACACACACACATAAATTTTTATTTATTTTTGTTTTTTGGACTTGATTAGTGTAAGACAATAAAAGATCCCCAATAAAATCTCAACTTCGATTTTTATTGCCACTACAATACCTTCTTAAATACTTCGTCGATCAAAAGTAAAAAAAAAACCAAAAGCAGAAGTCAATCGAACAAACATTCCATCACAACATTCACTAACAGTATAGTCTGTGACAAAAAAATCGATCTCGCACCCGTCCGTCAGGCCCACCCACGTCACTCCATACAATGCACTTCCTTGCATACCTATTGGGAGAGTTTCGTCCATTTTGGCCTCGAGACGTTAGCTCCTCCTCCCAAGGGATTCTCCCTTTCGTGTCGTCTACGCGTGTGTGTAGGGACACACCGTTTTTATATGTGTGAGTTATGGACGGAGGACGTTGTAGATTTGGAGGTTTATTTCTGGTGACTGTACTTCGATATAGAGTCGACGATCTTGAACTTGGTATTGTTAGGTTGGGTCAGTTGTGGAGTTAACTAAATGTAAATTTAAAATTTGTTAAGTAACTGTTGTTGTTGTAAGAACTCAACATGGAAATTTAGCCAAAACTTGTTGCGATCGCGCTAATTCAGGGTAGGCTCGAGGCCCTCAGTGGGGACGTATATGAGCTGATATGATGGTGCGTTGGTTAAAAATATATTCCATTCTTACATCCATTTTTACATTGAAAGTTTTTACTTAAATAATACAGTTCGAGAAGTTTGTGGTGTAGTGGGTCAATATAATTGGAAACGCTCAACGCTGAAATAAATAATAATTTAGTGCAAGAGCGCCGGTGGCGTAACGGCTAGGGCCGCCGCCTCCTGTCCGGGAGGTCGTGGTTCAAATCCTGTCACGTACCAATGGGATTTCGAATTTAGATTTCATTTGTACGTTTATCCGACGCTCTTACGGTGAAGGAAAACATCGTAAGGAAACTTGCACACGCTTGCGGAGAAACTCGCAGGTTGTGTGTGAAGTTGACCAACCCGCACTAAGCCCGCGTGGTCGACTAAGGCTCGATGGCCCTAATTCAGGGTAGGCTCGAGCCCCTCGTTGGGGACGTATATGAGCTGATATCAAATAATAATTTATTTCATTTCAAAATGTTACAGACTCCATGGTTAGCGCAACTCATAAATGATTCTAATTTACAATGAGACAGAGTAATTTGAAAACGTACAGATCCACCGCTACAACTTAGTACAATTTTGCATTATTATTTTTGGTTTTTGTTAATTTTCTATGTAAAGGACTACACCGATTTTAATAAAATTTTGATGGGATCAATCTGGCAGCATACCCTCTCGAATAACAATATAACACGTTAAAAAAACCGACTTCCATCGCAACAAAATTTGCAACATTATTTTTTGGTTTTTGTTAATTTAAAAAAAAGTTTTAGTCCACTAATTTTGTCAAAATTTTATGTGGGACCAACCTGGCAGCATACCCTAACAAATTTAAAAAATAATCAAGAAAATCGGTTCACAATCTGCGAAGATATCGCGTAACAAACATACAGTCGAATTGAGAACCTCCTCCTTTTTGGAAGTCAGTTGAAAAGATAGTTTACCATCGATTCGATATTAAGAAGAAGTGGTGTATAGGTATTTATTGCTACGCAAGCACAAAAAGTCTATGCTACGTTTCCTACGAATCGTTATTTCTAAAATGATTAAAAAAAAACTTGTAATGTACAGTCGTGCACAGAAGTTCATCTTAACTGTTTTTTTGTACCACAGGTGGTGATATCAACGCAGGTGATGGTGGATGGACCTCTCCTAGCCATCTCGGACAACATGTTTGTACACAACAACAGCAAGCACGGCAGAAGAGCGAAACGGCTGGACCCTTCTGAAGGTATTGAAGCCTCATCTGAGCCCACCTGTACGTTTTACGTTTTTGTTTTTGTTTTTTAATTTAATTTTAGTTTTTTTAAGTTGACTGAATGGTTTTATATTATTTAACAAAATAAGAGTATTTTAATATAGAATTCAGGAGGCAGGAACTTGACAAAAATTTTATTTGGCCATGTTAGTACAGAGTAGGTATCTGTGCGTCGTTGGCGCAACGGCAAGGGCTGCTCCCTCCTGTCCGGGAGGTCGTGGTTCGAGTCCTGCCACGTACCAATGTGTTTTCGAATTTCGATCTCATATGTACGTTTATCCGACGCTCTTACGGTGAAGGAAAACTTCGCGAGGAAACCTGCACACATCTGCGAAGAAACTCGAAGGTTGTGTGTGAAGTTGACCAACCCGCACTGAGCCCGCGTGGTCGGCTAAGGCCCGATCGCCCTAATTCAGGGTATGCTCAAGTGCCTCGTTTGGACGTATATATGAGCTGATGTGATGAGGTATCTGTACACAGAGCTGGCAAGTTATCGTTGCAAGTAGGAAAAGTTGTTACATTTAAATACGTGACAACTAGATTTCATTTTTTTTCCAAATACAAACCGTTTTCACTCATATACTTACGAGACGGTTTGATAGGTCCATGACTTTGGAAAGAAGAAACACTCTTTTTACATATACATTTTTTTATTTTTCTACATAATCTCCTTTCAACTCTACGCACTTAGTCCAGCGATGTTCCAACCTCTTACACCCATCAAAAAAATATTAAAATAGTTTTTATTCAACCTTAAAGCCATTGAGTTGCCAAACTGCCCTCGTACAATTGATCTTCGTTTCGGAATCATCCCTTTAAATATACTCGCAGCCAATCGACGACAAATGTGCAAAAGTCATAATAATAGGCGTTTGAGCGTCGTTTGTATGCGCGGATTCACTGTAGACATTTCGCAGGGACTTCCTCAGACGGGAGGGGGTGGGGTGTTGAGGCGAGCATGAAGCGAGCAGGGATAATTTAGTGAGGAATTATGCCTTGAAGAATATACCCGACCTTGTATTTTATCGCTCTTTAGAAAAAAAAAAGGTTTTGATATAACATTTTAGACTAGCCAGCTTTGCAGTGCTCGATATGGAAACTCAGAATTATGATAAGTACAGTGTAAACTCTATATAGCGACACTCAAGGGACCGGGCATTTTGTGACGTTATTGGGAGTTTTCGTTACACAGAGAGAAATTAGTGTCAAAGAAAACCAATTGGAGCCAGAAAATTTTGACGTTTCAAAGAGTGAATCGTTATATCGAGTGACGTTTTACAGAGTTTACACTATATTATATTAGAAAAAATTGTGAATGGAGTAGGAAATTAACTATTTATTACGGTGAAACATAAATACACTAGGTATAGCACGACAGATAGGTAGGTACGGTAAGGGCATGGGTTAAAAAATGCGTGCCCACAAATGAATAGAATTTAATGATGAAGTAAAAGAAAAAGACTTAAAAATAACATAAGAATTAGAAAAAAAACATTATACCTACGCTTAAATTTAAAATACAAATCACAAAAAATATAAATTAATCTTACCCGAAATGGGTCTTTAGAAACTATCAAGTTATTAAATAATTTATTGAATTTATTAAACAATAGAAAAAATTAATGAAGTTTGAGTCACATATTATGTCACATAGATGACAGAGCATGCGTAAGAAAACAAAAAGATGGAATTAAAAAAAGGTCGAATGAAAGAAGAACTAATAACGGCGTTACCGCACTACAACACATATACAGAAAAAATCTTCAACGCTAATCTTAAATTATGTAAAATACGTATTAAACACTAATCTTCCATTAGGTGCTTTTTACATGCACGCAGTGCCTGAAGCGCCGGAGCGCTTGACTGTGGGAAGGCACGTGCATGTAAATGATCTAATGAAAGATTTGTGTTTAGTGTCTACTTTGAAAAAATAAAGATTTCTTTAAGTAACTGGGTGTTATTCAATTGTACGGTCGCACCAAGGAGAATTAAATTTAGCAAACAATCAGTTGGGCAAAGTAGTTGTTTTACTTGTAACGTCTAAATTATGTGTAATTATTCAATGAGAGAAATCAACAATCTTATCCATACTAAGTAAACACCAAAGTTTGAGTGTTAGGATGGCGTGAAACCGACTTGAAGGGATTACACGGTGCGAATGAGAAAATTAGCTTTGAAGGAAACGTAACGTTAGAGTTTGTGATAAATACGAAGTGGATTTCAGGGTATTTTGCTCTATTCAACCGACTTTGAAATGTATAATTTTGTGTAAGTTCAGTTTCTCCGCCCATTGTGAATCGATTTTGATGACTCTGTTTTAGGGTTCCGTACCTAAAGGGTAAAACGGGACCCTATTACTAAGACTCCGCTGTCCGTCCGTCTGTCACCAGGCTGTATTTCGTGAACCGTGATAGCTGGCAGTTGAAATTTTCACACATGATGGATTTCTGTTGCCGCTATAACAACAAATACTAAAAAATAGAAAAAGTGTAAGTTTCCATACAAAAACGTGCTTTTTGTTTTAAACGTGAAGAAACTAGTGCCATTTAGTATGATGGTACGGAACCCTTTGTGCGTGGTTCTGACTCGCACTTTACCGGTTTTTTAAATTTACATGTTAAGTTGGTCCGATATAAAATTAAAAGCAGTTTAGCAGTTTAGTACTAACTAGAAAAATTAAAAGAACAAAAACTGTAGCAAAATTGTACTTGGCTGTTGTGATTGAAGTCGCTTTTAAACGTATTAAGACTGGTCATTTACTAAAACTTTGATATGTGTTGAAGTTACTTTCTTAATATTATTAACAATCATTTTCATAAAGTCTGTGGAATATGTGATTAAAAGTAGAAACAAAACAACATTAATGATTTATGAATGTTGACTTCAGTAAAACATTTTCTTTTACAACACTTGGGATTAGGGAGCTTGTTTTAATTAATACTTACCTATGCTCTTTCTTAATACAAGCTCGCCTTAAACTTTCAGCGCCGGACATAAAAAAATAATTCATCGGGAGGGGAGCAAGAAAAATATTAGTCAAATTAAAAATGAACCTCCAACATAATCTTCTTTCGTCCCCTTAAATTCACTTTCTCCTCGTCTTTATTACCGCACCGTTTTGTTCAAGATTTCAGATTCCCCCTGTTGTCTTACGACGCGTGTCCCCCTGACAACCTTCTTGCATTCCCGTTCCAACTTCTACAACGTCATAACAACCATTAAATACATTCTTATCCACAACTTTACCTCGATCCATTAAAATTCATTTTCTACTTTCACTACCGCCGATTGCTGCTCTGTAGTCTTAGTTTCACTTTGTCCGTGACTTTTACGGTTTGCAATTGTCCTTTTTCTTGTAGCTGTAAAAGAAACAAGTTCAAGTGGGATGGAATGAGTTTTAGTTGTCTGGCGTTTACTCAAGTTGAACTTGTTAAGTTTGGGGTTTTGCTTTCTTAGTTTAGTTTGGATTACGGGAGTTGATTAAATGTTTTGCAAGTTTAAATTCACATTCGGTTTTTTTTCTTCGTCTGCTTTAGTGTTTTTTTTTTAAATGTGAATTATTTCTTCAACAGCTGGACTGTATCCTCCTTTGCCAGTAGCGACGCCGTGCATAAAGGCCATATCTCCAAGTGAAGGCTGGACATCCGGTGGATCAACTGTCATTATAGTTGGAGACAACTTTTTTGATGGACTGCAAGTAGTTTTTGGGACTATGCTTGTTTGGAGTGAGGTACGTAAAAATCTTTAAGACAAAATGCTCACAATATATTTATCGATAAACTAAATGACGATATTGACAATTGTTGATTTTCATAGTTAATAACATCGCACGCGATAAGAGTCCAAACACCACCAAGGCATATACCAGGAGTAGTCGAAGTAACGCTTTCATACAAAAGCAAGCAATTCTGTAAAGGAGCTCCAGGGCGATTCGTCTATGTTTGTGAGTATTTTATATTTTTTTCACAGCAACCAGTATAAATTTAACTCAATTGTTATGAAATCGTTTAAAGTTGTGCTTAGCATTCATGAATTTAATGTACGATTATGAACAGGTTTTGAGGCCCTAACCTGGTTTTTAAAAATCAAAAAATGTCTTGAAAATGGATGCACTAGTTCTACTATATACCTAAATATGTTTATGCACTAAGGCTAGACACAAAATTCTAGGAAGTGTTATTTATTACTTTTTTTTATAATTAAAAACATGATTAACAAATTTTAAGATTACAATGCATAAATTGAAACGTGGGAAAATGATTAAGTGACAACAATATTTTTCGAAACAGCCAATCAAAAAAAAATTGTGTCTTGTTTGTGTAGGTATAAAGTTTTATTGGAATCAACGAAATTTTTTAAGAAGTTTTTAACCGCCTCCGTAACGTAATGGTTAGTCCATTCGCTTCTTAGTAAATAATTTTGATAAGGTCTCATAGATGTGTCTATGAAAATAATAATAAATAACACTGATCATCTTTACTCTGAACACCTCCTTTTGGTGTGAAACAAAACATTTCCAAACCTTCATTGTTTTCTCTAAGACCAGTTTTTCTCAGAATAATTAATTCGGGTACGCAATTTCTGCACAATCCGTCAATTAGACTGTTAGAAAATAATTTCGATAAGTCTCTTAAATGTGTCTATGAAAATAATAATAATTAACACTCATCATCTTTACTTTGTACACCTCCTTTTGGTGTGAAACAAAACATATCAAAACCTTCACTGATTTCTCTAAGAACAGTTTTTCTCAAAATAATTAATTCGGGTAAGCAATCTCTGTACAATCCATCAATTAGACTGTTATTTGTTTTTAGGGATAGCAGGGCAACTAATGATTGATCTTGTTTTTCTCTCGCATAGCAGCTCTCAACGAGCCGACAATAGATTACGGCTTCCAAAGACTGCAGAAACTTATACCGCGGCATCCTGGCGATCCGGAAAAGTTACCAAAGGTGTGTACTCGTAAACTATGTTTCTGGTATCCTTACTATGTTAATCTGTGTTTGTTAATGCAATAAGCAGGTAGTTTTCATGTATTGTTTTTTCTCAAGAAACGTCGGTTGTATTTGGTTTATTTAACGCTGTTATTCAAAATTTTCAAATTAATTCATCTTCAAAATTATTACCGATCCAATCAAGAACGATATTTTGATCACCATGAAGCTGTTTTTAGTTTCTACCCTTTTTACCCTTTGGGTACGGAACCCTATTGCTAAGAATTCGCTGTCCGTCCGTCTGTCTGTCTGTCTGTCCGTCTGTCACTAGGCTGTATGTCATAAACCATGATAGCCATAGCAAGCTATACAGTTGAAATTTTGACAGATGATGTATTTTTGTTGCCGCAATAACAACAAATACAAAAAAATGAGAAAAGGTGAAAGTCTCCATACAAAAAACGTGTTTCTTTTAAACGTGAAGAAACTATTGCCATCTAGTATAATTGTACGAAAACCTTTGTGCGCTGTTCTGACTCGCACTTTACCGGTTTTTTTTAACTTCGTGTGACGAAAGAGCACATAGAAGGTTATGTGATTGTCTGAAGGAACGACTACGAGATTTTTACGAAAATGCACTCTACGTCACTTATCTATCAAAAATGTGTGTGTGTTTATCTGTTTGTATGTGTGCATGGCCATATCCCCGATTTGCAAAGAAACTTTATTAAACCGATTTCGATGAAATTTTGCACATGGATATTTTAGATTATTTGCCAGCGGTACCTGTTTGGATTTTTTTTTATTGGTATAATAAACCTTTTTAAATTCACAATTAGTAACCGCTTGGCATCATCTCACCTTATGGTTTGTGACAATGATGCCGAAGATGGAAGCGGGCTTACCAAAATTTCCCAACAATAAAAAGTAAAAAAAAATCTATAATATGGATGTTTATCAAATTTTATCATGACAACACTCATCAGCGCCTAAAATATGCCACATGTACTACTCGTATATCTGGAAAAATTAAAAGAGTGTTAAAATATTATTTCTCCAAAAATATATATAAAAATTAACGCATTCAAGAATTCATCCTAGCGGCTATAATATTCCATCAGTGGTATGTCTAGGTAAACCCTATAGAAAAGGGACCTCGCAAACAAATTTAATAATTTAAGATACTTCTGCGAGGAGGTATTTGGGGAGTTATAGTTTATTTTATAACCTCATCATTAAACTCTTCTTCCTTAATGTCTCAAAGATTTCAAGAATCCATATTTTGTTCCTATTTACTCACTAATTTCTTTCTAACCAGGAAATAATCCTGAAACGAGCCGCGGATTTAGCCGAAGCTCTCTACTCGATGCCTCGAAACAACCAGCTGGGGCTTGGAGGCCCCCGATCACCTCCATCAAGCATGCCATTCAACTCCTACACAGGACAATTAGCTGTCAGTGTGCAGGATACGGCTGCCTCACAGTGGCCTGAAGGTGAGGGACTTAAAACTTTTAAAATGCTCTTTAGAATTGTACTTCTGCTTTATGTAAATGATGTGTTGCCATACTCAAACGAATATTCGTCTTTGACAAGAGTAGATAGACGAGAAGAGAGGGTAAGATTGTTACGATAGGGTTTTCAATCTCGGCATACCGAGATTCCGCATGATTTTTTAGTCCGGCTCACATCGAGATTAGAATAATACGGGATTTGCGCGACTGACATTTACCACAGGCGCGTCATTTCGTAAATACTTCTAAAATGCAAAGTGGGTTTTTAACTATGTGTTTTTCTAATAATTTTTAATTTTATTTATTGATAACTAATAAGATGGGCGGTTCATTCAATTACATACTTTAAAAAATATTTGTTTTTTAACTTACTTTTAACAATTTTTATGGACAAATCGTATTAAAATACGGGGTCCCTTTATATCGAGATTTCGCTCCATTAAAAATTGTTGTTTCCACCTATACTGAGATTCCGCAACAGTCTGCGGGATTGAAAGCCCTAGTGATAACAATATGTAAGATAATAATGCTTATCCTGACTAAAGGTCAGTTTACTACTCGTATCCGAGTAATGTTGTTGTTTTTTAGTATGAAGATATGAATATTAGCAATAGTAATGTAATATTTTGACAGGATAATAGTTTAAAGATTACGTTTGACCAATGCTCCACCTGCTGTACATTATTTGTAACCGAAAACAAATCCTAACGATAATTTCGTGTTGACCCCAGGCTTTTTCTTTTAGAGGAGTACGCGCGTAGCGGGGGCTCCGTATCTCCGCGATACTGCTCTGCAGCGTCCACCCCTCACGCTGCGCCCGCCTCCTACCCTCACCCACAGCACTACCCTGCTCCGCCAACCTCGCTCTTCAATACTACTTCACGTGAGTAAATGTTCATTTGAACCTTTTATTCTTCTGTGACTTTGGAGTCAGTAGAATTTTCATCTTCTTTTACAACGACTAGTCGTTTTGTCCCAACACCTTCAAGTTCATCGTCACTTGCTGTTTTAATTTGAGTGTATTTTACATCAGATAGAATTCAATCTATCTTTTTTCTCATTCTCTCATTGCAACACGAAATGAGAATCAAGTATCGCATTTCCAACGCTTCTTTTATGCACTCTTTGCTTTACGTCTTTTATGTTTTAACCCCTTGGTTTTTGTCCTGCCAGTGTCTCTAGGCCCGTACCACCCCGCCAACGTGAATGGACACTTATCTGACCACTATAACGTGTATAACACGAAAGATAGCGTGCATTACGGTGAAAGACATTCAAAAAGCGCGGCTGACTGTCCAGCAAACATTCATTCGAAATGCGGAATGAAAGGGGAAGATAAAGAGACCAAGTTGAGGAGTGCTTTTGCCGTGGTGCGCCAGAGTCCGCCGCGGAATAGCGCTCAGCACCATCAAAACTGGCAGCATCTCACCGTTCAGTGTTAGTAGATTTTTGCTTTACTTTCTTGTTTTAGTTTGGCTCTTTTTACAAGCTTTTATTTAATTTTACTTTCACCCGTACTGGTGTCGGTAATCTTGCATCAATACATTTTTAGTTAAATTTGACCCACTGCCCGGTTTCCGATTGAGCTGAAATATTGCATGCGTATGCAAATCAATGCAATTTATGTCATGGAGCTGATCTGATAATGGAGTCGAAAGATGGCCATGGGGACTGCAATAAAACGACGTAGCACCATCGAGTTTGAGCTCGTTTCATTCGTCTTGACAAGGACTCTGGTCCTAGATGATATAATACTCTTTTCAAATAAAAACTTGCACCTAAATGTTTCAATTTTATTGCAACTCCTTATTTGTAGTTTTTATGTGTTTATTTCTATTTTTTTTCTATTGCATCATTGATAAAATCAATCTATGCGTTGCAATGTTATACTTTTTTTACTTGAGCAATTCTCATTACACTTAGATTACACGGCTGGATGAGCTTAAGGATTACTATTTTTAAATAGGTAGTAGATTTTTTTAACAATTCATAACATTCTGTTTATTTGTCCTCAGGAATGGGTGGACTAGTTTCATCTCCGTTCAGCGTGAATCCATTCTCATTACCAACATGTAGTGCCCAACAATACGCGCAAACAGCCCCTTTGGCCTCCAAATAACAGTTACCGTAGTCCACACAAACACAAAAAAAGACGAATGACAATTACACTGAAGATCATAAAATTAATATAAAACATGAAAATTAAAAATCATAAAAACAGGAACGCGAATGCGTTTTTTTTTCGTTGTTCCACAAAAGAAATATCTAGGCATCGGCTATCAAATGCCCAACTTCACAGTATGAAAATTTATTGAAATTTGCGCTTGAGTGGTTTGATTTGTTTACCGCTAATAAACGCCAGTGAACGTCATTTCTAATGTTTTTGGTGGACTTATAACTCTTATAAGTGACCTATAGGGCAGGGTAGTAATATTTGTAAATAAATTGTTCTTTTTTTTATGTAAATAAAATTATGAATATAGAACATTTTCTATTAATAGATCGATTGCTAGATTGAATAGCCATGTAGACTTTTGTATTAAAATTGAGGCCCAGTTCAAAGTCAGTTGCAAAATTGCTCAAATTATGGGCGATGGTTAATGAAAGCTCTTACTTTTAAAATATTTTGGAAAGTAATGTGTGTCTTGTATGTTTTTTGTAAAAACTGTGATATATTTATTGTAAGTACAGTTGTAAATGTTATTGTAATTTACGTGTATTTTATTTCTTAATTTGAAGTGTTTAATCAAGACTTACCTCTAGATATCATTGTAAATTGAATTAAAAATATCCGAATGTTGATCATATCACGAAACAATACATATCCTGTCTCTTATATTAAAAATATTTAATAATACAACGAAAAAATCTTGCTAACGGAACAAGATAGTGCGTAGTATACGAAAAATAAAAATAAATTTACTTTTTCCATCACATTGATCGGATTTCGGCGGGTAACCGTATTTTGAGGATTTCGTCTCTGAATATGACTGTAATGTGTAGTTACCTATTGTTTAACATGATCGTATCGGATAAGACTTGTACATTGTAATCGTTCTTGAACAAAAATATCATAAAATACAAGATTAAAATATAAATAAAACTATACAAATTGGTTTTATTTCCAGTCAGTGTGATTACTACTACTAATTAGTAATCTGTGTTACTACTAAGAAATAGTTCGTCATATCAGCTCATATACGTCCCCACTGAGAGATTCGAGCCTATTCTGAATTAGGGCGATATAAGAAATACTTATATGGAATAAAATGCGGAAAAAATTTACTTCGTGCGTATAGTCTATTTTAAAACCAAGGCCACATTCCACTTGCAATGCTCATTATTTGATATTATAAAAAAGATATATACAACAAAAGATGTCAAGAATAAAGAGACCCTTTTATAGCATAGTGTTTTTTCACGCTAAAGTAGACCGGTTGTTTTTACAACAGATCCTTAAGTTCGAAAATCTCAATACATTTTTAATCCACAATTGATAAGCCCTTGGCATCATCTCACCTGCTGGTAAGTGACAATGATGCCGAAGATGGAAGCGAGCTTACCAATCTCCTCCATTGTAATGGGGAACTGGCTATCTTATTTTCATACAATACATCAATGCATATTTTACATAATTAAATAACAAAAAAGAATATTACAGTCCTTCTAATCTTTTTTAATAACAATTTTGTAACAGGTTGTCATTGAATCACCGCATTATATCAATTTTATGCTTTATGTCAATATAATAATTATATTGTATGCTTGCGATAGTAGGTTCTTGGTGGAACACTGAACTGAACATATTTAGGTTTTTTCTTGCACTATTCCACTGAAGATGCTGCCTGAAGATGATCACGAAACCAGTTGCAGTATAAACAAATTTTGTTTTATTTACATTAATTGTGGAATAGTGCAAGAAAAAACCTAAATATGTTCATAATAATTATACATTTCAATGATTTTATCAATATTACACCATTTTATTTAAATTAATCTCCCAGGCTGTAGAACGTCTTCTCTACCAAGCATTGTTGATGTCCTCTGGCAGAGGGTTGTATTCTCTATACTATATCCTACGTGTTCAAATCCGGACGGCCAATGTACCAATGAGTTTTTCTCACGTACATATACTCACCGATTGCTTTATGAAGGAAAACATCGCGAGGAAACCTGCACACACCTGCGAAGAAACTCGAAGGGTATGTGTGAAGTCGACCAACCCGAACTGGGCCCGCGTGTTCGACTAAGGCCCGATCGTCCCAATTCAGGGTAGGCTCGAGTCCCTCGGTGGGGACGTAATATATGAGCTGATATTATGATGCTCTCAAATCGAATATTAAGTCGCGGCCAACAGCTAGTGGACAATATAATTATAGGTATGGGTGCGTCTACAACTAGACAATACTATATTTTTTTAAACACCAGCATACGCCATCCCATCCATCACACACACATCACATCTTCAAATGAAAACACAACTTTTACATTGTGATTTCACACATGGTACCATTTGCAGTAAAGCACCCCACTTGAAATATTATACTAACAATTTTAGACGAGAGTACGAGGGTAATATTTTCTTTTGTTAGCCCTGACTAGATAATGTATGGGTTTATCGCTGATACTAACTGCAGTTTAAAAGAATGGGGATCGTGTTACTTTAGCATTAGCATTAAAATAGATGAATGCAGTATTCCGAAGGAGTTCTTTGTAAACACAGATTAATTATGGTGATTTAATATTTAGATAGAAGGAGGGTGTCCTAAATAGTTAGATAAGTTTTAAGCTAATCAGTTTTGAAAGGGACATGTTGGTCAGTAAGATTTTTATTTTACGGTTTTGTGCAGCTTTTTAAGTAAATATTTTCGATGAAACATGTTTTAATCAGTTTTACAAGGGACATGTCATAGGTACAGTAAGTTTTTCATATGACGGTTTTGTGCATATCTTTAAGTACATATATTGCACGTGATAAGGGTTAATAAGTTTTGAAAGGGACATGTTTTTCTTGGGGACAAGTCAGACACGGTCCTCTGGCCCTAAAATAGTATTCCCTGTACTATGGGAACCAGAGGATTGTATAAATAAATGCATATATATGCGTTTAAATACATCTACACTAATATTACAAAGAGGTCAATTTTGGTTTGTGAGTTTGTTTATAGAAAGTAATATTTGGAACTACTAAACCGATTATGAAAGCTACATTATTCCTGAGTAACATAGGCTATATCAACGCTCACGCCACGCCGCGGGCAAAAGCTAGTAGTACATATATAGATATTGAACACCCAGTCACAGAACAAACAAACCTGTTTATCACAAGAATGTTTGTCCTGAGTAGGAATCGAACCCACAATTCCAGCCTAACAGGCAGGAGTGCTGCCACTGGACCAATGGGTCAGTCAAGATGTCAGTCAGTAAGAATTTTATTTAAAGGTTTGATACAATCTTTATATATAGGTACATATTTTGTATGAGAAAAGGGCTTATAAGTTTTGAAAGGGACATGCTGGTCAGTAAGATTTTCATTTGACAGTTTTGTGAAGCACAATGGCCAGCACGTCAAGCTAGACACTTTGGACTTTGTATCGTTCTTATATCGTACGCGTATGGATCAGAATCGCACTACGTGTGTCTAGCTTGATGTGCTGGCCTGTGTACATATTTAATTAATAATTATTTAATTATTAATTTTTAAAGAGACATGTTGGTCAGTTTGTTTTACATTTGACAATTTTGTACAGCTTTTTTATGGTTTAACATAGTATATACCTAATATATAATGCCTAAAAAGAGCATTTAACTGTAATTTTTAATCTATAAGCCCTCTCATTCAACCTTGTCCGACTATCGAGTTAGGTATGTAGGTAACATTCAAGACTTATAAAAAATTAACGAAAGAAAAAATAATCTTCTTTTTTTATTAAAAATTTGAGTGCGTTTGACTGCAACTCACCTGATGGTAAGTGATGATGCAGTTGAGGATGGTATGATACACGCAAACTCATATAATGCCTATTCACTCTTGCCTTGAAGATTCCCAAAGGACTTCCACAACAAAAAGCAGCGATCAGATGTCACAATCAACTAAATTCGATAATCGTAATTTCTAATACAAATTAGCTTTTAGTCGGAGCAGTTTGTCGCCGCGTGTCGCGCGTGGGTCGCTGCGTGCGCACGCGTCGCTCCGGATGCGGACGGAGATCCAGTTACCTTATTAGTGGTAAAAGGTCTTGCTCTATTTATGATAATGCTTTATGTATGCAAGGAAGGTAGTCATTCATTATAACAACAACACAGGCAAATATTTACGCACACACAGGTAAGGTACGATTATCAAAGAAAACATATGTGCTGTGATTAATTCGATCTAGGTCGGTAGTTTTTTTTACCAATGTCCTTTGAGGTTTTTTTCTATATACATGAATATCACTCACTTTAGTTTTTGTAGCTATTTGATTATACATTTTTTTTAAATATTTTATGGAAAACTTGCCGGCAAATACCTTTAAATAACTATTATTTAGATTAATTAGATACTTTTTTAAAACTTTAAAAATTGGAACCGTTGTCTCTGTCTTTTTCCTTACGTGTAAAGAGTAAAGAAAATAACTACACTTTTGCACTTTTTCAATGTTTTTCGGTTCAATTAAAAACTAAAATTAATTTTGAAACATAGAACATCGTTTAGAATAATCGCCTCAGAAAGTTAAGAGTAGCTACTAAATTAGTCTGGTATGCCTGTAGAATGAAATCTCTGTTGTAAAAGAGGTTTTTTTGATATATTTTTTTTCTAAAAAAAAATAACAAATCGTGCTTCTGCAACTGACAAAATTAAGTAATTGTAATGAACAATCAGGTAACAAAATATCACTTTCATAATATGTTTTGTGATTGCTGAGAAAAATCGAGATCCCTGCGACCAAAGTTTCCAATGCGTCGTCTTAAGTAAGTATTACATCTATGTATACCTAGATGTAATAGACATTCGAACATTATAATAACTTAGACTCATATAACTTAGACTCGAGATGACGCTCAACGCGTTATAAATACAAACAAATCCAATCGCAACAACTACAATTTTTCCATACATATTTTTTTTTGTTGTTGTCAATATTCTAAAAATGTACTGAACTGATTGATATTACTATGTGACCACTCTAAAAGCTTAATATATTAATTAAAAAAAGAATCATTACAATCAGTTCACCTTAAAAAAATTACGTAGGTACAATCCGCGGCGTATAAGTTGAAAAGCGGTCGTGTAGCGCGGTAACGCTGGCGTCCTCAAGTGCATTCGCGTTCCGCTTCGATTGAGACCTGAAAATAAAACAATGCGCACTGTTGATTAGATGCCGCGATTAATAAACATAGTAAAAATAATTGATTATCGGTTAACGCGTTAAAAACAACCGACTTTAATTTTGCTATATATTTTGTTAATTTGCAAAATAAATATCAGACTAATTTTAATTAAATTTATTGTGACCACTATAAAAGCATAATCTATGAAGATTTCAACATACTTGAAAAATATGCAGAGTCGAACATATAATCTCCTCTTTTTTTGAAGTCGGTTCATAACAAAAACATGCGAACCTCAGAATTCAGAACCTCCTCTTTTTTTGAAGTCGGTTAAAAGCTGCAAGGCATCACATTTCAAAGGGGCGTGAGTGACATTTTTATTTTGCCTCACATTCATTTGTCTGTCTTTTAAGATAAACAAGTTAAGTGAACAAATCGCACTGGCCAGTCAATCTGTCGCGTCGTGTCGCGTGGCGTCGGCATGGCGCGCGGTCGGTCGCGTGCGCCGTCGCATTACGAAATTAGTCGACCGTGTGTGCGCACCCTTAAATCGTATTAAGTAGGCGGTTGTGTTACTAATAGGAATTGCTTCCTAGAAACACTAATGAAGATATAACGGCTTTTATTAATGTCTGCAACACTTATATCTACATAACGAGTTTTAACCGCCTCCGTAGCTCAAAAGCAAAGTTCACTGGCTTTACACAGGAGGTCGCGGGTTCGATTCCCGGCGGGGTCAATTGTAAGACTAGGTAGGACATTTTCTATGCCCGCCTGGCTAGCTACCACCATCTTATCTAAGTCTTGGCGCCAAATATCGATGTTGATATCATTGGTGTGTTCCGGCATGAATATAAGATATCCAGTTCCCCATTGCGTTGGGGAATCGTGGTAAGTCCGCTTCCATCTTCGGCAACATTGTAACTTACCACCAGGTGAGATGTTGTCAAGGGTTTACCAATTATTAATAAAAAAAGAGAACTTTATTATTAACTTTTCCTCCAATAAGTTATGTAGCAAATGCTAAGTTTGCTTTTCTAGTTAGTTTTTCATGTCGTCTCAACGAGGCTACATTAAAGCTTACATTTTCAAGGTTTCCGTTGCTAACTAGATATGTACTTATTACTTTTTTTCTCTGTGTTCTATCAAGCAAAACACTTTACAAGTGTCCGGCAAAACATTCGAAGATCAAACGCTGAATTAACAGTAAGATAGAACTTACGCGAATAAAACAAAACGTAAAACGCGTAAGAAAGTCCTTCGGAGGGTGGCCGTAGGGGGAGGGCGTGAGGGGGGCGACAATAGGTGTACAGATAACTTTCCTTCCATAGTAGAGTCAATACCGGCCCTAGGGAGCTTTACCCTCGGGGCCCGCTCGCTTGGGAAAACTAGACCCAACAATATAGAAAAGGACGGTCCTACACGGCACGCTCGCGAGTGACAAGTGCATCCGAGTGTACTTATGTATTAATAATATATAGAGGAAAAATTCCGAGGACGTGCACGGAGTGATATGTTGCGACTGTTAGCAAGAGAGGGATGGATGACAGCAATTTGTCGTGTCGTGATGGGGTTTATTTTGTTTTCTACGTTCGCCGATATATTTTTTAGGGTTCAGTACATAAAGATTGCCTATTTACTAAACGTACGCCGTCCATCTGTTCTACCTTTAACGAAGTGCAATCGTTTGAACCGTATTAAGTAGCCGGTTAAAATTTTCACAGAATAAATAAAATAAATATATAAATAAAACATTTATTTGGAACCAGAAAGATTTTGAGTAGTTTACATACAGTGTTCGATAACAGCAACAGTAGTTACAAACTGATTCAAGAATATTCGGTTTGGTTGGTGGTAGGGCATTTTCTAAGCCCGCTTGGCTAGCTACCACCATCTTATCTAATGCTTGCCGCCAAACATCAGTGTTAAAAACATTGATGTGTTCCGGCCTGAAGATAAAGTAGCCAGTTCTCCATTGCGTTGGGGAATATTGGTAAGCCCGCTTCCATCTTCGGTATCATCGTCACTTACCATCAGGTGAGATGATGCCAATGGCTTACCAATTGTGATTAAAAATTAAAATAAAAAAATATGTTAAGGCTTATTTTCTTACAAATAAAGTAACTAAAAAAGATGTGAACTCCATGTAAGAAAAGTTAATTTTAAAGTCAGTCGTTCTAGTATTACCGTAGAAATAGTGGGTTACCAATTGTGAATAAAAATAAAAAAATGTTAAGGCGGATTTTCTAACAAATAAAAAAAAATATGTGATCTACATGTAAGTTAATTTTAAAGTCAGTTGTACTAGTTTTATCCTAGTAACAGTTATACATCAAGGCTTGTTACCAGCTACATGCCTTGGAGTCTATTGACTGACGCACTAGGACATTCATTGTCGACGAGGAACTTATATCAAGCAGGCTCCAAAGCTTCGAGCATCGCCGCAAAGTCGCCTGTATATCGGTGTTCCACAGGATTCATTTCGGAGCTCCATGACTTCATTCCCCCTCTCCATTTCATCATCAGACGACCAGGCGCGGAGGGCGATTCCACCCCTTTGTCGTTAATGTTCCACCTTTACGCACGAAGCGTTTTGCTTCCTCGTTCAGTATGCGAACGGCCAAAGAGTGGAATTCCCTGCGTCTGTATTCCCCGATTCGTATAATTTAGGAAACTTCAAGAAGAAAGTGAATAGGCACTATTTGAGCTTGCGTATTACATCCTCGGCTGCATCGACACTTACATCAGGTGAGGCGCAGCCAAACGCACTCAAATTTTTTGTATAAAAAATAAAGCCAAACTTGATGAAACAACAAATAATAAAAATTTGTACTCGCGTTAAGGGCCCTAAAATTAATTAACTCTTTTACCCTCCGTCTCGTTGAGATCTTCCGAACTAAATGAAAAAAAAAATATTTGGTGAAATCAAATCACTTGATGGTGACAATGATGCCAAAGATGGAAGCGGGATTACCAAGATTCCCCAACGCAATCTTCAATCCGGAACACATCAATGCTGTTATCATCGATGTTTGGCGGCAAAATTTACGTATATTGTGTGGTAGTACGGAACTCTCGATGCGTGAGTTCGATTCGCTCTTCGCGGGTTCCTTTTTGCCACTATCCCTATTTCTATAGTTCGGTTCGATTGGTGCGAGTGCTCGAAGCTCGCACAATAGGCACGTGGTTTTTAGATGAGATGGAACCGAGACGCTGTTTACGGGTGACTCAGATTTATCTACTTACTTTTATACAGGGTGTTGTTTTGGTTAACAATGCCCTTTTCATGTGAGCTTTTAATCATGACACTTTTTTATAATTTTTTTATATTCACAATTGGTCAGCCCTTGGCATCATCTCACCTGATGGTAAGTTACGATGATGCCGAAGATGGAAGCGGGCTTACCAAGATTCCCCAACGCAATGGAGAACTGGCTATCTTATTTTCAAGCCGGAACACATCAATGCTGTAAACACTGATATTTTGGCGGCATGACTTAGATAAGATGGTGGTAGCTAGCCAGGCGGGCTTAGAAAATGCCCTACCACCAACCAAACCGAGTCTTACAAGTTGACCCCACCGGGAATCAAACCCGCGACCTCCTAGTGTGAAGAGAATGGACTAACCATTACGCCACGGAGGCGGTTAAAACTGACCAACTTTCCCCAAGAAACTGTAAAGATCGTATATCTTTACATTTGCGCACGCGCGCCTCCTTATATATATATTTGCCAGGGCGGATAGTATTTTAAAAGCTAAGTTCAAATTCAAGTAAGTTCAAGTAAGTCGTTCGAAAGCTTTCCGAAACAGTTGAGTTTCGTTCCATTCGAGACCGCGAGTCAGGATAGAGGTCCTTTATCCAAAGTTATATCTATTTGTGGCCGCGCGCCAGGGCAGAGGTCCCTTTTATGTGTGATTTCCATGGCAAGAATATCATTTAGTTAGCTCGCATAGTTCATAAACCAATAATAAGTCAGCTGACAGAGCATATATTTGTACGAAGTTTTTTTTTTTATTCACAATGAAGTGAATAAAGAAAGCTCTACAGCCTTGTTCATATCGTACAAATGCTTTTCTTTCCATGGTATTTGAGAGCTACTATCTTCTGACGTAATGTAGACACGTCATAAAACACATAGTCAACTTTCAAAAAAAAATTGGTCAACTAGCTGAGCGATTTGTATGAAAATTCAATTTTTTGCGATTTCAACAAAGTTTTAGGGCAAAAGTTGTTCATTTTCATGAGTAGAAGTCATACTGGAAATGGCGTTTTTGACCAATACAACAACCTGTATGTATATTGTAGTAGACAGGTTTTTTTTTGTAGCAGCGTAGTAGCTCTACTGCAGTAGTTATATCGATTTAAGTGCCTACAGAGTATGTTCCAACATCAAGAATACACAAAAAGCGTCTGTGGCTCAACGGTAACGACTAGATCCTCCTAACTGCAGGTCCGGAGTTCAAATCCAGACAGCCAAGCCAATGAGTTTTTCGAAACTTACGTACTTACCGATTGATTTAACGGCGAAGTAAAACATCGTGAGGAAACTTGTACATCTGGTTCCAGATGTGTATGAAGGTCGCGTTGCACACGTCCGTAGGTGTAAAACTAAATGCCCTACACGTAGCCACGGGTTACGCCAAGTGCAATATCAGGCAACCGCCGTCTATCCCTAGAATAGAAAGTTAATTGTGCCACACGATAAGAGAGAAGATCTGCACTCTAAATTTTTTTCATCATCATCATATTAGCCCATATACGTCCCCACCGAGGGGCTCGGGCCTACCCTGAATTAGGGCAATGGGGCCTTAACCAACCACGAGGGCCTCCCAGTTCGGGTTGGTCGACTTCACACACAACCTGCGAGTTTATTCGCAGGCGTGTGCAGGTTTCCTTATAATGTTTTCCTTCACCGTAAGAGCGTCGGAAAAGGGTACATATGAAATCTAAATTCGCAATCACATTGGTACGTGGCAGGATTCAAACCACGACCTCCGCAACAGGAGGTAGCGGCTGTAACCGTTACGTCAATGAGGTTTTTTTAAGTTACAAGTTTTATTTCAATGTAATAATTCAACTCATGACAAGAGTTATCGTCCGGCCATTGTCGGGCACATTCGTCGAATGTGCATTATCTGGTCTGGCATTATTGGAACCCATAATGCATGTTTTCAAACAAATAACCTATCCTATGTAATTAAAAATTAAAAACCCAACTGCATGAAAACATTATCCCTCTGTTTGGGCAGTCGGGTAAAACTGTATCCTATGTCACTCACGGGATCAAGAAGAATTTAACGACACCTTGCAATCCACCTTTAAGCCGTTTAGGCTACGCAGCGTGCCAAAGAAATATACATAAGATTTTAGTTATCTTAAAGTTTTGAGGTTTTTCTTCAATATTCAATAGCACCTTCCTGGAACAGAGTTATACCACAGTATTACAATATAGCGGCTTACAGTAGCGCAACGAATGTACTTACGCAGAGCAACGGAAGGGTACTTGCGGGGCAGCGGGCGGCGGGGCACAGCCTGCCAAACTCCGCGAGTATGACCTACGCTGGTGGGGCATCGTGCGACTTTAAAGGCGTTGCGCTACTGTAAGCCATATCGTATACTGTGGTTATACCATACCATGGGAACGAAATGAATATTATAATGATAATAATAATATCATTTTTATGTCAGATAACACGGCCCATTAATATTATTAGTAACACAAAGTCTTACCACACTAATGTTAGTAGAACACAGATTGAAATAAAAACAAAACTTAGAGTGAAAAAAGCCTTTTCACACCTCATGCGCTTGGAGGCACAGCTTAAGTAACTAGTATCTCATCTGTGGCACAGCGCCTGATCAGTACACGCATACTTAAAATACGAAAAGAGTTGAGAATTATATCCCTCAGCTATCTAGCTATCTCAATTAGGATGTTGTTAAGATATTGATAATGACATTCTGTATATTACAGACTAGCTGTTGCCCGCGGCTTCGCCCCCGTGGATATCGAGTCAGCTGGGTTTTTTTAGCCTATATCCATCGTGAATTTATATTCTAATTTCTGTTCGTGAAAGTATTTTTTTAATCGGATGAGTAGTATTGAAGATTACCTCCTACATACAAACATTTTTTTTCTCTCTTCATAATATACATTACAGACGAGTAAAAAACATAAGATCTAAGATTTAGTTTTTGTGACTATCACTCAATAGGTACTCTATTTTTATTAGAAACTAGCTGTCCCGGCGAACTTCGTTCCACCTTACACTACACTACAGTACTAATACATATACTGTGACACTACCCTACCCTACCCTACCCTACACCACATCACACCACACCACACTACTTTACACTACATAAGAACCTTCTCCTGACAATAGATAGCCAGTTTCCCATTGCGTTGGGGAATCTTGGTAAGCCCGCTTTCATCTTCGGCAACATCGTCACTTACCACCAGGTGAGATGTTGTCAAGCGAATAAAAAAAATTTAAAAAAAATAACAAACTCAACAAAAAAAGAATTTGCGAAATCGGTCCAGGTGTTCACGCGTGATGCCGTGACCAAGGAAATAGCGATTCATTTATCCTAATATATTTATCATTTATGTATACGAGTATATATATATATATATATATATATATATAAGGTCATACTCGCGGAGTTTGGCAGGCTGTGCCCCGCCGCCCGCTGCCCCGCAAGTACCCTTCCGTTGCTCTGCGTAAGTACATTCGTTGCGCTACTGTAAGCCGCTATATTGTAATACTGTGGAATAACTCTGTTTCAGGAAGGTGCTATTGAATATTGAAGAAAAACCTCAAAACTTTAAGATAACTAAAATCTTATGTATATTTCTTTGGCACACTCTGTAGCCTAAACGGCTTAAAGATGGATTTAAATTCTTCTTGATCCCGTGAGTGACATAGGATACAGTTTTACCCGACTGCCCAAACAGAGGGATAATGTTTTCACGCAGTTGGGTTTTTAATTTTTAATTACATACGATAGGTTATTTGTTTGAAAACATGCATTATGGGTTCCAATAATGCCAGACCAGATAATGCACATTCGACGAATGTGCCCGACAATGGCCGGACGATAACTCTTGTCATGAGTTGAATTATTATTATTATTATCATTTATTTCATAAACAGACAATCTGTGTGCGAAACAATTTTAAAAACTTAAATCTAATAACATAATATTCAATTTCATGTTAACATTTTATAAAAATAAATTTAATGTCAAATATATAACAAATTTAATGTCAAATATAAAGTAAATTAATGTAAAATTTCAATGTCACAATTTTAAAAGTCATCAAATGAATAACAATTTTTATCCAACAAAACCAATTTTAATTTTTTCTTGAAAATGTCAACCCTAGTTTCTACCTTTAATTCTGTCGGAAGTCTATTAAAGAATGCCACGGATTGATACAGTGGACAATGGTTCACAACATTTAAACATGGCTCGATAACGTGGTGTAAGTCCTTTCTCCTAGTAACCATACGCAAATTCATCATCTCATCGGATTCAAAAACTAATCTATGTTTTACCAAATCCACTAAAAGAACAAGAATATAGAGACCAGGAACCGTTAATATTTTGTATTTTTTAAAATAGTCCCTACAGGATTCCCACGGAGGAATTCTAGCTATTGTTCTTATAGCCCTCTTTTGGAAAGTAAAAGCTTTTGTCAAATTATACTTATAGCTACTTCCCCAATACTTAATACTATAACGCAACTTTGATTCGATTATGGCAAAGTAAACAGATTTCAACTGTTCCAACGTCAACACATCTCTTAGGCTTCTTAAAGCATAACAAGCCGAGCTAATTGAACTTTCCAGTATATTTAGTTCTGGTTTCCAATTTAGTAATGAGTCAATTTGTATACCCAAAAATTTTACCGAATTCAGCACCTCTATATACTCATTATTTAAAATCAATCTAAGAGAATCTCGGCTCCTTGCAGTTGACTTAAACAAAATTGCATTGGTTTTTTGTGGATTAAGCATTAGGTCATTAGCTTCAAACCATCTATGGAAAGCTGCTAGTTACATTGAAATAAAACTTGTAACTTAAAAAAACGTCAGTGACGTAACGGTTACGGCCGCTACCTCCTGTTGCGGAGGTCATGGTTTGAATCCTGCCACGTACCAATGTGATTGCGAATTTAGGTTTCATATGTACCCTTTTCCGACGCTCTTACGGTGAAGGAAAACATTATAAGGAAACCTGCACACGCCTGCGAATAAACTCGCAGGTTGTGTGTGAAGTCAAACCCGCACTGGGCGGCCCTCGTGGTTGGTTAAGGCCCGATCGCCCTAATTCAGGGTAGGCCCGAGCCCCTCGGTGGGGACGTATATGGGCTAATATGATGATGATGAAAAAAATTTAGAGTGTAGATCTTCTCTCTTATCGTGTGGCACAATTAACGTTCTATTCTAGGGATAGACGGCGGTTGCCTGATGTTGCACTTGGCATCACCCGTGGCTACGTGTAGGGCATTTAGTTTTACACCTACGGACGTGTGCAACGCGACGTTCATACACATCTGGAACCAGATGTACAAGTTTCCTCACGATGTTTTACTTCGCCGTTAAATCAATCGGTAAGTACGTAAAGTACAAGTAAGTTTCGAAAAACTCATTGGCTTATTGGCTGTCTGGATTTGAACTCCGGACCTGCAGTTAGGAGGATCGAGTCGTTACCGTTGAGCCACCGACGCTTTTTGTGTATTCTTGATGTTGGAACATACTCTGTAGGCACTTAAATCGATATAACTACTGCAGTAGAGCTACTACGCTGGTACAAAAAAAACCTGTCTACTACAATATACATATAGGATGTTGTATTGGTCAAAAACACCATTTCCAGTATGGCTTCTACTCATGAAAATGAACAACTTTTGCCCTAAAACTTTGTTGAAATCGCAAAAAATTGAATTTTCATACAAATCGATCAGCTAGTTGACCAATTTTTTTGAGAGTTGACTATGTGTTTTATGACGTGTCTACATTACGTCAGAAGATAGTAGCTCTCAGGTACCATGAAAAGAAAAGCATTTGTACGATATGAACAAGGCTGTAGAACTTTCTTTATTCGCTTCGTAAAAATATATGCTCTCTCAGCTGACTTATTATTGGTTTATGAACTATGCGAGCTTGCTAAATTATATTCTTGCCATGGAAATCACACATAAAAGGGACCTTCTGCCCTGGCGCGCGGCCACAAATAGATATAACTTTGGATAAAGGACCTCTATCCTGACTCGCGGTCTCGAATGGAATGAAACTCAACTGATTCGGAAAGCTTTCGAACGACTTACTTGAACTTACTTGAATTTGAACTTAGCTTTTTATATACGATCCGCCCTGGCAAATATATTTAAAAGGAGGCGCGCGTGCGCAAATGTAAAGATATACGATCTTTACGGTTTCTTGGGGAAAGTTGGTCAGTTTTAACCGCCTCCGTGGCGTAATGGTTAGTCCATTCTCTTCATACTAGGAGGTCGCGGGTTTGATTCCCGGTGGGGTCAACTTGTAAGACTCGGTTTGGTTGGTGGTAGGGCATTTTCTAAGCCCGCCTCGCTAGCTACCACCATCTTATCTAAGTCATGCCGCCAAAAAACCAGTGTTAACAGCATTGACGTGTTCCGGCTTGAAGATAAGATAGCCAGTTCTCCATTGCGTTGGGGAATCTTGGTAAGCCCGCTTCCATCTTCGGCATCATCGTAACTTACCATCAGGTGAGATGATGCCAAGGGCTTACCAATTGTGAATATAAAAAAATATAAAAAAGTGTCATGATTAAAAGCTCACATGAAAAGGGCATTGTCAACCAAAACAACACCCTGTATAAAAGTAAGTAGATAAATCTGAGTCACCCGTAAACAGCGTCTCGGTTCCATCTCATCTAAAAACCACGTGCCTATTGTGCGAGCTTCGAGCACTCGCACCAATCGAACCGAACTAGAAATAGGGATAGTGGCAAAAAGGAACCGGCGAAGAGCGAATCGACCTCACGCATCGAGAGTTCCGTACTACCACACAATATACGTAAATTTTGCCGCCAAACATCGATGATAACAGCATTGATGTGTTCCGGATTGAAGATTGCGTTGGGGAATCTTGGTAATCCCGCTTCCATCTTTGGCATCATTGTCACCATCAAGTGATTTGATTTCACCAAATAATTATGTTTTTTCATTTAGTTCGGAAGATCTCAACGACACGGACGGTAAAAGAGTTAATTAATTTTAGGGCCCTTAACGCGAGTACAAATTTTTATATATATAGATAAAGCTACTTTTCATACTTACTGTCTATGAAGCATTTTCGACCAAACATTACCAAATCGTTTTTACAATTCCAAAACCGGTTATAGGTTCAAGTTCACTAGTAAAACGGTTCAGAACGGTACCCGGGCGCGTCAACGAGCGGGCGAAATTGAGTGAGAGTCAAGTTAAAGTATTAAAAGTTTTCAGCTACCGATCTTGCAGTGAAAGTCAAGAGTTAGGGATGGGACATCCACTAGCTTGGTATCGATATTCATGTCGAAAATTATTCCTTTGTATTATTCTTATTTTTTATTATTATTCCTCTATAAATATTTGAAAGAAATTATTTTCGACGCAAATTAACTTCACTTTTAATGTTGTATTTTTTTTTACTTTCGAGCGACGAAGGAGTAAATAGAAAGTTATGTGATCGTCTGAAAATTCGACTTCCAGATTTTGATGCAAATGTACTCTATGAAACTTATACAGGGTAGACATGTGCGCCGCACCGCGCCGGTGACCGCCGCCGCCGATCAGGGCTTGAAGCCGCTGACCATTTAGAAAAATCGGCGTATTCGGCGCAAATGATGCGAACGGCGAAAAGTTCAACTCTCGCCTAGGTTGCGTGTATCGCCTTCGGATATATTAAAAAAATCTGAATACGTGTCAAGGTTGTCTACTTACCAAAGCCGGAAACAGAGAGCTACGATGAACCGATGTCCTACAGACCCATAAACCTTTCATCATTTCTGCTGAAGGCTCTGGAAAAATTGGTCGACAACTACATAAAGGAGGGGTTGCTTGCGGAAAAAAACACTTCATGTACTACAATGTGCATATCAGTCTGGTAAAATGACCGAAAGAGCACTTCATCTTGTAGTATACCGTGATGAAAGTGCGTTGGAAAACCAGAAGGTATGTGTTGCTGCCTTCCTCGATATCGAAGGAGCCTTTGATCGCACTAATTTGGAGGCAATCAAGAATGCAGCTATCTCCCATGGTATAGACCAAACGCTATGAAAATGGATAGATAGCATGCTTAGGATGATAATCGTAACATCTTTACTATTTGGGGAGAAGGTTACTGCTACCACTTCAAAAAGATGCCCGCAGGGTGGCGTTCTGTAGGTGGCTTCTGCAGCAGCTGAATACCGGATCTTTCTACACGTTTGGTTAGGCTGACGATCTAGTTATTATAATTAATGTCAAATTCCCGAACATAGTATCGCGAATAATGTACTCGTGAAAGGCCTTGCGTAAAGTTGAAAGGTGGTGTGATGGATATCACCTATCGATTAAACGTAGCAAGACCACGGTTGTACCATTCACAAGAAAAAGAAACCGACAAGGTTTAAAAACTCTCAAACTGTATGGGACAGTCCACGATCGTTAAGTATCTAGGCATGACTCTGGATAAAAAAACTGACGTGGAACCTGCACGTAGAAAGGACCATGGCCAAGGCCACAAAAGTCTTCGGTATGCTAAAATCTGCGTACGGTAAGAACTTGGGGTTTAAAACCCATAGTCATATACTGGCTATACACAATAATAGTAAGGCCCATTCTTTCTTATGGTAGCATTTTGTGGTGGCCTACAACGGTTCTAGGTACATTAGGCAAACACTAACAAAACTTCAGCGGTTGACTTGCTTGGGAATCATTTCCAACAATACCTGCTGTATCGAAAGAAATGCTACTAAATCTCAAACCGCTTCAAATACAGATCCAAACAGAGGCGCCTAAAGCCCTACAAGGTCGACTCTGGGTTGTTGCTAAATTTTCTAAAGGTCCTCAATGAGGTGGGCGAACACAACAAACTGCAACTAGTCTGGGTCCCTGCACACGTAGGAATGGAAGGCAACGAAGAAACAGACAAAGTGGCTGGAATAGGACCACTGTCTACAATGTATGGTTTAGAAACAGGAATAGGGCTCCCTAGAAGCAACATAAGAAGGAACAGGCCGAAGGAAGACTAAACTGACATGTCTTAGACTCAAAGATTCCAAGTTCTTCATCGGTGAGGTAACCACAGAGGCAATCAAGTACAGTTGGAGAAACAGCAGGACACGTGTCAGAGCGGTAACAGGAGCGTTGATAGGTAATTTTGCTACAAACGCACACTTGAAAAAATCAGCCTGATGAATGACCCGACCTGCAGGGCCTGTGTGGATACAGATTCAATGGAACACTTACTGTGTTACTGCAATGTTCTGGCCAGTAGCGCATTTGTCTCCTTGGAGTCATAAATATTAGATTGTAACTTACAATTTGTAAGTACGTTATTCGTAACCAAATTACCAAACCAAACTATTTTTGTGCCATATTTTATTGCGACTATAACGTTTCTTTTCATACCTTATATTAATTTTGATGACAACGTTTTTTTTATTAATTTTACTTCTGATTCTCCCTGTTTTTTGTGTAATTTATGCCGCCATTTACGACGCCGTTTACGCCGCCATTTACGCCGCCGCCGACCAAATTCTACCTCTACGCCGCCGCCGAATATTCCGGCATCGGCGCACATGTCTAAACAGGGTGTAACAAAATTGGTGTAAGTCCCGTTAACTGGGGCTTCTACTCGTCATACTGAAAAACTTTCTCCAAAAAAAAATTCTCAAATAAAAATTTGGACCCTCCATACTAAAATTCACAAAATCGGGCGATATCAGCTGATCGATTTGTATGAAGAGTAAAAAAAAATATGTGTTCAGCAAAGTTGTAGAACAAAAGTTGTATACTTCGATGAGTAGAAGCCCCAGTTAACTCTAATTTTGTTACACCCTGTATAGACACCAAAAAAAGTGGTCAATAAAAATTTTTGTATGTCCGTATCCCTGATTCGCGGAGAATTTTGTGATCGAATTAGGATTGTAATTTTGAACTAGACGTTTAAAATTATTTGCCAGGGTGCTTTTTAATTTTTTGATTTCATAATTACTTTTGATTACGGAAATAACGATTACACGAAAATTTTCTACAGACCTGGGAAATTCGGATATTTGTTTAATAGAAAAACTGAATAACTTTTTTTGTAAGTACACCCTTACGGAAATCAAAATTTTTGACTTTTGATACACATTGATAGGTACCTGTCTACCTAAATTTGTATTAGGAGTTCAATTTTATTGAAATTTCAACAAGGCTATAAAACAAAAGTTGTTCAGTTTCTTAAGTAGATTCTCCTCTAAAAATATTCTCTAATTTACCTAACACCCTGTAAAGAGACAGGTATTTTTCGATACTTCTTATACTTTACTCGAGCCCCATCCCTACTTACTTAACACCGTGTAAGTTAATAATGTAATAGAATTACGCGGGAAAAGTGTTGAACTCAAGTCAAAGAAAATATATTAGTAGTAACATACAGTATGGACACTCCCTGCCTCTCTCTAGATTGCGACCTCACCCCCCTTGCACCCAGATTGATAGAGATTGGTTACAGTTTGGTTGTCGAACGTATATGAGGTCGCCGCCATTTTGATTGTTCTATCATTCGTTTTTTGAAATGTCATTTCTGGCCCGTTGTATGAAGTGTCCAGGGTGTGCTCAAGTCGTGGCCCCAGTTAACTAAGTCACTGTCTAGTATAGGCGTCGTCGATGGCTCAACGGTAACGACTCGGTCCTCCTAACCAGAGGTTCTGGATTCAAATCCGGACGGCCAATGTATTCATACCAATGAGTTTTTCCAGCTTTAAGATAAGATAGCCGGATCTCCATTGCGCTGGGGAATCTTGTTCCATCTTCATCATCATCGTCACTTACCATCAGGTGAGATGATGCCAATGGCCTACCAATTGTAAATAAAAATTAAAATAAAAAAATGTGTCTCGCACTTGGCCGGTTTTTTAAATGTTATGTGCTGCTTACAAGTACGTATTACACGACCCCTCAGGTATCTAATCTAGTCATGTAGTGATGCTCACAGTAAGCATATCGCTCGATAACCCTCTTTTTCAAGGTCCTTGAAGGAGGAATATGTCAAAATGTACAGGGTATAACAAAATTTGTGTAGGTCCAGAGATATGCTATATATAAGGGGAGGTAGATAGGTTACGTGCATCCAAAAAGTGAAGCAAAAAAAAGATGTCAATTGGCATCTCTTTTCTTGTAGCATTCGGTGCAATGGAAGCGAACTACCTATAACATTGTATGTGTAAATGGCTTCCATTTTTAAATGTTGTTTGTTAGTGCATAACCCATCTATGGTAACAAATCTCTGTGTAGGTCCCGTTTACTGGGGCTTCTCCTCGTCATACTGAACAACTTTCTCCAAAGAACCCATAGTCAGTCAGTACTCAAAAAAAAATTCGACCCTCCTTAATAAAATGCACAAAATCGGTCGATCAGCTGATCGATTTGTATGAAGAGTAAACATGGGGGTGTTGATTGACCCCAGGTGAGTAAAGACGTCACAAAAATTGAGCGCGAGTAACGGCGGGTTAAGTGATAGTGGGCGGGGCATATAGCTCGTAGAACAGATGACCACTGGGGGAATAAAGTACTCGAGTAGCGACCGCGAACCGGCAGAAGTAGTATTAGCAGGCCTTCCACTCGGTGGACCGACAACGCGGTAGGCCTTTGTCCAGAAGTGGGCGTCTTTCGGCTGATGTGGACATTCGAAAAGCGCGATATACAAGTTGGATGGCGAATATCATACTCGTATCCACGTTACAATCCTGGATGACTGTATAAGCTTTTGTTCTGACCACTGTTTAGATCAACTTCAAAGCTTTTTGGACTCTTCATATAAATGGATCAGCTGTTTGACCATTCATTTTCGATGGGAAGTACAAAAAATGTCTTAATACTTCGCTAAGAAAGTTTTCTCATGTCCTATAGTCCTAAAATTAATAATTAACTGCCCGAGACTATTACATCTGCTCCGAGTGAGAAAACATTAAAGGTCAGGCTAACACGTTGGCTTGTCGATCAGACGCTCTACAAATAATTATGTTATTTATATTATTAAAAAAAATGAAAAAAATTGAAAATTGCACCGATTTAATATTAACTAGATAAGTAACCTTATGTTATCTATTAATATTATTGTTTTGTCCTTTTTTTAAGGTTGACTTACAAAAAATATTTTATCAGTACAGAATTTATTGTATTGTATTTATCCCCTTAATTTAATTTTTAATGTTTTTTTTAGAATAACTTTATGTAACCTATAGACAATCTTAAAAATAATATCGTACTAATTACAATACCTTTTTAGGTAAAAAAACCTTTTTCAAAAATCGGTGTTTTATGTTAGGTGTTTTAGGTATTGTAATGTTTGAATTTTGTTCTTTACGGATTTTTAATCTGACAATAAATGAATTATTATTATTGTAATTAGTATAATATTACTTTAAAGTCTGACTATATGTTATAATTTTTTCTTAGTGATTTTACAACGGAGCTAACGAAACTGATGTAAGTATAATGAAGAGAAGCTAAAAACAGGCACCAACATATAGCTATCTTCCTTCCAACAATCACATAAAGTTAAGTGCGTTTACGTTCATACCTATATAAATTTCCACGCGTCCCTTATCAAGATCGCGCGAGTTTTATGTTCGTAATCGCCGCGTCCGCAAACAGGGCCCCAGTGGCCAATAACCTAACCTGCCCAATTATGGGATTACACCTAATTAGCTATTGCCGATAACGTATAATGTGCCTCCCAATTTACCAGTTTTATACTCGCAAAGGGCGAAGATAGAGCGAGCTTTGCTCGGAGTTTCACTACGCGATCGAATCAGAAATGAGGAGATCCGTAGGAGAATCAAGGTAATCGACATAGCTCACAGAATGAGCGAAGTACATAGCTATTAGAACAGATGGCCTCCGGGGAAAAAGTTCTCGAGTGGTGACCAGAAGACTTAGTGTAAGCAGGCCTTCCAGTCGGGGGACCGACGACCTGGTGAAGGTCGCAGGAGGCCTTTGTTCAGCAGTGGACGTCTTTCGAGTATAACGTGATATAGCGATCACGTGAGTCGTTACAGAATAAGTTCAAAGAACTCAATATTTTAACTGTTGCTAGTCAATTTATATATGAAAACATCATGTACGTTCGTAAGAATTTGCATTTATTTCCTAAAAACAGTGACAGGCATAATTTGAATTGAAGAAATGTAAATAAAATAGATATAGCCTTTTCGAGACTGAGTAAGGTTAAAAAGTCATTTGTGGGGCAGTGTATAAGATTCTACAATAAAATTCCAGAAAATATAACTAGTTTGTCAGAGAATAAATTCAAGACTCATGTCAAAAAAGTTTTGTGCTCTAGAGGATATTATAAAATAACTAGCTGTCCCGGCGAACTTCGTACCGCCTTACATTACATTACACTGCCCTGCCCTACCCTACACTACCCTACACTACACTACACTACCCTACCCTACACTACCCTAGCCTACCCTACATACACTACACTACACTACCCTACCCTACACTACTCTACACTACCCTACACTACACTACCCTACCCTACCCTACACTACCCTACCCTACACTACCCTACCATACCCTATCTCTCAAGTTGGATCGAACTGCACATGGTGTGCGAATTTTATTATAATCGGTTAAGTGGTTTAGGAGTCCATTGGGGACAAACATTGTGACACGAGATTTATATATATTAAGATAGATTATGTAAATGACAAAGATATATAATATGTTGATTCTATAACAAATACCATTACCTGAGACTGTAATCTGAATCATGACATTATTTGTAATATACAATTTTTTTTTTGTTTTGACTATTTAAAACTGTGTGTAAACACCTATTTGAAATAAATTGTTTTGAATTTTGAATTTTTGACATATCCAGCGAATATTTCAATCCTGGTTAAATGTATCAGCTTATGTTTTAGCCACTGCTTAGATCAACGTCATAGCTTTTTGGACTCTTGTATTTTTGATGGGATGTCTAAAAATGTTTGCCTTTTTTATCTACAATTGGAAAGCCCTTGGTATTATATCACCTGATCGTAGATAAGTGATGAAAATGCCGAAGATAAAAGCGGACTTGGACTTGCAAAGATTAGTCAAGGCGATGGGGGATCTGACTATATTATCTTCAAGCCGGAGTTAAAATTGATGTTTGGCGGCAAGACTTCGTTTGGCGGTAGCTGACCACGCTTAACACATGAAAAAACCGACTTCAATCGCAACAACAAAGTACAATTTTGCTACATTTTATATTTTGTTTAATTAAAAAAAGTGCTTAACCGATTTTGATGAAATCTATATGCAACTAACCTAGCTACGCTATCGAATGAAAAAAAGATTTAAATAAATCTCTTTATAAATGACGGAGCTCTGAGGTAACAAACATAAAAAAACCTATTTGAAGTCGGTCGAAAATCCCCTTCACCAACTAAACCTCAAACTTAACTTAGTCTTACAAAGTTTAACTCACAGAACCTGCCACCCACTGATGTAAAGCTAATGGACTTAACCATTACGCCACGGAGGTGGTTAAAACAACAATCACTTGTGTCTTATACAATACAGGGTATAACAAAATTGGTGTAGGTCTCGTTAACTGGGTGTTCTACTCACCATACTAAACAACTTTCTCCAAGGAACCCATAATCAATTCTCAAAAAAAATTTTGGACCCGCTATACTAAAATGCACAAAATCGGTCGATCAGCTGATCGATTTGTATGAAGAGCAAAAACATTTTTTTACACCCGGTATACAGGGTATTTATAATTCACTGAAACTTTTCAGGTGATGATTGTACTCATGAGAGTGAACAACTTAAGTTCTAAAATTTTGTTAATATCGCAAAATAATACTTGGTCTTTTCATGCAAACCTTGCTTTTCACCATCGGCTAACTCATTGATTTGTGTAATATACATCTCCCTTAAATGGATGCAACGTCACAAAGTCACTAACTCTTCTCCGGTCGGTACAATCACTTGTATCTTATAACTTTGTTGCTATAATATACTACGGCGTCGATCAAATGACCAAGTAGACATAAATTAAAAGAGCGTCGGTGGCGTTATGGCAAGGGCCGCTACCTCGTACCTCCTGTCAGGGAGGTCGTGGTTAGAATCCTGCCACGTACCAATGTGTTTTCGAATTTCGATTTCGTGTGTACGTTTATTCGACGCTCTTACGGTGAAGGAAAACATCGTGAGGAAATTTGCACACACCTGCGAAGAAACTCGAAGGTTGTGTGTGAAGTCGACTAACCCGCACTGGTCCCGTGTGGTCGACTGAGGCCCGATCGCCCTAGTTCAGGATAGACTCGAGCCCCTCGGTGGGGACGTATACATATATGAGCTGACAGACAGACAATATACTACAGAAACTGTACCTCTTTATAATATTAGTGTCTACAGATTAAATATTATAATTGAAGCGATAAGCGGCGAATATACAAGTATAAGTGCCTCACGGTGGTAGCCTTTAAGCCACCCTTATAAATTGATAAGCTTCTTACCGAGATCGATTTTAGACGGCGACATCGGTCTACAGACTTGTCTTTTCAGCTCGACGATACGTATTTTACTTCAAAGATTAAAGAATTTTGAAATTGACATTGGTAAAAAATTAAGGTATTTTTTAATAATATTATTTTATATACAATATACAGGTTGTATAAAAAGGTGAAGGACCCGTTAACTGGGGGTTCTATTCATTATACTAAACAACTTTCCTAAAGAAACCCACACTCAATTCTCAAAAAAAATTGAAACCTTCATACTAAAAATGCACAAAATTGGCCGATCAACTGATCGATTTGTATAAAAACAACAAGTCATAGAACAAAAGTTGTTCAGTATGATGAGTAGAAGCACCAGTTAACCTGGTTAACCTACACCAATTTTGTTACACCTTTATAGACTATTTTCATGAAAATAATTTAAATAGTTATATTTTTTAACTGCTGGTTATTATTAAGCTATTGTATAGCTTTTATCGCGGGATTTGAGGGGACCGAATTAAGAAATTTCGTAACGAAAATAAAACCTGACACCCCAAAAAAATAAGTTATTATATGGCGATGGCGATGGCGACTGATGATGGCGATTGATGATGGCGTTTGATGATTGCGATTGATGATGGCGATTGATGATGATGATGAACTTTCTTAGTGTTAATTTATTACATAAACATCCCGCGCCCCAAGGACTATATGGTACTGGTAAATACTGCATAAATAAAAAATAAATAAATAATTATAATTGCATAAGTTGATAAAAAATGCTATGCAATAGCTTTACCGCGGCAGTCCCCGAGTGCCACACCTCTTTTTTTATAATTGTTCAAATGTGTAAAAAGTGAACTCAGAGGCCCAAATACTATGAAAAAAAAGGTCCAAGTACCGATTTCAATTAACTATTAAGAAATTAATTTCGTTATTTAATATGTTACTTTTTACAGTATCAAATCTTCTTTCAAATGTTTATTTATTTATTTGCATACCTTAAAAAAACTGTACAATACCAGTTACATTATCCAATCCTACTAATATTATAAACGCGAAAGTTTGTAAGAATGTATGGATGTATGTTTGTTATTCTTTCACGCAAAAACTACTGAACGAATCTTGCTGAAATTTGGTAGGTACACAGATTAAGACCTGGATTTACACATAGCCTCCTTTTTCCACGCACTGCGCACGCTGGAAAAGTCATAGAAACAACCACGCGGGTGAAGTCGCAGGAAACAGCTAGTATTTGAATATTGGAAGAAACTCATGTCCTGGCAACAGGAACAATTAATCATAACTATATTAAGTTTTTCTTAAGTTTTCCTTGTCGCCGTGACGTTTATATCCTGAAACTATTGATGTTTACAGTGGATTTCTATGTAGGTGTATCTTGAAGTTAGTGGAAAGGTTTCTTTCAAACATTTTACTGCCATGCTCAAACTCTCGCACAACTTTCTCCGCAGTCTCTGAAAAGGCTTCAATGGAGACATCGGGTGCCATCTTGCTGAAACTTCCCACTCACGTAGTTCGCTCCTCTACCGCTAGATGGCGCTGCACAATCTCCAGAGACTTCTACACGAACCCAATTTTCAGCGCGCACCGTCCTGAAACACAACACGCTCTCAAGAAAGGGAGAGAGGAATTCTCAAGGCTCTTTCGTTAGCATTACTTTTGGGACACGCTGTAACATTCCTTTTTCAAACCCAAGTGGGTGTGTCTCCAACGGCCAATAGGAAAGTTTCGTGAAACGCGACCACTCCCACCCAGTTTTTGATGCCTACTGGGAGTTGAATCGAAAAAAATGTTGGCAATAGGTAATTTTGAATGTCGTTTGTAGGTGAGGTAATTGCTACTTTATGTTCTGTCGGCCGTTACAATCGTCCCGTGGGTGGACGCGGCTGATTGAAAATAGAATTACTAATGAAATTCCCGTAAGTACGTACCCATAACGCAAGTCTGTTGAACAAAATCGTTGTTTTTATTACTTACCTTAATGCTGTTTACACATATATATTATTATATAGGGATCTACAGGATGTAATAAAATTGGTGTCTGACTTGTTAACTGGGGCTTCTACTCAATTTACTGAACATCTTTCCCCAAGGAAACCATAGTCAATTCTCATTTAAAAAATTCGACACTTCTACGGAATAATGCGCAAAATTGGCCAATCAGCTGATTTACTTGTTTATAGAGTTTTTTTTTACTGTCTATAGAACAGTAAAGTTGTTCAGTATGAAGAGTAGAAGCCACAGTTAACGGTTCCTATACTAATCTTGTTACACTCCGTATATAAAAATCAGTTTGTATATGAAAAGTATGATAACGTTTGATGGGTGGATGAAAATCACCAAGAATCACGTTAGGTAAGGTATATAGGTGTGAAAACGTTTGATACATGGATGAAAATCTAGAAGAACCTTGTAAGGTAAGGTACTTATTAAGTGTGATAACGTCTGATGGGTGATGAAAATCACCAATAACCACGTAAGGTACTTATTAAGTGTGATAACGTCTGATGGGTGGATGAAAATCACCAATAACCACGTAAGGTACATATTAAGTGTGATAACCTTTGATAGGTGGATGAAAATCACCAAGAACCGCGTAAGGTAAAGTACAGAGGTGTAAAAACGTTTGATAGGTGGATGAAAATCTCTCAAGAACCTTGTAAGGTAAGATACATATTACGTGTGATAACGTTTGATAGGTGGATGAAAATCACTAAGTACCACTTAAAGTAAGGTACATTTTAAGTGTGATAACGTTTGATAGGTGGATGAAAATCACCAAGAACCACATAAGGTAAGGTACATAGGTGTGAAAAAGTTTGATCGGTGTAAGAAAATCTCTAAGAATCTCGTAAGGTAAGGTACATATTAAGTGTGATAACGTTTGATAGATGGATGAAAATCACCAAGAACCACGTAAGGTAAGGTACATACTGAGTGTGATAACGTTTGATGGGAGGATTAAAAAAATCAAGAACCACGTTATTTATGGTATATAGGTGTGAAAATCGATTCGCGAGTTTGACTCGCGCTTGGCAGTTTTAATTTTTAATATGATCTCAACAGTACTTACATTCTTGTTTTAATAAAAAGCTGTGCTGTTAATAATTAAACACACAATAATCATACGTGTTTACTTATTTCCAAAATAATTTTAGGATAAAAAACTATACTAATACGAGTCAAGCAAAACGGGTTGTCTGGTAGAAATCGATAAGACCGCCTAAATTGTACGTCTCTTAGTTTTTAATTTAAATTTTGCATAATATTGAGTTTGAGGATCTTTCTGATTATTAAAAACCGGCCAAGTGCGAGTCGGACTAGCACTCCGAGGGTTCCGTACCACCACACCTCTCCACACAACTGCATAATATAATGACAATGATAATACCTATTTACGTTGCAAGCGAAAAACATCACCGCGAGCAACAAAAATATGTTTTTTTGGTACTTCAGTTGGTAGTCCTTAGCGCGAGTACACTCACACCTGGCCAATTTTTATTGTTTTTTGTTTTACATAAGTATTAGTATTATAATCACATTGCATTTAAAACTTTTGCCTTTGCCTATACTCACACCAAGTTTCACTCGTTTATGAACTACCGTTTTTACGATAGAGCTAAATCAAATATACTTCTAAAGACCTATAAAAAACACGTTTTTTGTATGGAGACCCCCCTTACTTTTCACTTTTTCAATTTTTTTTTGTATTCATTGTTATAGAGGCAATAGAAATACACATTATGTGAAAATTTCCACTGTCTACCTATTACGGTTCATGAAATACAGACGGACAGACAGCGACCGCTTAGTAATAAGGTCCCGTTAGTCACCGATTGGGCCTACGGAACCCTAAAAACACAGGCATGTGCAGGTTTCTTCACGATGTTCTTCCTTCACGTAAGAGCGTCGGATAAACGTACATATGAAATCGAAATCCGAAAACACATTGGTACGTGGTAGAACGGGAACCACTATGTCCCGGACAGGAGGTAGCGGCCCTATCTGTTACGCCACCGAGACTCTCCTTAAAACAAGCAGATAGGTAAATATAATTAAGGTAATATATTAGTATATACTCTCTGTTGACTATTAATTATTGACATAGTATTATTTATAATTAAAAAATAATAATAATAATAACTAACATAGGCTAAGTCTTATTAATTAGGTATTTTCCTACCTAGAAATGTAAATATCTATGGTTTTTCCAAAAAATATCGATGGCTTTTGAAACAAAGGGTTAGTATTATAATTGGAATGATTACCTACTTTACACATTTTGCTCACGACTGTACGCGAAGGCTCTTACTTTAGTTTAAGTGTGGAATAGATATGCAAAGATATTGATGGATAAGTGCCGTATCCCTGGGAATACGTTGTCCCGACACGACTTAGCACTTTTAGGGAACCCGACCGCCCATCTACCTATCCTTCATGCTTTAGTTTAAAGTAAGCGTGTCGGGGGAGACAGTAGCTTTTCTAAAAATTTGAAACGAGTTCTCGTTGACAAAGGAAATTGTTTGCTTAAAAAAGTGCGATAGTCGAAGATGAAAAGAGGAAAGTTGGGGAAGAATTTAAATAAAACAGCAAAATATTGAAAAAATAAGTTAAATACCAACGTTATAAACGTCCTGCATTTTTTTATTATTTAATAACTATTGGTAAACCCTTGACAACATCTCACCTGGTGGTAAGTGACGATGTTGCCGAAGATGGAAGCGGGCTTACCAAGATTCCCCAACGCAATGGGGAACTGGCTATCTTATCTTCATGCCGGAACACAGCAATGATATCAACATTGATATTTGGCGGCAAGACTTAGATAAGATGGTGGTAGCTAGCCAGGCGGGCTTAGAAAATGCCCTACCACCAACCAAACCGAGTCTTACAATTGACCCCGCCGGGAATCGAACCCGCGACCTCCTGTGTTAAGCCAGTGAACTATATTATATTATAGCATTTATATATTATTGTTGTATTGCCTATGAATTCATACCTGCCACAAATGACAATTCAACAGAAATTCCCAAAAGGAGTTCTAGTCGAACCTGATAAGCTCATAATAATAAAACGTTTTCATCTGAGAAAATAATAAAAATAAAATTTTGAAAAGTAAACAGCTCTCTTTACTGAGTAGAAATATCCAATTCAGTCATTTTTAGGGTTCCATTGTACAACAAGGAACCCTTATAGTTTGGTCATGTCTGTCTGTCCGTCTGTCCGTCTGTCTGCCCGCGGCCTAGCTCCTAGACTATTAGTAGTTAAGAACTGAAATTTAGCAAAGATATAAACAATGATAACGCGGAGAGAACTGTAAAAAAATTTGGTAAAAAAAAACTTATAAAAAAACAAGTAAAGTAGGGATGTTTTTCTCTCGTCAAACCCAGTCGTGTGAGGTATCGTTGATCAGAGCTTAAAAATAGTTGTGAATCTTCTAAGACCATTTTATAATTTAGGGTTCCGTTTTCCAAAAAAAATGCTTGAAAGTGCAAAATTTTGATGGAGTCGAGTGTGCACCCCCTAACAACTAAACCGCTGTATTTGTAAATTTGTTAAAAATTTATGAAACTAGTCTATATAATGAATTTAAAAGGAAAACGTGATAGTTTAAAGTAGGCTTTCTTAATTTAGGAGAAATAGTCGACCAACTTAAGATGTACATTTCGATATGTAGAAAGTTCATAGATTTTTCATACAATATGTTCAATTACCAACTGCAAATATAAATTTGTTTTTCAAAATAAACATTTATTTTTTGAAAAGACTACGGAACTCTACTTTGGGCGAGTTCAACTCGCACTTGGCCGGTTTTTTTTTAACATCGGTGAGTAGAAATGAAATAAAAACTAAAGGGCAATCTGCGGAGATTAGTAATATCTTCAAAGAGTCATCATGCTACAAAGGATAAACGACTTTTACTTACGTAGATTTAAGGGTCAAGACTTAATGTTAATTTAACTTTCCCCGTGAATTTTACCGTCTTTGTAGCGTAATGGTTAGTTCATTCGCTTCACACAAAGAGGTCTCGGGTTCGATTGCCGGTGGGATCAACTTATAAGACTCGATTTAGTTGGTGGTAGGGCATGCTACCACTATCTTATCTAAGTCTTGCGGCCAAATATCAGTGTTAATAGCATTGATGTGTTCCGTTTTGAAGATAAGATAGCCAGTTCTCCATTACGTTGGGGAATCTTGTTAATTCCGCTTCAATCTTCGGCATCATCGTCACTTACCATCAGGTGAGATAATTCCAAGGGCTAACCAATTGTTAATAAAAAGAACTATTTGAAAATCTGGAACACCTTTTTATCGTAGATATTTCGTAGATATTTCGTAGATATCTCGTAGTTGGTTTTTCGGACGATCAGTCATAACTTTCTATACATTTACTCGTTCATCGCTCGAATGTAAAAATGCCGATGCTTGCTTTCTTTACACCCTCTGATAAAATTACTACCTAGCAAAAACCTTATTACAACTCTGAATACAATATAACGAGCACAAGAAACACCAGTCATTACTGCACTGTGCGAGTTTATTATATTTCTTCCAAATGTCAACCCCTTTCTGCCATTATACCATGTGTTGGACCTATTAATGCCAATGGGTGTACCACTACAATGCCATTAACAAGTGCGAAAATTTGACAATCGATAAATTTAATTTCTATTCCAGCCTTTGTGTGTATATCGGTGTTCAATGTACGGTGAAATAAGGATGTTTAGTATAATAATAGGGTTAGAATTACGGTGTATATGTATGTGCATTGCTTTAAAAATAAATGACTTACATTTTTGAAGTGAAAACCTCTTTAGGCGCGTTGGGAATTTTTTGAGATGGGAAAACACCATTGAACTCGCGACACTTTAATGTAACGTAACCGACACTGTACCAGGAACACTCGCAGGATCAAAACTTATAAAACTGTAATTGAGATAGGAGAAAAACCATTGAACTCGCGACACTGTAATAAAACGTAACCGTAGCAGGAACACTCGGAGGGTCAAAACTTTACAAACTATAAAACTTCACTTCTGTCGGCATTCCCGGAGTAAACAAAATAAACAATTTTTGAATAAATTTTACTTACCTCATTTGATTTGAATGACCAAAAATAATTTTACAACCCTTTCTCCACCCAAATCAAGGTATCACAGTTATTTTGGAAATAAATTAATAGATAATTTTGGATTATAATAATATTATGTCACAATGTCGTGAATAAATATCAAAACGTCAGAGCTAACAAAGTTGCGGACGCTATGTGGCGCTGAACTCGTTCACAGAGCTAATAAATGATAGCTACTGACATAATATCTATGCGTATAAAAATTGATTAAATATGTCAATCCTGTAAAATGACGATCGTGGTTGTTACAAATGCGGAACATAACTGAGTTTTGCGCATAGTTGGTACGGCTAAGTGTTGTACAGAAGAGCCTTGTGTGTCTAGTTCTTCGCGTAGGTGTAGATAATTTTATTTCGCCTAATAAGTTAGCACTATCCAGCCGTCCATGCAAAACATCGTGCAGTAACACCTGGTCTAGAAGAGTTCTTCGACTGTCTTAATTTCGAATTTTAAGATGTGCACACCTGTCTTCATAACTTTTCAGACGCATGTCAAATTTGAAGTTCAGATATCGTAGAAACCTCTTTTGAATTTTCTTAATGCTGTCTTTATAAATTTGATATTGTGGGTTCTATATGCTACTGGCATACTCAAGTAAACTATGCACGTAGGCGAAGTACAGTACCTTAATGCAGTGCAGGTTAGTGAATGGTTTAATGGATCCATGATCTAATCAGCCGAAAAACGTCCACAACTGGATAAAGGCCTCCTCCAAGGATTTTCGCAACCGCCTCTCTCTCTTATCATGTGGCACAATTAACTTGTCCTGCACTTCCCGCATACAGGAGCATCCTGTAACCTTCACCAGGTCGTCGGTTCAACGAGTGGGACGCCTTCCTACCTACCTACGTATTCCGGTGCGCAGTCGCCACTAGAAAACATAATTTTCGAAAAACCTACAAGCTTTTAGGCACAAGCTTTTTAGATTTAAAGTACTCGTCAATACGAATCAAACGAGCCCAAACTCGATGAGGTTGTGTCGTTTCATTGCGAAGTTCCTATGGCTATCTTCCAGCTCCATCATCAGATCAGCACAATGTCATCATTATATTGCATTTTCACGCGATTTACACATGTATGCAAAATTTCAGCTCATTTGGAAATCGGGAAGTGGGTCAAATTTATTTTGCAAAATTTCACCCGAACAAACATACATACATACATACATACATTGCAAGTTAATTAAAATCTTGTAAATAGGCAACTGCTCTACAAGCTATGTGCTCTAAGGGCATCTGCTCTACGAGCTATATCGGTTAATTGGGTTCTTCTATGGATCTCCTCGCTTATAATGGATCATAACAATAAATATTTTGTTGAAATAATTATTTTTGCCAGCAAATTTTATTGACGCAATAAATACAAAAAATTGATAGACAAAAGTTAACTTGCTGAAAAATTCATGAGAAGGTAAGAAGTTTATTAAGGTAGAAGGAAGGTGGGGTGATGGAGGGGTAAAATTAAATGTTATTGTAAAACTCTTATTGTATATATAATCATAATTATAAACTAAATAAAATACAATCAAATATAAACTAACTTAATGTACGTACATATATAACACATATTTATAATATATAAATCAATAGCATATATAATACATAACCAAAATTATAATAATTAATGTTCTTACTAAAATAAATACTATACTAACAAACTTACATGTTCTGTAGGGAAAGAATATGCTGTTTATGTTTAGTTTTGAAAGTGTTAACAGAGGGGCAGTCGCGAATGTTTGCGGGCAACTTGTTCCAGAGGTTCGCAGCTTCAATAGTGAAGGAATTGGAGAAGAATTTGGTATTGGAGCGGGGAACAAAATCAAAGTCAAAATCTAAAAACATTTTTAAAAGAAATTTCTGTAGATGAATCAGAAAAACTTTTGTTCAATTTGGACAAAGTTTCTGCGATCGCAAAAAATTACGATTAAATAACTAGTCCAATGTGTATGTTAATAAAAAAAATAAATCATAAGCAATTTCGTGAGTAGAAGCTTTAAAAATATTATGCTCTACTTCACTTGACACCCTGTATATTATGTCTTATTGTTAGTACTTCCCTCAGGTTCAAACACCAAATTCGTATTCAAGCGTAATTAAATTTATCTTATTTATCTTCTTTTTCATTCCCATCCGTCGTTTATTCTCTAAAAATACCTATGTACATTATACTGGAGGTGCAGGAAAATCCGCCAAAACCATTAATATCTCTCGTACATTCGCGTAACGACGCGCGACAGGTAAACGGCCGGGGATAAATTGAAATTCTTTCAGATAAACAAACACACTTATCAGATTTAACATCCCCCTTCGAAAAAACTTCACCCACACCCGCTGTCAAACATATTCGAAAGCTTTTCAGCTGCAAATTGATAGATGGAGTTTGAGAACCTTATGCAAAATTATACAGAGTGTAACAAAATTGGTGTAGGTCCCGTTTACTGGGGCTTCTACTCATATTACTGAACAACTTTTGTTCTACGACTATGCTGAAAACGTTAAAAAAAGTTTTACTCTTTATACAAAGCTGATCGACCGATTTTGTGCATTTTGGTATCCATATTTGGTCCAATTTTTTTTTGAGAATTGACTATGGTTTCGTGGAGAAAGTTGTTCAGTATGACGAGTAGAACCCTCAGTTAACGGAACCTACACCAATTTTGTTACACTCTGTATAAAAGGAAAAGGTGACTGATTGGTATATCAACGCATCCGAAACCACTAAACGGATTTCGCTGAAATTTGGAATAAAGATAGCAATTGGGACGTGGGCATTCGCTAAGAAAGGATTTTTGGAAATTCCCACGGGAACGGCAAGAAACGGGATATCCGCGCGCGAAGCTGCGGGTACCACTAATCTACAATGTACATTACGCTATTATAGAAATCATCATCATCATCATCATATCAGCCAAAAGACGTCCACTGCAGAACAAAGGTCTTCCCCAAGGATTTATACAACGACCGATCTCGCTCTGCCTCCATCCAGAGGCTTCCCGCGACCTTCAAACCAGGTCGTCGGTCCACCGAGTGAGAGGCCTGCCTACGTTACGTCTTCCGGTGCGCGGTAGCTACTTGAGAGCTTTACTGTCCAATTGACTTAATGTAGTTGGTTTAAAGGACACAAACGCACACTTGGAAAAAATCGGCCTGACGAATGAACCGACCTGCAGGGCCTGTGGCGAAGATACAGAATCAATGGAACACTCACTGTGTCACTGCAATGTCCTGGCTAGCAAGCGTACAAGCGTATGTACTTCCTAGGTAATGGCTACCCAAAACTGAAGGACTACAAGCACCTTCCTATCAGCGGAATTGCTGCATTGATGCAGCACATCTTCGAGTAGGTTGGAGTGCAAAGGTTATAGGGGTATATACAAAAGATGCCATTGGATCGAGGGCCGCTGCAACTGCAGCCCCCACTTATAAAGATAAGATGGTTTAAACGAAATCTAATTAGAAATTTAATTACACCAAACTTCGTGTTATTGTCTTTTTAAAAAAAAATTGTACCTATACTTTTGAATACTACGTGTATAATGTTTTTGTGTTACGCTTGTAAATGAAAACAGAATTCTTGTAAGAAAATTACAATACCGGTCATCACGTAGGCAGTTCAGTTAAATTAAATTTAACCATTGACTTTAAAATTTGACTTTAAAATAAAACTCCATTTTGTTCTGATTTTTTTAAAAATAATTTATAATTTACTTTTGATGTTGTTCAATAGGTCCCCAATTTTATGTACAGACTAGTGGGTGCTCGCGGCTTCGCCCGCGCAGTTCCCGTTTTTTGGTGTTCCCGTGGAAATTTCCCTAAATCCTTTCTTAGCGGATGCCTACGTTATAACATCTACCTGCATGCCAAATTTCAGCCCGATCCGTCCAGTGGTTTGGGCTGTGCGTTGATAGATCACTATGTCAGTAAGTCACCTTTGAGATATATATATATTTAGATTCTTATAGTGGTGAGAAAATAACGGCTTGTATTTGAACATTCCCCAAAAATGTTGAAAGTTAGGTTAAATTTGTTTTGATCTATTGAATGATCACCTATATTGTGCTTTTGTTTGTCGATTTCCCACTAATCGTATTTTTTATTTTCTCAACCCCGTAGTATGTACGTACGAAAAGTTTTTCCAATTTTCGTGAGAATGTGTTCTATGTTATTAACACATATTGATAAACCGAATATCTCAATTCCGTCCGTGCGTCCGTCCGTCACGCTTGGCTCTAGAGGCTTTACCTTTAGTCCGATTGGGACATTTGGAACTAAAGAGTTTTAAATTATTTCATCAAGGGGTTATCCATTGTTTCTTCGTACCGCCAAACCGAAGAGTAGCTGTCATACAACAAAAACTCAATATTTTTCTTTCCTCAAAACGGCTGTAACGATTTTGATGAAACATTGCATGTCAGATTTTTTCAGGTTTATATCTATTACAAAGTTTGTCTGAGAAAAATCGTGTTTGTAAATTTTTGCTATACAACTAAAATTTAAACTTGCGATTTTCTCACTAATAGTTGGAAATATTGAATTAACATGTATTCATCATCATGTACCCACCGAGGGGCTCGAGCCTATTCTGAATTAGGGTGATCGGGCCTTAGTCGACCACGCGGGCCCAGTGCGGGTTAGTCGACTTCACACACAACCTTCGAGTCGCAGATGTGTGCTAGTTTCCTCACGATGTTTTCCTTCACCGTTAAAGCAATCGGTGAGTATATGTACGTAAGTTTCGAAAAACTCATTGGTACATTGGCCGTCCGCGTTAACGGTTGAGCCACCGACGCTTTAGCATAGTATACGAGTAATTATAATATATTTCATCATGTAATATGAATTCATCAATTTTATTTTTAAAAGTTATTTAATTTTTGTATAAATAAAGATAATGAAAAAAATTGTCGAGGCAGTTTAGTGCGGGCTACCTTACAATTTATTTAAGTGAATGGTGCGTTAAGTTCCAACGTGTAATCGAATAGCCGTATTTGCAGGTTAAAAATATTTCTTATAAGTTTCTCGGGTGCCTTTGCACAATATTAAAGAAAAAAAAAGTCGAGGCGCCCCTTTTTTCCTTCTTGTTTGCACCGGTTTCAGAGAAGGAGGGCTTTAAGTAAATATGTCCAATGATTAGTGACTGTTGTATATATCGCAGGATAATCACTATATCTGTCGTTTCGCGAAAATCCTAGGAATATTACACATTATGGAGTAGAAAACTCAGAATAAAACCAAGTCGGACGGAGCCCCGCTTCGTTAGGCAGATTAGGTTTGGTTAACATGTCTTTTTTTCTACCGTAAAAAGGAGCCCCGCGTAGCGCGGCTCCGTCCGACTTGGTTCATTCGGAGTTTTCTACTCCATAGTGTGCAATATTCCTAGGATTTTCGCGAAACGACGGATTTTGCTATTCTGCGACATGTATATTTTTATATTCATTTGCACTGTTTAATTGAGACTCGTCATAAAATAAAGTTGTATGCCATTGTTACAATTTCAGCTGTATCCAATTCGATTTTCAAACGCTCCATTGGCTCCCGATCGGTGTTGCTATTGTGCAACGATAAACACTTTCGTATGGCCTCAGTGTTGCCATAAATTTGAACCCATTCGGAGGTGGGTGAGTACACAATGCATCATGATGTCAAACAAAGCATTGTACCAGATGTATTACATTACAACTTCATTTTATAGGAATCGTAATCGGTTCGAGTCGAGGGTGAGTTGGTTAGAAGGGTGAGGATATTGTGGATAAGATTGTAAAGGGTGGGTTTTATTCAAAACTAATGTTTGATCTAATATAATATTATAAATTAAATTCAAAAAATATTCAGTACCAAGGTAGGTACGTAAGTAAAAATTTACAAGCTTTCTTAATTGAATAACCTGTTAAATTCACTATTTTTATTTTCTATTATTATTATTTTTATCTGCTATCTGTACTTTTTACTTGCTGCTACAATTTAAATTAGAAATTGAATTTGATAGGTACCTACCTAAGTACCTTGCATTTACTCTAAGTAATCCATGTTCCAAAATAAATACAGTCTCACATACGCTGATCAATTTAATGTCACATCTATGTAAACCATGTCCACATTAGTCCTTACACCGGGTCGACCCCTCGACCTGCCCGGCGCACGCACATCGCGGCCCGAATTGTGTAAAGTACAAAATAATTTCACGCATCACGTGACGCGCTCCGGATAATGACCCGAGAATCTCTGGCGACCTCCCGAACTCCCAAGTCCTGGCTCCGGCCCTGGTGAGGACAAAACAAATACAAAGAGTTAATAGGAAGACGAGTATATTACAACCTGATTAAAATAAAAAATGAGTTAGTTACTTATCTGATGTATTATATACAGTATGTAACAAAATTGGTATAGGAACCATTAACTAGGGATTCTACTTATTAAACTGAACAACTTTTCTTAAGAGATCCACAGTCAATTCGTAAAAAAATTACTCTCCATAAAAGTTGCGGAAATTTTTGTATGGCTCGTATTTTTTTTTAAATAAACTATGGAAAGTTGTTAAGTATGATGAGTAAAAGTCTCACTTAACGGGTTCTACACCAATTTTGTTACACCCTGTATTTTCAGGCATTACAAAATAAAGCTAAGTAAGTCAAGCGGCATCTACAAGACCGTAATACGGCCAATCTTGGTGTACAGATGCGAGTCTTGGTCACTAACACTGTAGGAGGAGAGTAGGCAAATAGAAAATTTTTCCAGAATATCTTGGGATCCATTAGAGATATGATGGCAGCTGGAGAGTGCGGAAGAACCAGGAGGTGGAAGAGCTTATCGCTGAGCCTAACATTCGCTGGCTTGGCCACGTACAGAGGATGGAGGAGAATCGTGCTGTAAAGAGAGCGTCCGGTCGGGCGTTCCAGGTACCGCTGGAACGATGAGGTGCAGAAGGACCTGAGCGCCCTCCAGATACCCGATTGGCGTGAGGAGGCGCAGAATAGGGACGAGTGGTGACTTTTGGTGTCGGAGGCTAATATTTTCTTTGGGTCGCTGAGCCAGTGAAGTAAGTAAGGCATGCGGCCGAAATTTTGCTTATTTGTGGTTAGGTTGCTGCCAGGTGGTAAGACCTTCCATCATCGAATCCTAAACTGAACAAGAAAAAAATATTGTAGTCTGATTTTGCTCAAAAACGCGATCTCATATTCGCTTTAAATTCTTAAAAAGAAGACAGGAAAAACCATGATTCCAGGATCGTCAAAATATTAAAAAAGCTATATGCATTTTTTTTATTGCAGCAATCTTATAACACACTGAGAAGCACAGAATACAAATCACATACAGCCACGTGACGGACAATACCATAGTTTGATAAATAAAAACTCCTTGGTCTGAGGTTCGCTGGCTGCTTTTTACTACCTTTTATTTAACTTGCAATGTATGTATGTATTCGGGTGGAATCTTGCAAGTTAAATTTGACCCACTTCCCGGTTTCCAATTGAGCTGAAATTTTGCATGCGTATGTATATCGCGTGACAATGCAATATTAATAGCTTGTTCCTAAAATTTTTAAGGTTTTTCGAAAATTATTTCAATTTTTGAACGGATCGGTACGGTGGGCTGTATTTAAAAAACCAGCCAAGTGCGAGTCAGAACCGCACACAAAGGATTCCGTGCCATTACACTAGATGGCGCTAGTTTCTTCACGTTTCAAAAAAACACGTTTTTTGTATGGAGACTTTGCTTTGGATTCTTTACCTTTTCTAATTTTTAGTATTTGCTGTTATAACGGCAACAGAAATACATCATCTGCGAAAATTTAAACTGTCTTGCTATCACGGTTCATGAAATACAGCCTGGTGACAGACAGACGGACGGACAGTGAAGTCTTAGTATTTTCACGCTTTGGTTACGGAACCCTAAAAAGTGTGATCCCTGCATCCCTACTCGTTGATCACGGTTTTACATATTGAGTGTATTTTACTTAAAATTATACAAATTATTGTTTTTATTTTCTTGTTTTGTTTGAGTAAAGTATTATACAAGACTGGGCTGGAACAGTAATTGCTGGATTTCTATTATTAAAGGCTTTACCTGCGATTCGGCAATCGCTTACTTTACCGGCCTCGTTAATAATTTACTATTTCTCAAATATGCTTGGAAATTTGAGGTAACTCGAAATTGCTGTACTGGCCAAAAATACATGCCAGCAGCGGCCGGCAAAAGTTGTATGAAAATTCATATCTGTCGTGTTTAGCGGCCAAATAAATTACTATGTAAACTCATATCTGACATTTAATTTAAAAATGGAACTATATTTTACTCCGAAAAATAGGAGGTACCTTATCAAAGATTTTATTTAAATTTGGAACTGACTTGATATAGAATAGAACGCTGTTTATTGAAAAAAAAACAAATGCCAATCGATCACCTTCAAAATCTCAATATCGATTGTTTTGCTCTGAGTTGAACACTTTGGCGAGAGAAAAATTATTGTTGTTCGTTGTTCGTCATTGATTTTCAAAAGTAATTATTGAAGTTTTAATTTCCGCGCATTATTTGAGAAAAGTACTATACAAAAAGTACCATTAATGGACTTACGTATATGTGCCTCGACTTCGCCTCGGCCCATATTTACACGTTCGTCCATCAATGCCTCTTTTGCTGGCCGCTGCAGTAATATACTATTACATAACTAATAAACTGTAGCGTCTTTGCAAAACCGTAGCTTAAAAATTCAGCTAGTTCAGTCATGGTATTTTTTTTAAACTTCTGAGCAAATAAAATAACACCAATTTACGATAAAAAATAATAAACTCCAATCCTCCACATCTGAAGGAGCGCAAACAACAAACCCTCAGTGCGTTATTTCTATAGATTGTGTTGACAAAACCAATGAACATTCTTAATTATTTGCTCTGTTAGGGTAAACAGTGACCCCTTGCGATTGACCAATATATTACGAACCTTTGTTGTAAATTTTGATACCCCTTCTGGTCTTTCGATGTACGTGTCGCGGGATGCGAGGGAGGTCAAACTAGACTGGGTATAAAAACTATTGTTTGACAACCCACGTAGGGTTGCCGCAATTAAAAATATTGCTAACAAGACAAACAGTTGTCGCCTCGAATTTCAGGTTTTTAATTGGCCCCCGATATATCCACTATTATAATCGACGTATAGATAAGTATTAATAAAAATAAACACACAACACAATTACGACACTACATGAGATTAAGATCTCAAAAGTTATATAAGTAACTGTTTAATAGTGGAAACGTTACAAGCTTTTTGAGTCTTTGGCAACTTACATAAAAAAAAAATTTTGTATTTTTTTTTGTAAGATGCAGTAGTTTTTAATTTCTTTTTTGGCTATATACAATAATGTATGTCAGCAGTTTTTACCTAAAGAAATAAAATGAATAGCCTATTCTATATGATCAAACGAACTTCTCAAGTGAAGTTATAAGATAAGATAAATACTCTTTATTGTACCCAAAAATATAAAATTAAAAAAAAAATAAACACAATGTAAAACTTAGAAACTATAACTTAAAAATTTAAACAAAAACACAACTTAAAACAAAATCTTATAAGCGGTACAATTTGGGCGGTCTTATCGCTCAAAGCGATTTCTTCCAGACAACCCAGTGTTTGGAGACAAAAGCACAAAAAAATGGTAGTGCACGAGTATCGAACTATAAAAATAAATTATGTAATATACTATACATTTGTAAAGTTAAAATACTTATAATACTTATAAATACTTATAGTAATAGATAAGACTGTACTAAATAATAAATAATAATTATATGTACAATTATATTATTGAATATAAATATATATTTTACAACTTATATACGTAATATAAATAAAAATAAAATACATATATATAAAAAACCAAAGTAGTAGCTACTGTTGTTTGTTACAAACACACGCTCATATCAGAGCTCGAGAAAATGTGCCTTTACTAATATTCTAAAAGAGTGTAGGGATTGGGCTTGTCGAATGGATATGGGAAGGGAATTCCAAAGACGGATCGCTTGGAGGGTAAAGGAGTGGTCATAGAAATTGGTAGAGTGAGGAGGCATATAGAGGCGAAGGTTGACAGAAGAGCGAAGAGGGTTACTGTGAGTGGACGAGAGAAAATTAAATCGTTCTTTAAGGTACATAGGGGATTTTGGAAGAAAAAGTATAGAATAAAGCTGAGATAGGATATGAAGGTGACGTCTGTGACTAATTGGGAGCCACTTCAGGTCTTTACGATAAGTGGACACATGATCGTATTTACGAAGGCTGAAAATAAATCTGATAGCAAGGTTCTGCAGGCGCTCAAGCTTATTTAGAAATATAACATTTAGATCGGGGTAACATACGTCGGCGTAATCAAGGATGGGTAACATTAGCGATTGTGCAAGCGAGATTTTAGTTGCAGTGGGAAGAAAATTTCTTAAGCGATTAAGGGCCTTAAAGCAGGCAAATGTCTTCCTGCTGACCTCACCAACCTGTACGTCCCATGAAAGAGTACGGTCAAAAAAGATGCCAAGGTTTTTGACTTTGTTGCTATAGGGAATGCAGATGCCATCAAATACAACAGGGGGAAGACACGCAGCGTTAAGCCTGGATATAAAGTAAGGACTGCCAATGATAATAGTCTGAGTTTTACTAGGATTGACTCTTAACCCATAGGATTTGCTCCAGTTTAAAATTTTTGCAAGGTCTTCATTTGTTGTACCGACAGCAGCCGTGATATCGGTAAATGCAGCCTGAGAGTAAATTTGAAGGTCGTCGGCATACAAGTGGTACGAAGAAGAAAGATTTTGAGAAATGGAGTTAATAAAAATAGCAAAGAGAAGTGGAGACAGCACGCCACCCTGAGGCACGCCAGCAGATGTCGAGCACCAAGATGAGTACGTGTCATCAACACAAATGCGTTGCCTGCGGCCGTGAAGGTAGCTATAGAACCAATCGATTACAGCTGGGGTCATGTTGAGAGAACGCAGCAGCCCCAATAAAATGTCGAAATCTACAGTATTGAAAGCGTTACTGAAGTCCAGCAACGTTAGGACTGTGAGCTGCTGCTTCTCCATACCGAGTCTGATGTCATCAGTGATTTTAATCAGCGCTGTAGTCGTGCTATGACCAGGACGGAAACCGGATTGGTAAGGGTTAAGAAGATTATTACAAACAAGGAAAATACTAAGTTGTGTATGCACTAGGCGTTCTAAAACCTTTGAAAGGAAGGGTAAAATGGAAATAGGGCGATAGTCAGAGGAAGATGAAGGATTGGATTTCTTAGGCAATGGGATAATGTTGGCTTCTTTCCAGATATTTGGAAAAGAGCCATTGGTTATGGAAAAATTAAACATTTTTGTAATAATGGGAGAGAGGATGTCAATGATAGGAATAATCATTTTGCGACTGATAGAATCACCACCGACAGCATCAGACCCGATAGAAAGAATGTTCTTCTCAACTTCGTCAGCCGTAAATAGATTAAAAGAGAAAGATGGATGATCCGGAGTTGGTAACTGCGACAGATGAAGGAGAGTATTAGTTTTTGTAGAGGAGTCTAAAGGGGAAGAAGAAGAGAAATGCACATTCAACCTACGAAGAAACTATGTAAAGAAAACTAAGTGAGGTTCGAAAATGCCCCCACGAAATAGTTACCTGAGGAGGTGGGGCTTAAAATGTCTACCGCGCAGCGCGATTAGTCGGTCCCTGTCTTTGGCATGCTGCTGACGTCAGATTCCCGGATGTTTTTGCGTCGAAAACCAAATACAAACAATTGACGACTAAGGTTCCACACCCAAATATGCCATCGTGTGTTGTTAAGTGGTGCAGAAGTCATTCCGATTTCAAAAACACTGGAATCACTTTTCACCGATAAGTAAAAATTTAATTTACAAAATACGTACTAAACGTAGTGTAATTATATTCTATTTGATCGAAGCGAAGTAACAATCGTACCAACAAATGTGGCAATCAGTGCTGCCATGACCAAATTTTTAATTGCCGTGTTCGGTGAGTTAAATCGGCGTGTTGTATGGAAAATAAGCATTTCGATTGCCGTACCACAATAAGGAAAATTGAGATTAAAACATGATTCATTTAAAAAATAATACGACCAATACTTCGCTTCGATCTCTCGGGAACAATGTTTCTAAGAAATACTTAAATATAAATACCAATGTATAATTTAGTACCGTTTGTTTTTTGTTTGTTTGGGTTGGGTGGAAGCAAGGGTAAAAGTCCATTTTTAAACAGGTTTGTACGGAACCCTCGGTGCGCAAGTCCGACTCCCACTTGGCCGGTTTGTTATTAAATAAAATAAAAGTAGTTATTATATATTATAAAAAAAAATTATTCGGTCACAACAAGTCGTCATTTGATATGTCACGTCACACGATATAGTTTGAAAATATTTTTTAAATCTTATTTACCCCCAAAACTGGCCAGGTTTGAAATTTTTAATTTACGATACATGTCCGTCTTTAGGTCACCGATTTACATAAATTTACCAAATTTCGGTTGAATTCGCTGTGATGTACGGACAGAAAGACACACAGACACGCGAGTGATCCTGATATGGTTCCGTTTTTACCTTTTGAGATAAATAACCCTGAAAACAATTTTCTCCGACAAAAATACGTACAACCATACTATTGGAAGTTTTAGGCGCCTCCGTGGTGTAATAGTTAAGCTTGCCATTAGCATCCAGGAGGTTGCGGGTTCAATTCCCAGCAGAGTCTAACTTTGTATGACTCGCTTTGGTTGGTTGTTACCACCGTCTTATCAAAGTATTGCCGCCAAGCATCAATGTTAACAGCATTGGTTAGTGTGCTCCGGCTTGAAGTTAAGATAGCCAGTTATTGCATTGGGGAATCTTGGTAAGCCCGCTTGCATCTTCGGCATCATCGTCACTTACCATCAGGTGAAATAGATGAGATGATGTGAAGGGCTTACCAATTATAAAAAAAAAGTTAATATTGGTATTGTTATCATTAAAAAAATCAACCAAATACTAAATGTTACATAGTTGAAACAATATTAATCTTCGTTTATTACAAGTTCTTACTTTTCGTATTTTTTTTGTGGGGATTTTCTTCGAACTGTTGACTGATAAATGTACTTTTTAATTGAAATCATTGTCAATTTCGTCCTTTATAAGAATAAAACCTTACAATACTCCTAAGATCATATTTGACCTTACCATAAAAAATTGTAAGAAAATTGCCGTAGAGCACGGCAATTGCGGTAGCAATGACAACACTAGCACTCGCCATGACGTTAGCGTGACATCGATGACGAGTAATGACCGCTCTCGCTTACACTTACGAGTTATTAGCGGGTTCTCTTTCATTCTTATTGCCTTGCTAATTTGAGAAGGCCACTAAATGTAAGACCGGATAGTACATTATTAGGAGACGTAAATTTGTTTAAGTTTTTACTGTTATATGTGTGAGTGCTTCGTCGCCTTACGCGTTTCATTGTGTTGGCGGTTGTACCGAGTCTGACGCGGACATAATAGGTGAATTACATTTCTTTACATAGTTTCTTCGTAGCATTCAACGCATCCATATCACAATCCTTAGGGACTGTCTGATTTCGCGACTTACCCACACCCATTGATCGAAGAAACTTCCACACCTTTGCTGGGTTACCTTGTTCAACCGATTTATGGATGTGGCGTCTCTGCGCGTCCCTGCATGCCAGGTTGCAACGATTTCTTATTTGCTGGTACCGAATTTTATTAGCTTCCGTAGATTTCATCTTATATTTAGACTTTGCACGATTTTTCTGGTTCATTAAATCTTTAATTTCATCGGTCAGCCATGGCGCAGGAAGATGTTTTACTTTAACTGGACGCACGGGGGCATGGATATCAAAGAGATTATGGATTATGGAATTAAATATTTGGATTTTATCATTTATAGTAGGGACTTCATCAAGAGCTGACCAGTCTAATCTTTCAGCATCTGCGCGGAGATTATCAATGTCCATGCTTCTGAAATTACGCAGCATAAGTACACGGGCTTTAGGCTTTGGGGGTCGAATTTTGTATGAAAGATAGATTAGATCATGATAGGAGAAAGCATCCGCGGTGATCTGGCCGTGTTTTACAACATGCGTTGGGGAAGATACTAAAATGAGGTCTAAAAGTGAGGGAGTACAGTCAGGAAAGTAATGAGTAGCGTTGGAAGGTAGGATGTGCATATTGGACGCATGAACCAAGTTTTGAAGGCAGCGAGATCGGAAGTCATTTTTTAACAGGCATGTATTAAAATCACCCATTACGATCGTATGATTATATGAAGGAGTCAAATCCTCTAACAGCTTTTCGAATGCGGAAAAATAGTTCACTCTTAGAGACGGGCTGTAAAAGACTCCTAGAAGAATTTTGTTATGGGACAAAGTGACCTCGAGAAATAAGTGTTCCGCAGTGTTTGGAGGAGGTGGTTGTTCTGACCGATGAATAATGGAATATGGGATATAACTACGTAGATAAATAGCTACACCACCATGGGAAGTAGTAGTTCTATCATTACGGATTAACACAAACCCAGGAAGTGAATAGGATGTAGTTGGAAGAGTGGGATGCAGGAAGGATTCAGAGACAAGGATAGCATGAATGTCTTTGTTTTCAAACGAGGACAGGAGCTCTGCGTAGTGCGCAGGGATACTTTGCGCATTAATATGCACGACATTGAAGTGTTTAGACGAGTCAGAGAAAGTAGACACAAGGCAGTCAGCAAGAGAAGGTGCTAAACTAAAAAAACTATCATTGTTAGACTCCGACGAGCACGACAGAAATAAATCACTTTGGTTTAAATTTTCAATACTATTACTACACATAAATATATAATATATAATTAAAATATACTAAAATTAAATTCAATACTGGAATAACTATCTATATGCTAAATCTAAATACCTTACTAAATTCTAGAGTACCTGTCAGCCGTTACAAAAACGTAAAATTTATTTTAAAAAAAATCTATGATTACATTATATCACTTCTAATAATTTAAGTCCTAAATAGAACGGAACGTAAACTGTGGATATCACAGATTTAATAAACCAAGTGGATATCGTACGTAACTAGCGTATGTAACTAAAAGCTAGCTAAAAGCATTATAATAGAATGAGAAAGCAGGACAAAAAAAAAACGGTAAAATTACTAGACTTCTCTCTTGCCACCATTATAAAAAACATCATTAAATAAATAAGTAAAAAAAAGGAGAAAACTAGTGACAAAGTTAATAATTGGTTGAACCAAAGATGACCTACTATTAGTTTAATATAAATTAAAAACGTGGTATGAACGTTCCTCTTAGAGTTTGACATACATGACAGGTGGAGGTGAGCAAGCAGCAAATGAAAACAAAGAAAAATAATACATAATTGAGGGTTTGACGAGAAATTTGTATCTACAAAAATAGTTTTTTCTTTGAAATTGATTTATCAGTGTGTGCCAAACTTGAGGGTATTATAGACGAACTGTGATGATACTTAAAAAAATCACCATGAACATGCGTGAACCAACCTCAATAAGTCTACTTCTTCGCAGTTCTTTTGGGCCTTTCTTGGGGTTTCGTGACCGCAACAACGGAAGCAGTGGCCGGGGTTGGGGTTGCAGTATGGATTTTTTCCAGTTCGGCTATAGATGATACACGATGCCGCTTGTCATCCGCCCCAATTATGTAAATGTTGCCGTTCCTCGTCCATGACCTGGTGACTCCAAAACGTTGCCGCGCTGCCATGAAAACAGCATGCCTTGGTTTTGTGAGGAATTCGGACAAAGTGACGCCTGTACCCTTGAGACAGGACTTTCCGCTCCATACCTTATCACGAACTGCAATGTCCTTGAATTTGACTAGCAAGGGCCGTGGCTTGTCGGTGTTGGGGTGGCCGGTGCGCTGGCTCCTGCTGATACTGTCACGAGAAAACCCCACCGCCTTTATGTGTTTAGAGAGCGCTGTGACAGTAACACCTGTAGTATCCTCGTCCTTGGCCTCAGCCACACCGTGGACAAGAAGAAACTTTCGCCGACTCCTGAGCTCCCGCCTCTCACACTCCAAGGACAAGAGCTCCAATTGCTTCTGAATGGATCCAAGAGCTGAGACCACAAAAGATTTAAATGTTGCAAAGTCGGCAGCTAGTGATGTCACTGTGGGTGCCTGTGAGTTCTCCGGCTTCTGCAGCTCGACTTGAAACTGTGCCATCCTACTATGAAACAGCACTGCCATGTCATCAATGGATTGTTTGAGTGCATCCATGTTGCAGTTTATCAGTAATTTGTAATGACAGAGGTGATTTGTAGGTCACTGGATTGAACTGTAGATAGTCTTGGACGATTGCAAGGAAAACAACTGCTGGCAGGTACTTTAGTTTACAGACTCATATAAGATTAAATTTATTGTGAAAAATACAACTTTTACTATTAAAAATTAATTAAATCTGTAGCAGCAAAATTTTAGATGTTTACTATTTCGCGCCTACCCTCCAAAAAAACATATATATACAGGGTCTTCGGCAGATGGTTGAAAATACGAAAATGGGGGATAGGTGGGGTCGCCTCCCACCTATTTTGAGAATTAAAAAAAATCTAGGACTTGTAATTTTTTTTACAGGATATTTTTTCCTTTTTTTAGAAATTTTGCCATTTTTATACCTTTGAACACATTTAACTTTTTGTTTTTTAAAGCTAGCTCCAAAATCTTTTTTTTAATAGACTTTTATAAGATTGTCGGCTCTAAAAAAAATTATGTTTGTTTCAAGTTATTGCTAAAAACAAAAATGTGGGCCCCCGAACTTAAAAAAAAAGTTGAACAAAAATTTAAAAGTCAACTTTGCGATGCATTTAAAAAAAAAATAATGGGGCTGGAAGGCTTCTGTTTTTTTTAAAACATCTCTAAAGCTTAGGCTTTTGAATGGTATGTAATTTGTTTCGGTATCTTTTTTGTAACCGGAGTTGTTAATTTTTTTTACTCAATTGGACCATGTTGACGAAATTCCACTAGTTACATGTTTTGTGAAATGTATCAAATGCAAAGTTGAAAATAATGTAAATACTTACTGTTGGGACGGTTACAAAGAGCAGGTACGTTTTTTTACATTCTTGCACACACATAATGGCTATCTTTTGTCATTTATTGGCATATTGGAGTTAGCACTTCCATATGCCAATAAAATGTCCGCATATTCCGCATTGGTAAATTGAGCCATTTTAAACCACAACAAAGTCTTAACAAAACGTCTGATAATAACAAAAAGTGACAAACACAAAAAAACTTAACAAAATCACAAACACAGCAAAGTGAAATTAACGAAAACAAAAAAAAAACGTTAACGTTATTAACGTTTGTGATTTTGTTAAGTTTTTTTGTTGTTTGTCACTTTTTGTTATTATCAGACGTTTTGTTAAGACTTTGTTGTGGTTTAAAATGGCTCAATTTACCAATGCGGAATATGCGGACATTTTATTGGCATATGGAAGTGCTAACTCCAATATGCCAATAAATGACAAAAGATAGCCATTATGTGTGTGCAAGAATGTAAAAAAACGTACCTGCTCTTTGTTACCGTCCCAACAGTAAGTATTTACATTATTTTCAACTTTGCATTTGATACATTTCACAAAACATGTAACTAGTGGAATTTCGTCAACATGGTCCAATTGAGTAAAAAAAATTAACAACTCCGGTTACAAAAAAGATACCGAAACAAATTACATACCATTCAAAAGCCTAAGCTTTAGAGATGTTTTAAAAAAAACAGAAGCCTTCCAGCCCCATTATTTTTTTTTAAATGCATCGCAAAGTTGACTTTTAAATTTCTGTTCAACTTTTTTTTTAAGTTCGGGGGCCCACATTTTTGTTTTTAGCAATAACTTGAAACAAACATAATTTTTTTTAGAGCCGACAATCTTATAAAAGTCTATTAAAAAAAAGATTTTGGAGCTAGCTTTAAAAAACAAAAAGTTACATGTGTTCAAAGGTATAAAAATGGCAAAATTTCTAAAAAAAGGAAAAAAAATCCTGTAAAAAAAATTACAAGTCCTAGATTTTTTTTAATTCTCAAAATAGGTGGGAGGCGACCCCACCTATCCCCCATTTTCGTATTTTCAACCATCTGCCGAAGACCCTGTATATAACTATCTAAATAAGTTATAATATGAGTGGTTTCATTTGAAGATACAAATTAACAGGTAGTCCTTTGACCTACAAGGCAACACTCGCACGCTTTATGAATTTTAGAATTTATTTATTTATTTAGTATCGATTATTTTTAACTCGATTAAAAAACTAGTATTCTACCTCCCCACTATTACGTAGGCATGACAGTTCATTCTTTTAAATTAACAATTTAATTTCACTCTTCCCGTATTTTACAAAACTGGGATACGGGCGGGTGGGAGATTTGTATCTTCAAATGAAACCACTCATATTATATTGATCGAACTTCACTTGAGAAGTTCGTTTGATCATATATAATATTTCATGGTTTCATTTTCGATACAAATTAACAGGTAGATGTTTAGAGATTAAGTTTTGTCAGTATTTATTGGGGTTTATCTGTACACGATAAATGGAATACGAAATCAATCAATATATTTATACATTTATGGTACTTATATTTAACCATTACACAAAAACAAAACTTAATAATTTGAGTTATTTCAACACAATTGATCATCAAACGAAGATTAGGTTTATTCTGAATCATTATTATTGGACGGTAAACAAATTGATTTTGCAAAATTTGACTCCTGTATGAGGGGTCTATGATAAAATTTGGCAAAAGTTTGCGACGATGCAGTCCAGCCAGCAGTTTTGCGGATCACGTCGACGCTGAGGCCAGTGGCGCTTGCAGCCGACGCGGCGGCGTGCCGGACGCTGTGCGCGCCGAACACCGCCACGTCGATACCGCTCGCGCACAACGTTTGTTTGATCCATCTGCTTATACTCTGTGCTGTCGCGCCCCTGTGGGGACGCTTCACAGTAATTAAGAGATGATCAGTACTCGTAGGTCTTAAGTCTCGAGTCATAGACAAGTAGTCAACAATCGTTGTGGCCGGACAAATCGAAACATTTTCGCGGAAAAAGGGTAAAAACAAAACTGGCTGGTCTCGTCCTATCCCTGAAGTTTTAATCATATCTGATATTACAATCTCGACTCCATTAGCTTTTAGTTTAATGTTATCTGTTTTAATTAAAGAAAGCGTTTGGACTCGGTGTGCCGTACATAAAGCCAGTAAAATAGCTAATTTTTTGGTTAGTTTTTCTAAACTTAATTGACTATTGGGAACCCAGTCTGAAATATGATTTAACACTAGTTGTGGGTCCCAAGTACTTGAATATTTCGGCAAAGACGGTCTCGTTCGAAATATTCCCTTCATTAGCCTTTTGATACAGTCATCCGAACCTAGACTATTGCCAAGGAATAATGACAGGGCTGAACGGTGACTATTAAGCGTGCCGTAGGACGCACCACTTTCAAACAATTCTGATAAAAAAGATACAACATGGGCAACCGAGGTATCAAATACGTTGTAATCGTTATCGTGGCAAAATTTCCACCACAGTTTGTAACAAACCCCGTATTGCTGTAAGGTTTTATCCGACAGCGACCCAATCATTAAATTTAGGGCGGCAAGCGGCACGCCGCGGCGGGAGAACGCGCACCGGAGAGCACCGCTGCACCCAGGGTAAGCGTCCGGTGGAGTGGGTGTTGCTGTCTGAAATGTGAGAGTACTAAGTTTGGCCGAGGGTCTAAAATAACTATATCAGTAACTAATAAGTCCATTAATTGAGGATACCAAGCCTGTGCAGGCCACATCGGGAATACTAATATTCCTGTAGCTTTATCTTGAATAATCTTTTGCATACAGTTTATTAACAAAGCAAAAGGGGGGAAAGCGTAAAAGAATTTCTCACTCCAGCTTATTGTAAATGCGTCTACGCTAATAGCGTCTGGATCCTGTTTCCAAGCTACATATTCGAGACACTTGGTGTTAGTGCGAGAAGCAAACAAGTCAATCTCTGGGTTACCGAGCCTTTTAACGATACAATGAAAAGCTGCTTCTGACAACTCCCACTCGGCATCAGGATTCACTCTGCGTGACTCTTCATCAGCCTCGATATTGTCCTTCGTATTTATATACGAGGCAAATAGCCACAGCTGTCTCGACTCGCACCATTGCCAAATATCACGAGACAGTGTGTTCAAATGCTGGAATTGTATACCGCCCATGCGGTTTATATAACTAATAGCTGTAGTGTTGTCTACGCGGAGTAAGATAGCACAATTAGACTTATCTTTTACAAAACATTTAAGAGCCAAGAATATAGACAACAGTTCCAAATAATTATTATAGAACTGAAGTTCACTCTCTTTCCAAGAACCGTTTACCCTGGAACCATTACAACAGGCACCCCAGCCAGTACGCGACGCGTCAGTGTAAATTTCCATAGTATAGGTTTCGTTTTTTATAGGCCTGTCTATTATGTAAATATTATTAATCCACCAATTTAGGTCGTTTAAAATAATTTTTGGTAGTTTTACTTTAGCTTCAAATGTACCATGTTGTTTTAACAATATGTATTTTTGTCGTTCCAATATTTTTGTATACAGCCAACCATAGCTGGGTAAGCTGATACAAGGACGCCTATTAATTGAGAAAACTCACGGATGGTGACAATGGGTAATTTAGCAAATCTTTGAACCATACGGGCTATCTTATTGCGTTTATCTAAAGGTAGCGAAAGGGTCATTTGAGAGGTATCATATATAAATCCTAAAAATTTGCACACTTGTTGTGGTTGTAACTGACTTTTATCGTAATTTATTACGAAACCTAAACACTCAAACAATGCTATTGTCTCTTGAACATTACGGAGGCATTCATCATAGCTCTTAGCTATGCAACAAATGTCGTCAAGATAGCAGACAGATTTGTGACCACGACTACGCAAGTGTGCTACAACTTCTCTGACTATCTTAGTAAAACACCTAGGTGCTATCCCTAGGCCGTAACATAAAGCACTAAACTCGTACGTTACAGTTTCATTTGAATTTGGTGCGATGTACTGAAATCGAAGGTATTTTCGAGATTCTATATCGATAGGTATAAGTAAGTATGATTCCTTTAAGTTAATAGTTGCCATAAACCAGTTGTTTTGTAATAACTTGCAGGCAGTCCGGTAATCCTCCATTTTAAAATGGGTCTTTGGTATAAAACGATTTAATGATTTTAGATTTAAAATAAACCTTTTTGTACCGTTTGGCTTAGGGGCTAAAAACGTATTCGAAATAAACTGATCTTCACAATGATCGACTTGTGAAATAGCACATAGTTGAAGTAAATTATCGATAGCCATGTACATTTTATGCTGTTCTTTTGATGACCACGATAGTCGCGGTACGTTTGATTGATACGGTTTGGTGATAAACGGAATAGGTACTCCATTCAGAACCCAGCTAAGAATATTAACATTATCTGTAATGTTAAGCCAACAATTATAGAAAAATTGAACGCGACCCGCATGTACCTGTATTAAGGACGTGGTGGGGCACGTGACTTGCTCTGGTACGCCTTGGGTTGTGCCAACGGAGCTGTTGCTGGTCGTCTTGAAGACGTGGGTAACTTCCTGTGGCCTCCTCTCCCCCCCCTGTTTGTCGAGTATCGAGGAGGCCCAGTCCACTTTCCCTGGAATGGCTGACGGGCCGCACTTGTGCTGGGAGCAACAGGATTAGATCTCGGCGGAGGTACTGTCTTTTTGATTTGCAGTCCCTGCTTCTCAATAGTCTTAGAAGCTCTAATTTTCTCCGGCAGACTGACACCGAACAACGTTTCGTCACGTTCACTTTCCTGGATGAGGTTCAAAAAGGGTTTCGCTAGCCCTGGTATGATCATTTTGATCCTAGCCTGGGTTTCATGATGATGCAAATCACATAGAATGCGACAACCGTCACTGAGCATTTTAATCGCATCTATTTTGTTGTCGCTTGTTAACAATGTCGACATAGCCCGGCTGATAGCGGTGATCCCTGCACCAAGTTGTTGTTGCATAGCTTCGACTTTTTTGTCACGCAATCTGACCATTTCTATAACTGCCGCCGATATCTCAATGTTGAGTTTTGGGGCTTGCAATAAAGTGCAATTGCTGGGAATAAGGTACTGTTTTAATACCTTTTCTCTAACTTCCTTGTCCATACCTGTTTTTAACAATGGGAGCCAGAGCTGGGTTAAATTATTATGTATCTCTTGACCCCACTTTGGTCCTGAATCTGTGGCCTCACCGAGGGCGGATAGAATTTCTGGGTCGAGAGGTGGACAAGTCTCAGTCTCTGACGGCGCCGCAGTCGGTGCCGGTGCCGGTGCTGGTGTTGGTAGCGGTGGCAGTGATAAATTATTTTGTATATTGCGTTCATCCATTGTCGGTGACGTAGTGGCGATAGCATGTTCGTCCAAATGCGTCCCGGTCAGGCTCGGTTAGGTGCACCGTCGAAGTTTCGCCTTCTAGAGGACAACGACAACGACCAATAGGTTACGTAAGTCAAAAAGGAAATGACGGTAAACAGGAATAGTTCATAACTTGAATCTATAACCTGCAAAACATTAATAATTACGCCTTGTTCATTTTTGAATCTATGGTTGCATAAATTTATGGCGGGTAGATTGTATAATATTGCCGGGTTCTAATTAGAATCTATGGCAAATCATCGTAACAAAAGGTACTTTCAAATTGAACAGTATTTGTACGATTCTTTAGCGAAAATAAGATTATGGATATACCACTTACCTTGAACATTATCTATTTTTTCTTCATTTGAAGATGAGAACGAATCTGAACGCCGACGTTTACGTCGATGTTTATCTCTCAATTTTTCCATTTTTTGCAAATAATACTCCATCTTCTCGTCGAACGATCTTTTAGGCATCGTGAACGTTGAAAAATCTAAATAGTTTTACTTTGTTAACAACTCGAAGGTAGGAGCGCGTGCGCTCGTTGCCTCGCACGGAAAAAGAATGAACTGTCATGGCTACGTAATAGTGGGGAGGTAGAATACTAGTTTTTTAATCGAGTTAAAAATAATCGATACTAAATAAATAAATAAATTATAAAATTCTTAAAGCGTGCGAGTGTTGCCTTGTAGGTCAAAGGACTACCTGTTAATTTGTATCGAAAATGAAACCACGAAATATTATCTTTTTTTATTTATGTACTAATCTAGCTTTCATATAAAATTTCAGCTTTTTAGAACTTTTGGAACTCCTCTTTATTCCCCCTTAAAAAAAGTGTAAATAAAGTGAAAGTTACAGATTTTTTTATTTTTTTGTTGTTGGTGTACAAATTCAAACCTGCATATAAAATTTCAGCTTTTTAGTACTTTTGGACGTACCTATTAGAAATTGTTATAATACAGAACCAGAATCCCCTTTTTGAAGGTTTCGGGCATAAAAGAGATAAAATAGTTTATTTGTTAACGTATGTTAATCCTAGTCATCATATCAGCCGACGGACGTCCACTGCTGGACATAGGCTTCCCCCAAGGATATCAATGACGACCGGTTCTGCGCTGCCCGCATCCAGCGGCTTCCCGCGACCTTCACCAGATCATCAGTCCACCGAGTGGGAGGCCTACCTACACTACGTTTTCCGGTGCGCGGTCGCCACTCGAGAACTTGACTACGCCAACGGCCATCTGTTCTACGAGCTATATGCCCCGCCCACTGCCACTTAAGTTTTGCAATTCTGAGAGCTACGTCGGTTACTTTGGTTGTCCTACGGATCTCCTCGTTTCTGATTCGATCACGCAGAGAAACTTTCTTCAAAAAGGGCGGTAATACCCTGCTGAAGAACTACAGACCCATTTCACTTGTGAGCCATGTCTACAAGCTGTTTTTGAGCCGAGTCATAGTCATTACGAATCGTCTCGCCGCAGGTTTGACGACTTCCAGCCTCCCGAACAAGCTGGTTTCCAAAAAGGTTTTAGTACCATAGACCACATACATACGCTGTGGCAGATAACAAGTAATTTGAATTACTTATTATCAACTGTCAAAAATAACATTTTGTTCTGAAATTGTTCGTATTACAGGCATGTGACGTCATTCATTGGCTTTGACGAAATAATTTAGTGATTTTAATAAATATAAAATTGAAAATGGATTAAATCATCAAAAGAGTGTTTTGTTTTGGTTTTTGTAGGAGAAATGCTATATAATTATATATTTAGTGAATTACTGAATTTTTTTTTTTATTATTAAATTTTGAGGACGAGGGACGGTTTATTTAGGTGTTTTATTACCAATTGTGATAAAAAAAGGTATTTTTGGTGTTCCATTTTAGGTATTTTAGGTGTTTTGTTTTAGGTATTTAAGGCATTTTATTTTAAGTATAATTTGTAAGTAATGTGGTATTATTTTTAGGACTGATTAATTTTTATACTTTTTTTTATATTTTCCACCCAATAAAAGTAATCCCCATCTTCTGAGACTGAAAATAATAATAATTATAAAAAACCTGTTTTGATATTGTCAAATACCCCATTGACTCAAAATTTCAATCCCCAGCTATTAAAATGTGGCAAAGGACATTGTTTCCGAGCATTTGGCTTTACTGCTTTATCTGCAAACCAACAGGACATTTTAGCCTTATCTTCGGCGGCCATCTTAGGGGTAAGGTCGCAGTGTTATTTGAACATAAATTAATTTAGTCACTGGCAAAAGCAGCATACTTTTGTCACATAGCTGTCAAACTAAAGATATACCTTCGTAATTATTTTAAACATTTGTAATTGATCATAGCTTTGTCTTTTTATTTTCTATTTGGCATTCGTTTTCTGTAAAGAATTATTTTGGCAATGTCATGTAATTTTATAAAAGATGTTATGTTGAATTTGAGTGCGCCTGACTGCATCTCACCTAATTTACGTTTTTCCACTAGCCGACACGGCACCGGCACCGGCACCAGCCCGGCTGCCGGGAAAGCAAAAATTTATGAAAATATATGGAGCATCTTTCCAATGACCGGCAACGGCACGGAATCATACATTTTTACTTCCCAGGAAGCCGTTACTGGAACGGCACCGGCCGTGGCATGTCGGCTAGTGGAAAAACGCAAAAAATAAATAAATCTGCTCACTCTCGTTTCAAAGATAAGTAACGGAACTTCCTTCTCTTTTTATTACCACCTCTGCACTGAGTATATCACTGTTATTTTCTATTTACAAGTAAATTTGACTCTTATAAAACTGAAATATTAGTCAAATTAACTTGACATGTCTTAACAACACGAAACTCATTAACCAACCTAGTCTGGACATTGTTTTCTTATTCTTGAAAGGCAGATCTGTGTTTATCTGTTAAAGCAATTTGAAAGTCGTGCTTTTTGTAACAATTTAGACTAACCTGAATAAATATTTAATTTGTGTTGACGATCGAAATTATAGTTAAAGCTTTATAAAAGTCAGCATAGTAATAGAACAAAATTAGTTTATTTTCGTTCATAAGCTAAGAGTTTTCTGTTATTTTAAAAATATTGCACAGTTTGTGACCAAAATAAGCTGTGTCTAAATTACACTGAACCCAGTCGGTCAGTCTAGCGGGACCGGAGTGTCAAGATGAAAAGCTTGTCGCGATATGAGAAGGGTCACTCGCTAATGAGTTTGTTGGATATTTTGGGACGGATTATGATAGATAACAACATTAGGTAGGTACTTACCTATGTCATATGAAAATCGGGATTAAGTTGAAAAATATATGTGTTTAACACGCTTACTGCGCAGCTAAATTTAGCTTACTATCAAGTAGTGTTATAAGAGGCCTTTAGGCTGTCAATGTACCATTTTACCGATACGATTAAGGACTGATCGGCCTCTTTCGGAACCAGACACTAAACATGCATTTTTTCTGTGAAATTCGCAAAAATATATATATATATATATATATATATATATATATATATATAAATGAATCCCTATTTCCCTTGGTCACGGCATCACGCGTGAACGGCTGGACCGATTTCGCTAATTCTTTTTTTGTTGAGTTCGTTATTGTCAGGAGAAGGTTCTTATGTAGGGTAGGGTAGGGTAGTGTGAAGTAGTGTAGTGTAGTGTAGTGTAGCGTAGTGTAGTGTAGTGTAGGGTAGGGTAGGGTAGTGTAGTGTAGTGTAGTGTAGTGTAGGGTAGTGTAGGGTAGGGTAGGGTAGGGTAGTATAGTGTAGTGTAAGGTGGAACGTAGTTCACCGGGACAGCTAGTAATATATACTTTGCTATTGTTCTACACCCCACCTCGCAACCGTGGGATGTCATCCGTGACGCGAATGCATAATCAATCAGTAATTCAGAAGCGTCGCGTTCGTTTGCTTTGACGTGCAAATCTCAGGAGATTTGAAATTTGAAAAAAGATTCGAATCGTTATTTTACTTTTTCACTCGCAGTCGACGTGGTGGCGTTTTAAAAATCGAACGCGTTTGCGGTTGTCATTGAAGGGACTTCACAAAAGAGATCCCATAGCTTTTATGAAGAAAAAATGTGTGCAAATAAACTGTAATTTTAAAAGAGCTTTTACGGCTGTTTTCCAGAATTTGTTTGTCAATCCTCTGGGATTACTTGAGTGATGCCGATTATTGATGTTTTGACGGCGAAGTTCTACTTGATTATGATAATGGATTGGGTTATAGCAAATATCTTTCGGTGGTGGCGTAATAGATAGGGCCGCTACCTCCTGCCCAGGAGGTCGTGGTGTTTTGAATCCTGCTACGTACCAATGTGTTTTCGAATTTCGATTTCATATGTACGTTTATCCGACGCTCTTACGGTGAAGGAAAACACGCCTGCAAAGAAACTCTAAGATTGTGTGTGAAGTCGACTTACCCGCACTGGGCCCGCGTGGTCGACTTAGGCCCGATCGCCTTAAATCAGGGTAGGCTCGAGCCAGTGGAGACGTGTATGATGATGATGATGATGATAAAATATAATTTTCAGGAAAACTGCTCTTGGTGCCTACTATAAATGGATGCCTACTGGGTGTAATAGGATTGAAGTAGGAGCCGTTAATTCATCATACCGATCAGCCTTCTCCAAAGAGACCCATAGTAAATTTTTTAAAAATAAACTTCACACTTCCCCATTGCGTTGGGGAATCTTGGTAAGCCCGCTTCCATCTTCGGCAATATCGTCACTTACCACCAGGTGAGATGTTGTCAAAGGGTTTACCAATTGTGAATAAAAAAAAATAAAAAAATATCGATTATCTGACCACCAATTTTGTGCATTTTTGTATGAATAGTCCAAAATTTCTGTGAGAATTGACTATGGCTACCAAAGACATTGAATTTCTCTCTTAGAGTTTTTTTTAAACTCTGTGATAGGCAAAAATTAGCATCATCTCACCTGAACTACTCGAAAATGAGGCCACTAAACGAACTTCACTCGGACTGTGAAAATGTTTATATTTTACGGTTATATTGTAATAAATTCGGTTTGTAATTACCGACCGGTATTAATAATAACCGCATGAAAATGATATGTAAGGGACATAATCATTTTAATTATTTCTTTTTTCTTTGTTGTTTCGGTTAAAGTAATAAAACAAACGACCAATTATGTTCGGACTGTATAACCAAGCAAACCTGGCCAAACCTATAACATCGCTCGTTCCGCTCGCTCATAATATTATTGAATTTAAAACCCAATTTATTAAATTTACCAAATAAATTAGGGAATTATTAATACAAACCGGTCAATGTAATTAATTTATCACTTCAACCGCATTTATATATAGCAAAATGATTTTTCTAAAATACTATTTAACGTAACATATGCACCATTCGGCGAGTCAGAGATGTAGGCCTCCCAGCTTTTTTGGCTTCTACACATGCGGCGAAGGGTTTGATAGCTTCCATTCTTTCGACTAGTGAAGACGAGCTGCACCTGCCCTTTGTCTCGGAGGCCTTGACCGCGTGGTCAACAGTTGACCAAGAATTACCAGAGGCGCCGGCTGTCCAGCGGACACGGGACGAAATTGGGTCAAAGCGAACTCTGCAGATACTTACCATAGATGCAACTGATATTGAGCTGGCTAGACTAAAAGCCGTTTCTAGACTGGAGTCAGGGGCGTACCCATCTTGGGTACACTCCTCGACGGCGTCTCTTTGCGGGTGGCCGTGGCTCTCCGCTTGGGCTGCAATGTATGCGAAACTCATTTATGCATCTGCGGTTCCCGGGTAGAAGCCAATGGCCACCACGCGCTGAGTTGCCACAGATGTGCTGGAAGGTTCCCGCGTCACCACGCCCTCAACGACATTCTGCGTCGGGCATTAGTCTCCGCAAATGTCCCGTACATGCTTGAACCACCTGGTCTAAGCCGTACTGACGGAAAAAGACCGGACGGTTTGACCTTGGTGCCGTGGCAGAGGGGAAGGTGCATGCTGTGGGATGCCACATGCGTGAGCACCTTTGCTCCGACACACCTCTCACGCACCGCAAACGCTCAAAATATACGGCGTTGGAGCAAGCCACAAGCATATTCATCCCTTTCGCCGTAGAGACGAGTGGACCATGGGCTGTTGAAGCGAAGGAATTAGTCAGGGACATAGGTCGCCGGATGCATAATAATGGTTGTGACCCACGATCCTGCTCTTTCCTGGTGCAGAGGCTGTCCATTGCGACACAACGTGGCAATGCGGCGAGCATAATGGGCACCTTTGCGCGGGAGGGATCAGAGGTGTTCTTTTTGACTGACGAACATAATGGTGAAATATATATTTTTTATTTTTTAAATTTTTATTGATATAGTTGTATATAAAATTGTGTAATTTTGACCACGACATTAAATATTCAACATATGCACCTAATAGAAAAAGTGTCAGCTATTAAAAAGTGTTCAGACAAATGACGACGCGAACCGCTATTTATGAACTCGTTCTAAAAAAATTCAAATATTCTTCGCAAACTGTACAGTTCATGTCACTGCTTTCGTACGAGAGCCATAATCTAATCAAAAAGTGTCCTCGAATAACGGCGCACGCCGCTTATTTGTATCAACTGTAATTTCATATGTCAACATAAGGCGGAAAGTTAATCTACTTGGTGAGAACCATATTAATATCTATGTTAGAAAGTATTATTCAAAGGCACCCTTCCATCAACTGTTACCTACCAATGAGAACGAAAGATTTAAAACAAAACCGCACTCAAATCTACGCAACGAAGCGAAAGAGAGCGTGTTCATTTCATGCGAGAATTAATGAATATTAAGTGCACACGCACCCAACATGTGACGTCATTGTGACGTAGAACAACGGCAACGCCATCTCACGAATGGAAACACTTAATTTACTTCGATCCTCAGGGAGTGCGTGTAAAATTATACGAACAAGCAAATGTCTAAGAGGTTGTTGGGCTATTTAAATAATAGGAAATGAAGAAAAATGGTGTTGACTTTTGATATTTTTAAAGTTTACCTATATCTTTTCTACATCTAACGTAGCCAAGTGTGTGTTAGACTATGTATGTTATAGGGTTCGGCAGTCATTATTTGAACTAAAAAAGTCACAATTTGATTTTTTTATCACAACATAAACCCTATAAATAATAGGTGTTACGAGTTAAAGTTTCAACGTCAAACAATTTTGTAACACCAGACGTCCCCTTTGCTAACGACTTTGCAAATCATACACCTGATATTTTCTTTTTAAATTGGTACTTATTTATCAATGGAGGTGCACACGTAATAGTAGATTGTTAAACCAAAGTGATGGCACTCATTTCTGTGAGAGCGCCAATAATTCGAAAGTCTGAAATGGGTGCCTTTCATCCGAGAGAGACTCTAATTTTCGTTTCAAATAATATGATTAAAGTAGGTTGCCTGGAAGAAATTGTTACGTAGAAATAAGGCCGCCTATTATATAATATTCTAAATTGTTCATTTCTTTTTTTTATGTTGTGATGCATGTTTTTATTGTAGGTAAATAAAACCAAGATATGAATTTATTTTTTAATAGTTTGCACTAATCTCGCTTTCCCGCCTTTTTTAGGGTCTTTCTTTTATTTTACGTTACAAATTAACATAAAAAAAGTTCTGTACTCAAAAAGAACCCATATTATATAGGTCACATTTTTATGCGCAACATTTTTCAACCCGCTTCTTAGATAAACTATGGCCTCCTTTCAAACTATGAGAAATGAAAAAAAAAAACTAATTAAAAAATACATATTTATTAAATACTTAAAGATCTACATCTAAACTTTTTTTGCTAAGTTTCATGCGAACTCAAAAATGTACTTTATGACGATCTTATAAGAGTTCCTTTGAAACGACAAAAATATGTCAGTGATAAATTTTCTACCAAATAATATAGGTATCCTTTTAAACATTGTTATCCCACTATTTGCGTTGGCGACGCGCTTCGTTTGTCCCTTTGCCGCATAACATTGCTATTATTTCCGGCATCTGTATTCAGAGGCCACATTATTACGGTAGCCTTGCCCATGCCTGCCGTGCCGCAGTGGACGATGATGGATTGTAAACACCGAGTCTCAGGAGGATTGGAGGAGCCATGCTATATCGTATGGAGAAAGAGGAGTTATGTAGAATGGACTCTATTGTTATGGCAAAGTATATATATTGGTACTAACATGCAGTTTGGACACTCCCTGCCCCTCTCTAGAATCCGACATCACCCCCTCGTCACCCAGATTGGTTACAGTTTGGTTGTCAAACGTATAGGATTTCGCCGCCATTTTGTTTGTTCCGTCATTCGTTTTTATGGACACTCCCTGCCACTCTCTAGATTACGACCTCACCCCCTCGTCACCCAGATTGATACAGATTGGTTACAGTTTGGTTATCGAACGTATAGGATTTCACTGCCAATTTGTTTGTTCCATCATTCGTTTTTTGAAACGTCATTTCTGGTCCGTTTTATGAATTGTCCAGGATGTGCTATTACTAAGACTTCGCTGTCCGTCCGTCACCAGGCTTTATTTCATAAACCGTGATAGCTAGACAGTTGAAATTTTCACAGATGATGTATTTCTGTTGCCGCTATAACAACAAATACAATACATAGTGTAAGTATCCATAATGTTATTTACAGTGTAGGAGTTGCCATTGTCTAATGCGGCAAAAATGATATTTTGATGATGATGATGATTTCATTTATTTACAATTGTTAAGCCATTGGCATCATCTCACCTGTTGGTAAGTGACGATGATGCCTAAGATGAAAGCTTGCTTACCAAGATTCCCCAACGCGATGCAGAACTGGCTATCTCTATCACTTCAAGCCGGAACAGATCAATGTTGTTAACACTAGCCAGGCAGGCTTAGAAAATGCACTACCACTACCCAAACCGAGTCTTACAAGTTGACCCCACCGGGAATCGAACCCGCGACCTCCTGGTGTGAAGCGAATATACTACGCCACTACGCCACGCAGGTGGTAAATACGATAATGAATGAAACCCAAATAGTCGCTGTTCATATTTGAATCCTATGCCTTACACATCAATGTAGATTTTTGATGATACATAGTATAGGTAACTATTATAAAAAACACTGCTTTGATGCCTTTAAATTTCTTATATCATCTTTTGATCATACGCCTACTCCATAACTTCTATACCCGGTAGCAAGAGGTCGCCTACATTACTATTTATTCGTACGCGGTTCAAACCTCGGCGTAAATATTTGAGGACGCAGGGACTTAAGGCACTGTCTTATGCCTAATTTATTTTGACAAATCATCTCTGGGTTTGTAATATTTTTTAGGATATTTTTAACTAGGTAGTTAGGTAGTTTTTGAGTTTTTTACATGTTTCCTTACTAATAATCCGAACTTTACTAATAACTGTACTGGTTTTTGTATTTATTGGTTTTTCTTTGCTACGGAGAACTGTCTGATAGCTTCACTTTAGAAATTTTGCATATCTATGAGTTTAGCAATTTTTTTTAATCTAATTGACTGTTGACTTGCTATCACTAGATGGCAGTCGAGGTTTAAAGGCGGCTTAAAACTTTACTTTTGACCGTGTTCGCCACTAGCCTTATAAGATCCAGGCCTAACCTCCCCGAGAGGGACTCGTTCCCCACGAGTAGGGACGTTAACCTATTTGGCAGTTTAAAAAAATATTTTTTTAAATTAAATTTTTGATTATTTTTACAAACTTTTTTTAATAAGTATTTTAAATTGGTATTGATCTCCAATGCTTGATGACAAATTTGTGCATCAATACCTTTTATAAAAAAAAAGCAAATCGGTTGGTTAGAACAGCCAGACGCACTTGCATTAGGTTTCATATTTAAGTCTACAGTCCCTTGGAGCTGTAAAATAATCAAGCTCTTTAGTTTCTTCATAGAATTAGATACATAATATATAGTTTTCATAAGCCGTCAATGGGTCGAATCACCGGGTCCACAGGTAAACGCCGATTTTTTACATATATTTAGTTTATCTTATATCACATAGAACACTGAGATATATATATTTAATACTGAGATGAACAAATTGCTAGCCATATTATGCATTTCTTTAGCATCATCATATCAGCCGAAAGATGTCCACTGGTGGAAAAACACTTCCCCTAAGAATTTCCACGACTACCGGTTCTGCAATGCCCGCATCCAGCGGCTATCCGCGATCTTCACCAGGTCACCGAGTGGGAGGCCTGTCTACGCTATGTTTTCCGGTGCGCGGTTGCTACTCGAGAATTTTACTGCCACAACGGCTAAATGGCTATTGAAAGAGCTATTTAATATGCATTTAGTCTTAACTAAATTGTAACTAGTGAAGGAAAACATCGTGAGTAAACTTGCACACGCCTGGGGGGAAACTCGCAGTTTGTGTGTGAAGTCGACCAACCCGCACTGAGCCCGCGTGGTCGTCTAAGGCCCGGCCGCCCTAATTCAGGGTAGGCTCGAGCCCCTCGGTGGGGACGTCTATGATATGATGAAATTGTAACTAAAAAATACATTCCTAAGTATGAAACAATTATCGCACTATTTGACCTTGCGTGTTACATCATCGGCTGTATCGGCACTTACCTGATGGTAATCACCTGATGGTGAGGTGCAACCATACGCACTAAAATTTTTAATAAAAAAAATATCTTTATATCTCCCTTTATCCATTCACCAATGGCTGGTGGAAGAAATTGCTTAAAGTGATAAATCCGCCTTTGCATATCATTGTTTATTTTGCTAGTTAATAAGTTTTTCATTTTTGTATATTTGGTGTGCAATAAAGGATATTTATCTTATTTTATACCAGTATTCCTCATTCCCCTATTATCCAGAATGAATGAAGCACTTAACATAGTTCTGCTTTGGCCGCAGTACAAATGTTGGATCGCGAGATAGTTCAGTCCGAGTTGAATAAGTGAGACGAGCGAATCCCAGAAGGTCACAGCAGTTCAAATACGAACTGTCTTTATTTTACCTTCAAACCAGCTAAACTCTGTACAGGGTGTTTAAGGCTTATACCGCCGCGCCGCCAGCGAACAACTTTGTAATCACTTTTTACTTCAAATATGGATGTTCTTATAGAAAAAAACTGATTGTTTTGTATTTTACAGGATATGAGGAGTGATTTTGATTTCCTCGAATTCTATTTTAATACACAGAACTAAAGAAAAAATTATCCTAATGCATCCTTTTTTCCAGTTGTAACCATAGAACTGCTGCAACTTTTATCGTAACATTATGATAATTTATTAACTTCGTAATAAAAGAATATAAAATGTTGTTTCTTTCTTACTTTTTATTTTTTTTATTTTTATTCATAATGAATTAAAAACCCAAATTTTCGCACGATTCATCAGCAGCGATTGACGTAACAGCCACGTTGCATTACGAGCTGACAAGAACTATATTTCCAAGCTACTTTGTTCGATGTTTGAACCATTGTGAATCAAATGCTTTTATGACTTAAATAAATTTTTTAATCAATAATTTTATGAGAAGGTACTTATTAATTTTTTATTGACATTAAAATTAGAATTATAAGTATTTTGTATGCCATTTATTGGCGAAACACACTGTTCCATTTAACTATAATTTAAACTAAGATCCTTATTACTGTGTTTCCACAAATAAACTATTTCATTCATACATTCATTCATTGCTAATTTTAGGGACGCATCCACAATTGATAGAAGATGGAAGCGGGCTTACCGAGATTCCCCAACGCAATGGACAAATGGATATCTTATCTCCATGCAGGAACATATCAATGCTATTAATACTGATGTTTGGCGGCAATACTTAGATAAGATATTGGTAGCTAGCTGAGCAGGCTTAGAAAACGCCCTACCACCAACCAAACCGAGTCCTACAAGTTAACCCAGCCGGGAATCGAACACGCGAACTCCTGGTGAACCATTACGCCACAGAGGAAAAGTGATTAAGCCATGACGGTATAAGTGAATGTGAAGTATGTAACTATGAATAAAATCAAACTAAAAGTTCGGGGGGAAAGATTCTTCATATTTGTATACAGATACAAACAGGGCGACCAGAGCGAGCTGCATCTTAAACGTTAAAATTTCCAGGCTGGAAACTTTTGAAGCAAGTTTGTACTTCTGGCTGATTGGGCATTAGGCGTAACAGCACAATTTTTATTCGCGGTCTGTGTTGGATTTTTACGAGAAATAATAAATCTTGCATCTAAACTTTAAATCGCCTTCTTTGAAATAGCAGTTTTTGTCTTCTAAATTAGTAAGTTTTCATCGTAATTACTAGGTCAGGGACTATTTGTGGGCATCTAAAAGTATTAAGTTTTACCGAGAGAATTAATAAACCTTACATCTAAACTTTGAATCGCCTTGTTTTAAATAGCAGTTTTTGTTTTTCAATAAGAAAATTGTCATGTAAATTAATAGGTCAGGGACTATTTCTGGGCATCTAAAAGTATTATGTTTTGCCGAGAGAAATAATAAACCTTGCATCTAAACTTTGAATCGCCTCCTTTTAAATAGCAGTTTTTGTCTTTTCATTAAGTAAGTTGTCATCTAAATTACTAGGTCAGGGACTATTTGTGGGCATCTAAAAGTATTGTTTTGTCAAGAGAATTAATAAACCCCATCTAAACTTTGAATTGCCTTCTTTTAAATAGTAGTTTTTGTCTTCTAAATAAGTAAGTTGTCTTTTAAATTACTGGGTCAGGGACTATAAAAGTACTGTTTTGCCGACCATAATATATAACGAAAAAAGAAATTTAAGTGTTTTTTTTTTTTTTTTTTTTTGCACAATTGGTTAAACCCTTGACAACATCTCACCTGGTGGTAAGTGACGATGTTGCCGAAGATGGAAGCGGGCTTACCAAGATTCCCCAACGCAATGGGGAAGTTTTTATGTATCTTATTGTAACTGGCATAGTCGCGTTGATTACGCCGATGAACTGGTCATAAGCACGGTTATTACCCGGATGTGTTTCACAATTGTCGCCACTTAATATCGACTGTTTGTGTGCTTCGAATTTACAAAATCATTTCCCGTACAAACTTAAAATTACTACCCAGTTTATTTACAGTTTAGATAAAATTTTCAAAAAAATTGTGTTGTCAATAAATAATAGTGATTTAACGTTTTCATAGTAACCTTAAAATTCCTTAAATACTTCGAAAATGTAATTTATCCACAAACAAGAGTTTTGTGATCTGCTTTTAATATGTGTAAACTTTCATTAGAATCGGTCCATCCATTTTCAAGAAGTATTAATTTTAAGTTTGTATGCGAAACGATTTTCTGAAAACGCTCTTAAGATAAGATAAATATTCTTTATATCACACCAAATACACAGAAATGAAATACATAAGCCGTTGTTTACTTTAAAAAAATAACCTAACCTAACCACGCCGGGAGTGCCGATAAAAGTGAAAACTTTTTACAGTTTTATAAGTTTTGACCCTGCGAATTTGCCTGGTACGATGTCGGTGTCGTTACAGTGTAGCGTGTTCAACGATTTTTTCCCATCTAAAAAATAACCGACGCGCCTAAAGAAATTTTCACTTCAAAATCTGACAGTTAGGTTGGCCTCTACTACCTATTCTTGGAGTATGGAAGTACGGTCTTACCTTCCCGATTTTGGATAGAGATACATGTCCCAGCAGTGGGGACGTAATAGGTTGTTAACGTATATTTATCAATATTATTGTAGACTAGCTGTTTCCCGCGGCTTCACCCGCGTGGACAATGTTTCTATGACTTTTCGAGGGTGCGCAGTGAAGGAATGTAGCCTATGTGTTAATCCCAGTCCTAATCTGTCTACCTACCAAATTTCAACCAGACCCGTTCAGCAGTTTTGGCGTAAAAGAGTAACAAACATACATCCACACGTTCTTACAAAGTTTCGCGTTTTTAATATTGGTAGGATTATTATTGTTATTGTTGTTGATGTTCAGTTAAAGACGTTGAAAGTTCACCTCACTCTGTAGCTGCCAAAAGCGGGCCGCATTTGACACACGTGCATAATACATGGGACGGGTTAACAGGCATGTAGTTACGGCGGATGACGGGGAATCCCCAGGGATTTGACGAGACAAGCCCAACTTAATTTCGTAGGCCACCTAATTAAATCTCTTGGTGAGTTAGGAGTGATTTCCGTCATTTGACAGACCATGAAGAAAATGTGAGATCAAATTCTAGTTGGTGAAGAATCTGAGGAAGTCAAGTAAATCAAGTCATATCATAAAGGGCTCTTACATTGGTTTCGAGTTGACTTTTCAATTAAATCAAGAGCATTTTTGTTAAGTTTCTCTTGTAATGTTTCTAGTAATTTGTTGACATCATTCTTTATATCATCACTAGCTTGAATAAGGATATGATGAAGTGAAAACTGTCGAACATCACTGTGTTTAAAGTCGTTCTGATACTTCAACAGTTCGCAATTCTTCTTTTTTGCTTCTTGAAGAAACCCGTGGAAAAGGTTTGTGCTGGTTTCATGATGTGGAGCTGTTTTTTTGCAAATTTGATCTACAGTGACGTATTTCATAGTAGTCCCTACTCTCGAGAGGATGGGTTTATTCAGTAACATTCAACCTCGGTGCAGGAAGGTTCTTCACTGCGACGATGGGTTCACATTAAAAATGCCACTGCATGCTTACAACCACCAGTTGAAGCTGCACAGTCCAAGCACTGGCAAATGACGATTTCACCTTTAGTCTCACTATCACCATAGTGACTTTGTATGACAGTGACTTTGATAACACTTGAACATAAGGATCTTTTGTAAAAAAAAAAACTGATCAATTTTAGTTTAAAAATATAGTTTAAAGAACTGAAAAACGCGCTATTAAAGCACATCAAACTAAAAAGTGAAAAATATTTCTTAATATAAGCTGAATAAAACAAAACTTGTTCAGTATGATGAATAGAAATGCTAGTTAATGGGACCTACACCAATGTTGTTACACCTGTATATCACTAGATATTTCGTTATCTAATAACCGTCTCAAGTGGAATGTGGTATCGATATTTGAAATTGACTACCTCCACATTCAAATCCCAATAGCACGAAATAAATCTCCCTTACTAACCAGGAACTCCTGTGCAAACCAATCGAAGATACATTTCATAAAATTCATACGAATGTATCCAATTTCAAACTCGTATCTACGCTGTCCCGTCGGACCGTCTTTAATGTTTAAGCAGAGACATTATCTAACCAAATGTGTAATTATGTGGGGACCACAGAGCAGAATTGGTTCTGCTCTGTGGTGGGGACCGAATGTTTGGGATGTCACCTCTTTAATATTTCAGAGGGTAGTTCGCATTTGTTTGAGATGAGGTTATTGGACTGAAGTCGTGTTTGGATCGAAAATGGTTATTTTAATTTTATTTGACTGACGTTATCGGTTCTTTTACAGTTATAGGAAACTACAGCTTTATGTATTTAGTTTTCTGATTGATTTAAATGAAGTTTCGATATTTAAATCATTCGTTTTTTATTTTTTTTTTTAAATTAAGTAGAATCGTCTCATGAATAAAATAAAATATATAGTAGATAAAATGAATAATTTTGCCTTTTCATTGTCCTCATAACCGATTTTCAATTAATTTTTCCACACCAAGAAAAGGAACAATTGAGAGATCACGGCAAAGGTGCATCTGAATGTCTGTCTGTCTGTATATTTGTCAAGACCCTGTTTCTCAGCAATGCGTAGTGGTATCTAGTTGGAATTTATAACATACTTTAATTTACAGTCTCTTGGAGCTGTAAAAAAATCAAGCTGCTAAGTCAAAGCAATCAAAAAATACGGCCATTCATGTCACTTATTTTGACACTCGCAAGTAAATCAAAACCTTCAGAATAGGTTCTGTTGACCAAAAATCATACATTTTGGCAAGAAGCAACGTCTTACAGTAGAAGTAAAGGGAAAAGTCCCATAATTGATAGTTTGTAGTTTTGTCACAAAAAAAAATGCGATTTCAAATTGATTGTGACGTTTATCGTTACACGGGAGAACATTTTTTAATTACAAAGTTAAGTTTGTCGTTAAATTTGACTTCATCATCATCATCATCATATCAGCCACAAATCGTCCACTGCTGGACAAAGGCCTCCCCCAAGGATTTCCACGACGACCGGTCCTGCGCTGCCCGCATCCATCGGCTTCCCGCGACCTTCACCAGGTCATCGGTCCACCGCGTGGGAGGCCTGCCTACGCTACGTTTTCCGGTGCGCGGTCGCCATTCGAGAACTTTACTGCCCCATCGGCCATCTGTTCTACGAGCTATGTGTGATGCTAAATGCAACACCAGGCAACCGCCGTCTATGCCTTAGATAGCGATTAATTGTGCCACACGATAAGGAAGAAAGAAAGATAGCATAATTAGTATGTGTTTACATACTCGACCTTCATCAAGGTTTTTTTTTTCTAATTCTCAATTGGTAAACCCTTGACAACATCTCACCTGGTGGTAAGTGATGATGTTGCCGAGGATGGAAGCGGGCTTAACATTATTCCCCAAAGCAATGGGGAACTGGCTATCTTATCTTCATGCCGGAACACACCAATGATATCAATATTGATATTTGGCGGCAAGACTTAGATGGTGGTAGCTAGCCAGGCGGGCTTAGAAAATGTCCTACCACCAACCAAACCGAGTCTTACAATTGACCCCGCCGGGAATCGAACCCGCGACCTCCTGTGTTAAGCCAGTGAGCTTTGCCTCTGAGCTACGGAGGCGGTAAATACGAAAATTCATACCCCCCCCCCCCCCCCCCCAATAAGTTTATTAGCAAAATTAATAATGTCAATCTTCAGCCGCAGGTAGCGTGGGGCGATAGAGGCCACTCCTGACCAAAACTAATCTGTCTCCCTAAATTGTGTTAGCGACAACTTTGATCCTTATTCCCGGCGTTCCCCCCGGATATGATCCCAACAAGAAATTACATTAGTTATAGTTGTTGGCTTCGCTAATAAAGGGCAAAAAGTTGTGTACGAAGTTGTGTCGTATATGAATGTGCTTGTAATTCGTAAATGCCGGTGTAAATTGACCTTTATCGTTTTCTACCGTTCAAGCTTGTAACTTTGCTTTTTTTAACAGCGCTTGTGTTTTTTGCCGACTGTCCAAAAATAAGAGTAATTTTTTTCATGTGTATGTTTCTTTGGCTGAGCCTTTAGCCTCAATAACTTATTGGATTTTGGAGTGCCGGGTGTTGTATGATTCATCTTAATCCTCTGAGACATAACATATTTACTCGACTGTCAAAAAAGGGAGGTAATATTTTTCTTTTTCATACAGTCGGGTTCTTAATTTTTATTTAATTGGTTGGGTTATAGTAACAGTTTTTATACTTAGGTAATCACTTAGTCTCTTTTACTTTCTGCCTAGTATACCTATATTATGTTATTTTATATTATATTATATTACATTATAGTGAATTATATTTTCCCAGTTGCTCGGAATAGGTAGGTGAGTATCTTGTACCAAGTATAGTTTTGAAAAAAATATGAAATGTTATTGCATAAATTGCCCTCCCATAAAAATTTCAAATCTTTTCTTTATTTGGCATTGCCTTTTTAATTTTTAATTAAACAAAATTAGTACATCCATGACTGTACAGGCTGCTACTACCCAGTACATCTTTATTGCTGGTGTGATGATACAACTGTCTTTTTTTTGCTATTTCTTTAAGTGGGCGCTGTACGGCGACCGAACGTATACTAAATGCTAAACATGTAATATAATTTAAAGTAAATCGCTCATCAAGTCTATCGAGGCTGCAAAAACTATGATGTCACGCGTCCTATTTCATACTCTCTCTCTTGGCCTAGCCTTATCCCATTTCTATTCGGGGTCGGCTCTCCTCGTCATCTTTCGCCACACTTGTCGGTTTTGAGTCGTCGATTTGTCTATTTGAGCTTTCTTCAGGTCGTTGCTTACTACAGACATCCATGTTTGAGGGGGTCTGCCTCGTTTTCTCGGGCCGATATCGATGTCCATGACTTGTCTGGTCATGTGGTCTTTGGGTCTTCTCAATACATGCCCATACCATCTAAGACGGGACTCAGAGAGTTTTTCCTCGATGGGCCTGATCTTAAAACTTCCACGGATATGTTTATTTTGTACCTTGTCTAGTAAGGTAACGCCACCTGCCCATCTCAGCATCTTCATCTCCGTCGTGTGTAGTTTTGTGGTATGGACTTTCTTCACTGGCCAGCACTCGGCTCCGTATATAAGAGCAGGGCGGACTGCTGTTTTATATATCTTGCCTTTTACGCGTACTGGCATTCTTCTGTCGCATAGTACACTCGATAGTTCTCGCCACTTCATCCATCCTGTGTTAACTCGGTGGGTTACGTCGGCGTCAATCGTACCATCGCTTGTGACCACAGAACCCAGGTATTTGAATTGGTCGACTTCTTTTAGCTGGTGACCTTGTAAATTGACAGCTTGGTGTTGTTTAGTTGTTGAGTAGCAGCACTGCATGCACTCTGTTTTCGTGCGGCTGATCTTCAGTCCAGCAGTTTCTATAGCTATCCTCCACTGCTCAAGTGAGTTTTCTAGTTCTGAGCTGCTGTCTCTTATGAGGACAATGTCGTCTGCGTAGAGTAGGTCCCAAGGCGGTTTTCTCTGGATCCCTGCCGTAAGGTAATCCATTACGAGATTGAACAATAGCGGGCTCAGCGCTGACCCTTGGTGTACACCTACTGCTACCTCGAAGTCTTTGCTAGTGCCTGCTGGGCTCCGTACCTTAGTAGTGACGTTTGTGTACATGTCCGTAACTACTTTGATATAGTACTCTGGTACGTTTTGCGCCCGCAGTGAGTGCCAGATTAGGTCTCGTGGTACTCGGTCGAATGCCTTTTCAAGGTCTATGAATGCCAGGTGTACGTCTTTTTTCATTGCTTTCCTTTTTTCCAATAGAACTCTAAGACTGTGTAGAGCATCAGTTGTTGATCTGCCAGCTACGAAGCCACATTGGTTTTCGGTTACAACTGTCAGATTGAAGAGTCGGTTGTTGGTGACCCTTTCCCATATTTTGAGTGTGTGTGATATGAGTTTTATTGCGCGATAGTTTTCGCACAGTCTGATGTCACCTTTATTTTTAAAGAATGGGATCAGATAACTTCTCCTCCAGTCCTCAGGGATTCCATCGCGCAGAATTTGATTGAAAAGTTGTGTTAGGAAAAATATACCAGTTTCTCCAAGGCGTTTCCACAATTCGGCAGGGATCTCATCTGGACCTGTTGCTTTGTTGTTCGCCATCTTTCCAACAGCGAGCTTCACTTCATCAGGGTGGACATCTGGGATAGGTCCCGCTGTGGAATCTAAGGGGGCTAGTCTTTCGTGCGGATAAGTTTCGTTGAGCAGTTCGGAGTAATATTCTCGCCATCTTTCGTTTATGTCATTGTTTGCGGTCAGGAGCTGGTCATCTTTATTTTTGATGTATCTAGTAGCACGTACATCCATACTGTTGGTGTGCCTTTGCCTGGCGATTTTAAATAGTTCCCTGTCGTCCGAGGCCTCTTCCAGTCGGCTATAAAGATCGTCGCCGTCTTGCGCCCTAGCGCGGGCCACTTCTCGTTTGGCCGCTTTTTTTGCATATCGATAGTTTTCGCGATCTTCATCGTTCCCGCTTTCTTGCCAGGTCTTAAAGAGAACTTTTTTTGTCTCAACCTTTGCCTTGACTTCCGCTTTCCACCATTTAGCCCTTTTTGCGTTTTTCAGTGGGCCTTTCGACACTCCTAACAAATCTGATGCATCTTGCATGCAGCGTTTGTGGAAATTGTTCCACATTGCATTGGCTGTCTGTTCGCGTGTCTGAGGCACTTCACTTATTTCTTCATCCAGGTAAAGTTTTATTCTATCGATCAGACATTCTCCCTCCCTGTTGGAGAGTTTGTGCCAACGGATCTTCGGTATCTGTTCTTTATGTAACTTTATGGGTTTTGGCATTCTGAAGTCTGCAACCAGTATTCGGTGTTGTGTTGTAAGAGGTTCTCCAGGTATTACCTTGCAGTCTTTAAAAGTTCGGAGTTTAGTGCGGTTCGCTAGAATGTAATCTATTTGTGAGTTCGAGCCGCCGCTCCTGTATGTGATCTTATGTTTGTCTGGCTTCGTAAAGAATGTATTAATTATAGCCATGTCGTGTGTGGTCGCGAAATCTAGGATATTCCCACCTGGTGTGTTCTGAATTCCATAGCCTTGTCCCCCATGTATTCTTTCATGGTTAGGTGATGCAGTTCCAACATGGCCGTTGAGGTCTCCCGCGATGTATTTAGTTTCATCAAGTGGGTAGGACTGCATTAGGTCGTTTAGATTATCCCAGAAGGTCTGTTTCTCGGTGTCGCAGCATCCCATTTGTGGTGCATAGGCTGATATTACATTCATGCACGGTTGGCCGTCTAGTGCGAACTTAATAGCGATGATACGATCGCTAACTCGTTTGACCTCTACAGTGCGCTCCTGCATGTCACTGTCGATTGCGATGCCCACACCGTTCTGTTTTGCGTTCGTGCCGTGGTAAATAAATTTGTATCCATTTCCGATATTGCGAGCCTTTGACCCCTTCCACTTGGTCTCCTGTATGCAGCATACATTGACCCTGCGTCTGAGTAGTACTTCGCTCAGTTCTGCGCTGCGTCCAGTCATGGTGCCCACATTCCAGGTTGCTATACGCATTTTTGGATTGTTTCGATGTGGACCCACAACTTGGTCGTCGCTTTGGGGGCACGCCCTAGTATTTCTATCGCCCTTGCATCTATCGTCGCTTCCGGGGGACGCCCTAGTATTTCTATCGCCCTTGCATCTATCGTCGCTTCCGGGGGACGCCCTAGTATTCTGACTCACTGTATTGGCTTTATTCTTCATAATGAGGAGTAGTTTATTTGGCTTGGGGTTTTTACGGCCGGTTGCCACCTGACGCCAAGACAGTAACCCCTCTTGCTAACAAGGGCTTGGGATGCCACCGTTGGCTATCGCTCGTCCGCTGCCATCCCCTACGCAGCATCCTGCCTGGTGCCGCTGCCCTCCGCCGGCCCGTTGTCAGAATATGTCCGAGTGGCCCGACCGAGGTGTCTTCACCCGTAACCCTGGGCACGGGCACCGCGCTATACCCCGCAGTACTGGGTCCCTGCTGAACTTCGCCACCGACACATGCTGGCCTACTAACATGAGTGGTGCCCACCCCCGCGACGTGGACGCGCCAAGCAGGACTTACCCAAGTGAGGAGTAGAGAAGGTGGCTCTACTCCCCCAGGGGCCGGGTTAAAGGCCGAGTTTATGCCCTCGACCTAAGGCACGCGTCCTATTTCATACATTTATAGAAAAAAAAATGTTTTTACAGATGAACTATTGACTACAAAATGCTATTACACAGTAAATGAATTTTTAAATGATAAATTAATGTAATCCTATTTAAAATTATTATGATTATTCTTGTACTGAGACTAGATTAAATTATGACCATTTTTTTTAAAATTTTTAATATGTATAGGACAACATGACTAAAAATAATATTGAAATAAATTAGATTAAAATGACTGTAAATTATAAATTGTAATTGTAAATGAGCTAAACTGTAATTTAAATGTAATTAATCATTGCATGGAGTGTGACTGCAACTGTTTTTGTATGCTGCAAGGCAAACATGAAGAACTTCTATTGTAACACTAACATCTGTATTTTAATTTACTCATGTTCTTGACAAATAAATTATCTTTATCTTTATCTTTATAAAAATTTACTCAAACAACTAACAGTTAAAAAGAATATAATAAAACATTTTTGCATTGTTCTAAGTGAATAACATATACTCTGTTATTTTCTGTATTGTACAAATTTGAAAACTTCATTCTATGTAATACGGGAAAATAAAAATAAACTCGACATCTTGAAATGCATAGCCCATTACAGGGTGAAGTTTATTGTGATTTTGTGTTTAAACAAAGAGGGTGGTTCTTTTTACGCGGCGAGTAATGAATTTCGGCCGCGCGAGACATCGGGCGCTTTAAAAATTCACGAAAATGTGGGGTACACGGGAATTTTGTGCACCTCATTGAATAACATTGTTCCATGCATAATTTTTCGCTTGGAAAATTTGTCGTGGGATATAAGTTAAGCTGGTTAATAATAAATGGGATTTTCTTGTTAGAATCAGTTTGGGAAGGCAGACAAAAATGTTTATAGCGAACAACATACTGGCAACTGGATGACATTTTTTTTTTTTTTTTTTTTTTTTTTATTCACAATTGGTAAACCCTTGACAACATCTCACCTGGTGGTAAGTGACGATGTTGCCGAAGATGGAAGCGGGCTTACCAAGATTCCCCAACGCTATGGGGAACTGGCTATCTTATCTTCATGCCGGAACACACCAATGATATCAACATTGATATTTGGCGGCAAGACTTAGATAAGATGGTGGTAGCTAGCCAGGCGGGCTTAGAAAATGCCCTACCACCAACCAAACCGAGTCTTACAATTGACCCCGCCGGGAATCGAACCCGCGACCTCCTGTTTAAAGCCAGTGAACTTTGCCTCTGAGCTACGGAGGCGGTTACGGAGGCGGTTTTAACTTATTTACGCCTGATAATATACTTTGTTTTATTTATAAACTAGCTGTCGCGGCGTACTTCGTTCCACCATACACTACACTACCCTACCCTACACTACCTTACCCTACCCTACCCTACACTACACTACACTACCCTACACTACACTACCCTACCCTAATTACACTACACCTACACTACACTACCCTACCCTAAAATTAATTATTTTTTGACTGATAATAAATTTTATTGATGAATATCATATTTTAATACTTATTATCCTATTCCGGACAAAGACAAATGAAAAAACACAAAAATCATAAAAATTAGTCCAGGCGTACTTGAGTTTTAAATGGTGTAACTAACACGAGTTTCTTTTATATAATATACAGATAATTGAATGTGCTTTGTTATATTTTTCCTGAGTAGGAAAAATTATTTTATTAAAAAAATGAAATTCATGCAATTTTGATCTTTTTAACGATCAGTACATAGGATAATCTGGCGCACTTTACCCTGAAAATATTTTTATTTTTTATAATTGACTTTTGTTGATTGTATTTTTTTTCCTGAATTGGAAAAAGTATTTTACATTAAAAAAAAAGCAATTTTGATCGTTTTAACGATCAGTAGGGTAATCTGGCTTATTTATGTGTTTGCCTTAGAAAGAAGATGTCTTGGCTTTGAGAAATGTAATTTAATACTTTTCCAGTGCGAGTAGGTATTAAAGTTAAACCCAGGAAAGCAATGCAAAACGGATTAATCGAGTCTCCACGTAGCTTTGGGCTTTTGCACTAGCGTTAGTCTAGTCGCGCGTTTTTCTAGTCGGTATCATCATATTAGCTCATATACTTTCCCACCGTTTACGTTCCCGTTTAGTTTACCCTGAATTAGGGCGATCGGGCCTTAGTCGACCACGTCGGCCCAGTGCGGGTTGGTCGTCTTCACACACAACCTCGAGTTTTTTCGCAGGCGTGTGCAGGTTTCCTCACGATGTTTTCCTTCACTGTGAGAGCGGTCTACTGCAGTCGGTATATTGCATTCTAAATAAACTGAGCTAATTTTACTTGTTTTTTTTTAATGCAGTTATCTTGTAAATCAATTGTATTATGAGTAGGTTGTAGTTGGAAATGCTTTATTCCAGAGATAAAATGATCGTTTTTTTAAGTGAAAAGACCGTTCGTCGTTTTAAACTTGCTCCTGTCAATGCCTTTTTATAACAAAAGAACAACTCAAGTGAAATTACCTCAGCTTTTTTGAAATGCAGTATAACTTTACCAGTCTAATTTGTATGTCTGTAGCTTTTATAGGAAACACAAGATTATTTAACTATAACTGTCCTGTATGTAAGTGTTACAATAGTAAATTGGCTTTTTTATTATTTTACTAGCTGTCCCGGCGAACTTCGTACCGCCTTACATTACATTACACTGCCCTACTCTACACTACCCTACCCTACCCTACATACACTACCCTACCCTACCCTACATACACTACACTACACTACCCTACCCTACCCTACACTACACTACCCTACACTACTCTACACTACCCTACACTACACTACCCTACCCTACCCTACACTACCCTACCCTACCCTACATACACTACACTACACTACCCTGCACTACCCTACACTACACTACCCTACACTGCACTATCCTATCTCTCAAGTTGGATCGAACTGCACATGGTGTGCGAATTTTATTATAATCGGTTAAGTGGTTTAGGAGCCCATTGAGGACAAACATTGTGACACGAGATTTATATATATTAAGATAATACTTTTAGAAAATTTATCGAGAAGTCTTACAAAACAAAAAAAGTATTTTATTGATGGAATTATCGTAGTCTGATAGGGAATCGTATAATTGCTGTTGGAATTATTTCTGACACCAACAGCGCCCTTCATATTACAAGTGAGCGTTTTTCGAACGCCAGTGTGAAAGTAGTCCAGCCACAGGCATAGCTACTAGACTGGACAGTCCCCAAGGCACAGCCCACTCAGATATCCCACTGTCTCGCTGCTACTTTGTCAAAGTTATACTTGTGCGATTTAGTTAAGGAATTCTGGACGATATTATTTTGAGGGAGCCTGATGTAGGTAGATAGAGGTAGATTTTGTGTGGCGATTGCTCTATGTTTTAATATAAATCTCTATTACAGTATAGAATAGGCCTATTCTTTTTCCCGCGCTAGGCATTTATAGTAACTGCGACACAGTTCTAGAGTAATTTATTTATTTGTTTATTGTTTATATACAGTAAATGAAAAATATGTAAGTAAAAAACATAGATTTAGAACTCTGTGAGAGTTTTCTGCCAACAAACCAGTAAGTGAGAAATAAATTAAATATGGTACTACCAGTTATTATTATTATTATCTTACACATTAAAATTGTAGGTATATTTTTTGGTATATGACAAAGCCGCTTGCGGCTCGCGCACCACTCACCCGTAAAGACAGTCATAAAAACTATGTCCACGCGGACGAAGCCGCGGGTTAAAGCTAGTGTTTCTATAATTTCCATGAAATTTCTACTATATTGCATTATCTATTTCCCTCTATTAATCTAAGGGGACCTTTTTAATGGAGTGTAAACCTTCAATTACACCACATCGGTGGGACAATTCAAGCGGGACTCACCAATTTTGTGCCATTATTGGCCAAATTTCGCATATTACGCCACTGACGGATAGTTTTAATGCGTACCTTTGGGAAAATTACGCGTAATATTCCCGCTTAATGATACAAAGCCTCTCGCTTCCGGTTCGTTACATATTTTCGACGAGCGGTCCAAAACTGAATATGTAGGGGTAGTTCCTGAAAAGATATTATAATTTATGTATTTTTATGATTCATAACTACAATATTTGATACCAAAATGATGGGTGCAATAATAAAAACTAAAACTGATTCAGAAAAGATATCATTTTGAAAAAACGCTGAACATGACAATGTCATCGTTACGATCCCTCATTTAATTATTTACTAGCTGTCCCGGCGAACTCCGATCCATCTTACACTACCATACACTACACTTAACTACCCTACCCTACCCTACACTACGCTACCCTACCCTACCTTACACTACCCTACCCTACACTACACTACCCTACCCAACCCTACCCTACACTACCCTACCCCACACTACCTTACCGTACATACACTACACTACCCTACCCTACACGACTCTACACTACGCTACCCTACACTACGCTACCCTACACTACCCTACCCTAACTACACTACACCTACACTACACTACACTACACTACCCTAAAACCAATTATTTTTTCATTGTTATTTTTTTATTGATGTATATCATATTTTAAAATTTATTATCCTATTCCCGACGAAGACGAATGAAAAAACACAAAAATCATAAAAATTGTCCAGCCGTTCTTGAGTTATAAATGGTGTAACTAACACGACTTTATTTTGACTATTCCAATGAGCCCAAACACGATACCACTGTTGTTAGTTGGCGAGGAGTTGGGTATTCCAGGAGATGCTGCAGCATCAGGTCAAGGTAAACATGTTTATTGGGGCTTTTCCAATAAACCCAAACACAACACCTCAGCTGTTTATTGGCGAGGAATTGGGTATCCTGCAGATTCCAAAAGATGCTGCAGCATCAGGTCAGATTGAACATGTTCTATCTAGAACCTTTTCATTGAGACTATTTAAATGAGCCCAATCACGATACCTTTGCTGGGAGTTGGCGAGGAGTTGGCTATCCTGCAGATTCCAGGATATGCTGGTATCCATGATATCCATTTCTACAGCATCAGGTCAAGGTTACTATGTTCTATCTAACACCTATTCATTGAGACTATTGCAATGAACCCAAACACGATACCTCTGCTGTAAGCTGGCTAGGAAATGCGTATCCTGCAGGTTGAAGGAGATGCTGCAGCATCAGGTCAAGGCTAGCATATTTTATCTAACCCTATTCATTGACACTATTTCAATCAGCCCAATTACGATGCCTCTGCTGTAAGTTGGTGGGGAGATGGATATCCTGCAGATTCCAGGAGTTGCTGCAGCATCAGGTGAAAGTTAACATGGTTTTTCAATATTATTACAGTTACAGGGCACCAAAATTGTATCAATTAGACCTCTATAAGTTGCCCACATTCCTCCCTCACACATTTCTTTTAGAAATTTGAGTGCGTTTGACTGCAACTCACCTGATGATAAGTGATGATGCAGTCGAGGATGATACACGCAAACTCAAATAATGCCTATTCACTCTTAATAAAAGCTGATGATCTTCAAACGGCTGAACAGATCTTCATAAATTATAGCTAAGAACCACCTCGATCACGTCGGCTTTCAAACAAAAAAACTGCATCAAAATCGGTCCATTCGTTTAAGAACTGCGATGCCACAGACAGACACATAAATACACAGATACACACGTTAAACTTATAACACCACTCTTTTTACGTCGGGGGTTAAAAATGGGTGTCAATTAAATGATTAGCATAGTATTGTTATTTCTGTGAGCAGAAAAATATAATCGGTCAGCAGAAATAGCTAATCGGTCAGCAGAAATAGCTAATTGGTCAGCAACTCATGGTCAGCAAACATTTCAAAATCAATCAGCAATTTATGTCATTCTGGATGGCTGTAATTATTTTAAACATCCCCGTACTACACTCTTCCTACAGTGTTGAGTGGTCGACGGAGCCCCTTCGGGGCTCCTACTTCTGTGTTCTCATGTTAAACCTAACACTACGACTGTGCGGGGAGGCGAGCTTAGCTCGCCTCCCCGCACAGTCTCCGAACCTAACGGATCCGAGTCGGGGTGCTCCGCAAGTCCGAGCTCGCTTCGCTCGCTCCCGCTTCCATTTAGAACTCCCCGTACCACACTCTTCCTACAGTGTTGAGTTGCTGCTTATAGACATGTTTTTCTGCCGCTCAATCATGAAATCTTGCCGCTCAAGTAGTTATTTTGCGGACCGAATGTTTATTATGCCTTTAAAAAATATCAAAATGAGATGATAAAACATCTTGCAACATGAAGTGAAGAATACAAAACCGGCCTAGTGCGAGTCGGACTAGCACTCCAAGGGTTCCGTACAACCATACTTCTCCACACAACCAAAGTATATATTAGTACTAACATACAGTATGGACACTCCCTGCCGCTTTCTAGATTTCGACCTCACCCCCTCGTCACTCAGATTGATACAGATTGGTTACAGTTTTGTTGTCGAACGTATAGGATTTCGCCGCAATTTTGTTTGTTCCGTCATTCCTTTTTTGAATGTTATTTCTGACCCATTGTATGAAGTGTCCAGGGTGTGACACAACTACATAGTATAATGACAATGATACCTATTCACATAACAAACAAAAGACACCAACGCGAGCCGCAAAAATGTTGTTTTTTGTCATTCAGTTTGAACTCTTGAGCGCGAGTACGACTATTACTTTGCAATTTTTTATCATTTATTTATTTATTTACACTTATAGTACACCAAAAAACAATTATTTGTAGTTTTATTTCAGTATAAGTACTATAATCACACCAAGTGTCACGCTTTTATTTATTATCGTTTTTTCGATAGAGTTAAATTAAAAATACTTCTAAAGACCTATAAATAAACACGTTTTTGTATGGAGATTCCCCTTTTTTTTCACTTTTTCTAATTTTTAGTATTTGTTGTTATAGCGGCAACAGAAATACACATTTTGTGAATTTTTTAACTGTCTACCTTTAAAATACAGCAGATGGACAAACCGACAGACGGACAGACAGCGGAGGTTTAGTAATAGGGTCCCGTGGCGTTGGTCACCCGTTGGGTGAACGGAACCCTCAAAAGCATCTTGTTAACTCTCGGTTGGTCGCGCTTTTATTGTGACACCGTCGGTCGCGTTGAGTTTTAAAGCCCGGAAATTTAAAATATTTTTAATTTTTTTGATGTGTAACATCTTTGCTCTCGCTTTCCTGCAATCTGTGGGAGTGATTTCGTGAAATGGGACGCAAATGTGTAACATGGGACGGAAATGTGTAACAGGAAGAAAACCGACCAAGTGCAAGTCGGACTCGCGCACTAAGGGTTCCGCTCGCTTTCCTGCAATTTGTGGGAGTGATTTCGTGAAATGGGACGGAAATGTGTAACAGGAAATGCGAACGTTTTTTAATTCTCGAAAACTAAGGTTGTCATAGCCATGCCGCCTAGTGTGAAGTATTTTGTCACATGTTACACATCATATTATGCGAGTACTGTAGGTCTCGTTTTTTTTTACTTATCATTATTTCTTTATTTTTATATTTTTAGTAGCATAATAAAGTTTTAAATAAAACCCATAGTGTGGTTTCAAATAATTTTAATAATAGGATATAATTTTTAACAAATAACAATTATTATTTTTTGCACTAATTGATAGTTAAGTATGTTTTAGGAACAAATTTGTATCTTTAATATGGTACAAGATAAAGCAGTTTTCGTAAACGTCGGGCTTTTATAGACTAGAGGGTTAAGTAAAACAGCTAAGAACAAAAAATTAAAATAATGATAATTGGAACTTGTTTTCCCAAAAAAAATCCAACAAATAATTTTACAATAAACCTATGAAACGCGTATCTTACAACAAACTTCACTATTTAAATCCTCAATAGTCGGTATTAATGAGGTAATAAATAAGCCAGATAAACTTCAACTGTGTATTTACTGTTATTATTTAGCTACAATTATTGTTCGGGACAAATGGGACGCCATGTCGCGATTGGTGGGAATTTGTCCACGATATTTATGACCGATATTGACTTTCATCTGATAAATCGTAGATGTGGCAGATATAAGCAATTCTCATTTGTTATATGCGGTATGAGAGCGTCGGTGGCGTAACGGCTAAGGCCGCCGACCTCCTGTCCGGGAGGTCGTGGTTCGAATCCTGCCACGTAACAATGTGATTTCGAATTTATTTTTCATATGAACGTTTATCCGACGGTCTTACGGTGAAGGAAAACATTGCGAGGAAACCTGCACACGCCTGCGGAGAAACTCGCAGGTTGTGTATGAAGTCGACCAACCCGCACTGGGCCCGCGTGGTCGACTAAGGCCCAATCGCCCTAATTCAGGGTAGGCTCAAATCTCTCGGTGGGGAGGTATATGCTGATACGCGATATATGCGGTATTATAGGGCATTCTCAACGCTCGCCTGGCTTGCTATCACCATATTTCTTAGTCTTGCCGCCAAAAATACTTGTTTCTTAACAGCACTGATGTGTTCCGGCATGAAGATAAGATAGCCTGATCCCCATTGAGTTGAGGAATTTTCGTAAACCCGCTTTAATCTTCGACATCATCGTCACATAACGTCAGGTGAGGAGATCCCAAGGACTTACTAATTTCGGTGAAAAAAATAATAGATAACATTTTATACAATCATATTGCAACCATATGAGTCCTTAGTGGAGACTTACATCATGAAGGGAAAAGACCAAGTAAAGGACAGTCTTTCTAGACATAGATTTGATAAGTGTATCCAGACATACATTATCTTGTGGAAGATAGTCGTAAGTTGTGCGACAAGGCCTGGTTACAAGTGTGGTGTGAAGGACGAAGGAATATCAAATAATTTAGCTTCAATCCATACATCGTGAGTCAAAAATTTAAGTAGATACCTTTACCGTTACATCCCGTATAAGTCCAGTGTATGCAATATGCATGTGGCTAATAATGACTCCTACACTTTCCTAACCCCGGCGACAAAATTAGCTTCAAATACGCAAATACCTACAGAGTCGCTAAGTGTGGCACGGGAGTTTGAGAATGTGTTCAAAGTTTAAGGCGAAACCCTTTCAGGAAATAATGCAAACCCCGAAATGGAGGGTAAGAAAAGTCATTTTTCTGCGGTTGAAACTGCAATACATTTATCATTTTTTTTATAAATTCATTACAATATGTCTGCTACAAAAAAAAATTGCAAAGTTCGCTTAAATTTTGACAATTTTTGCTTATTATGATTAAATGAGTAAATACCATTTCTGTTACAACGCGGATCACTTAATCTACAAAGTAACACTCAAATTACATTTTACTACATAGTAATTCGATTTTAGTTCTTTAAAATGTCGTGTGATTTAATTCTTCACTCGCTGTAGTTTTTTTTTAGTCCACAATTAATGAGCCCTTGACATCATCCCACCTTATTGGTAAGTGACGATGTTGCCGAAGATGGAAGCGGGCTTATCAACATTTCTTAACGCAATAGGTAACTGGCTATCATAACTCTGCTGCTGTCAACATTGATGTTTGGCGGCAAGACTTAGATAAGATGGTGGTAGTAGGCAGATGGGCTTAGAAAATTCCCTAACACCTACCAAACCGAGTCTTACAAAGTTAGACCCCGCCTGGATCGAACCCGCTACCTCCAAGTGTGAAGCGAATGGACTAACCATTACGCCACGGAGACGGTTAAAGTTTACGAATAAAAGAAAGTTCAAATAATCACTTAAATCAAAAAGATTATTCTAAGTTTAAAATGCCGCATCTACTTTTAACTAGTTTCACTCCTCCTCCTCCCAAAACTCGTAAACACTCAATGTTGCACAGAATTTATGCGCACGTAATTAAGCGTATCATGTTAATTGCGCAGTGTCCGCTATGGCGATGCATATTCGTGCAATTTAGTTATCAGAAAGGCAAAAACTACAATTTAAAAAGAATGTACAAGTAACTAATTATTTATTAATTTGCTATTATTTAATTTAAGTACCTATTTCATTTTCGTTACCTACCCAAATTATTCGTAAGGCTTGCTGTGACATTTTAATTTATAAGCTATTGCATAGCTTTTAACGCGGGCTTTGAGCGCGGCGACCGAATCAAGAAATTCCGTAACGAAAATAAAACCAAACCCCCACGCTCGGCCGAGTTCTAAAAAACTTGCAGTGCCATCTATTAGCGATTTGGGGTACTAAAAGGACTTAGTCAATTTTACTGGTGTAACTTTCTTAGTGTTAATTTATTACATATACATCCCGCGCCCCAAGGACTTTATGGTACTGGTAAATACTGCATAAATAATATATATATATATATAACTGCATAAGTTGATAAAAATGCAATGCAATAGCTTTACCGCGGCAATCCCCGAGTGCCACATGTTTTTTTTCGAGATAATTCATTAACACACTAAACACCAAAGAAATTTTCACAAATTTCCATTCGGGCCACGGGGGACACCATGTGCCCGACACGTTGATGTTCAATTCGGGCCATGGAGGACAGCATGTAGCCGACACGTTGATGTTTCGTTCGGGCCGTGGGAGGCACCATGTAGCCGACACGTTGATGTTCGGTTCGGGCCATGGAGGAAAGCACGTAGCCGACACGTTGACGATCCCTTCGGGCCGTGGGGGGCACCATGTGGCCGACACGTTGATGTTCGGTTCGGGCCATGGAGGAAAGCATGTAGCCGACACGTTGATGTTCCCTTCGGGCCGTGGGGGGCACCATGTAGCCGACACGTTGATGTTTCGTTCGGGCCGTGGGGGGCACCATGTAGCCGACACGTTGATGTTTCGTTCGGGCCGTGGGGGGCACCATGTAACCCACACGTTGATGTTCGGTTCGGGCCATGGAGGAAAGCACGTAGCCGACACGTTGATGATCCCTTCGGGCCGTGGGGGGCACCATGTGGCCGACACGTTGATGTTCGGTTCGGGCCATGGAGGAAAGCATGTAGCCGACACGTTGATGTTCCCTTCGGGCCGTGGGGGGCACCATGTAGCCGACACGTTGATGTTTCGTTCGGGCCGTGGGGGGCACCATGTAGCCGACACGTTGATGTTTCGTTCGGGCCGTGGGGGGCACCATGTAACCCACACGTTGATGTTCGGTTCGGGCCATGGAGGAAAGCACGTAGCCGACACGTTGATAATCCCTTCGGGCCGTGGGGGGCACCATGTGGCCGACACGTTGATGTTCGGTTCGGGCCATGGAGGAAAGCATGTAGCCGACACGTTGATGTTCCCTTCGGGCCGTGGGGGGCACCATGTAGCCGACACGTTGATGTTTCGTTCGGGCCGTGGGGGGCACCATGTAGCCGACACGTTGATGTTTCGTTCGGGCCGTGGGGGGCACCATGTAGCCCACACGTTGATGTTCGGTTCGGGCCATGGAGGAAAGCACGTAGCCGACACGTTGATGATCCCTTCGGGCCGTGGGGGGCACCATGTGGCCGACACGTTGATGTTCGGTTCGGGCCATGGAGGAAAGCATGTAGCCAATACGTTGATGTTCCTTTCGGGCCGTGGGGGGCACCATGTAGCCGGCACGTTGATGTTCCATTCGGGCCATGGGGGACATCATGTGACCGACACGTTGATGTTCGGTTCGGGCCATGGGGGACACCATGTGACCGACACGTTGATGTTCGGTTCGAGCCATGGAGGAAAGCATTGTCGCACGACAGGTAGTTAGTTAGGTAGGGCGTAGGGAGTGGGTTCTTAAAAGATGCCGTGCGTGTTCAGATAATTTAATGAAGATAAAATATAAGACCTAAAAAGAACATAAGAATTAAAAAATGACACACTTAAATTTAAAATAGAAATCACAGAACATAAATAAATCTTACCCGAAATGGGTCTTTTAGGAAGTACAGTAATTAAATAAATATAAATTAATAATTTGTGCTGGTTAAGATGAACGATGATGGTTTTCGGTTTTTAAATCAAATGTCACATAGTTTGACAGCGCATGCGCGGAAAAGAAGAAATAGATGGAATGAATAGAGATCGAATGAAAGAAGATTATATAACTGCGCACCACGCTACAGCATGTAGCCGACACGTTGATGTTCCCTTCGGGCCGTGGGGGACATCATGTGACCGACACGTTGATGTTCGATTCGGGCCATGGGGGACACCATGTGACCGACACGTTGATGTTTCCTTCGGGCCATGGGGGACACCATGTGGCCGACACGTTGATGTTCCATTTGGGCCATGGGGGACACCATGTGACCGACACGTTGATGTTCGGTTCGAGCCATGGAGGAAAGCATGTAGCCGATACGTTGATGTTCCCTTCGGGCCGTGGGGGACACCATGTAGCCGGAACGTTGATGTTCCATTCGGGCCATGGGGGACATAATGTGACCGACACGTTGATGTTCGGTTCGGGCCATGGGGGACACCATGTGACCGACACGTTGATGTTCGGTTCGGGCCATGGAGGAAAGCATGTAGCCGACACGTTGATGTTCCCTACGGGCCGTGGGGGGCACCATGTGGCCGACACGTTGATGTTCCATTTAGGCTGTGGGGGAGCAGCATTTAACCGTGACTTTGTCATCATTTCAAATACCTCTTTTGCGCCGCCAGGCACAAATCTTGCATAGGTAAGTATCTAAAGTGGCTTCCAAGGCCCTGGGCCTTGTATACAAACCAAGTTTAGTTGGATTTTAATAATAATTGGTGCTTAGGATTTTAGAGCAATAATTACGAAGAAATAAATTAAATCAAATTAACAGAAATGTCGGTTATGAAATTTCACATATGATATTTTGTATTACTGACTACTCCAATGAGAAAAATGGTTAGTTTTTGTATGTTACGTTAGATCATCATCGTCATATTATACGGAAAATCATCTACCACTCATGAAGATAGGATTACCTAAAGGATTTCAACAATTACCTTACTCGCAACGCAAACCGTATCGTTATCAATTTTTGAAGTTAAACTTCTTTAGGCGCGTTATGAAAAAATTATGAGAGTGAAATGTTAAGATGCGCGCGCATCACTATAACACAAAAGTAACATGTTGAAGTTGGCGCGTTATGAAAAAATGAGAGTGAAATTTTAAGATGCGCGCGCATCAAGTTGAAGTTGGCGCGTTATGAAAAAATGAGAAGTTTGATACAAGTGCGAATTATAAATGAGGGAATAAATTATATTCAGTAGTGATTCAAATTGAATATTTAGATTAATAATATTTACTATTTGTAAATATTAGTGAAAAAAATTGTGCTTATATAGGTACTTTCTCAAGTGCTCCAATATAATAGGCTATTTGACAACATTGAAAATCTGATTCAGATCCGCGACTGAGTTGAGGAGCTCGCTGTTTTATAAACAAAACTGAGGTCTGAAGGCGGTACTTGAGGCGGTCTTGATATTATCAAAAGCCAAGTCATAGTGGCCCTTGACTTAAGTAGCTGTTTTGTCATAAGTTGGTGTGGCGTGTAAAGATATATATTTTTTTTTTTAAATCATAATTACAACTATCATTGTGGCTTGCAACCATGGCTTTTACCCCAAATGAAGGGAAAACTAGAGGCTATGATTTCAGGCGGGAAACTCATGTTTTTATACTTTTCCGTAGTTGGGTCTTAGTTTTATTTTTTCAAGATTTAAGGTATTTATTCAAAATAGGTGCAAATTACACTCTTTCTGATAGTCATAAAATAATAATAACACAATGTCATTTGTGAAAAAACAAGAAATAAACAATTATTAGTTAATAACGTCAAAATTCAATCCTTGAAATAAACCAGATTATGTCAATAGAACATGAAAACATTATGACACGAAAAGCTATACATAAAAATCATTGAATGTCATTAATGCCATTGACAAGAGTAGGCCAGTTCACACGGGCAGCACCCGGTCACGAATATACCGCGGGAGTCAGCCATCGCTCCCATCAACCATATTAGACAATATATTCTCATGCAGATCTATTCATTATTGATTCTATAAGAAAGGAAAACTCCGAACATAGCACGCTGGATAGTGCCTCTTGGTCACTTTAAAATATAAAAAAACAATTTAAAATAAAACAAATCTAAAATGACAATTAAAACTTTACCGTTAAGCTTAAGCCAGGTGTTGGAAAGAGTTTCAAGACTTCTGCTATTGTAAAACAATAGGGATGACAAATCCTAGTCATCAACGACATCATCTGTCATAAACGTCATTTTGTTCTAAAAATGTTTAAAATACCTAGGCGTGACGTCATAGTTTAGCGGCGTCATTTAAGTACTTATTTTGTGATTTTGGTGAATTAAAAATCGAAGACTTGATGGAAAACAAAACGAGTAAGGTTTTCCGAAGTTTAGGTAGGAGTGCAATTCAAGAGTTCATAATTTATTTCTTATGCTGTCATCACCCCTATTCCAAAGTAGTGCAGATTCGCTCAGCCAAAAGTCGTGGTGAATAATAACGCAAAAACAAAAACCTTTAAACCTAGGTTTTGTTCTGACTGACAAACTATCAAAAATTGGTCAAAAACAGTTAAATTTTAATAGGTGAAAATCGCTATCGCCGTTTGTATGTAAAGTCTTTTTTTCGCCATAAGTTCACAATCCTCTTAAGCACTAATCGTGATCGACAACGCTTAACCCCTTGATTAATATACCACAAACGTATAAATTACATATATATTTTCAGTAAGTAATACCGATACAAAAAACAAAACACACAGATCTTTCCACTACATGGGAGGCACCGGAAGAAGAGGGATTTATCTGAAAAAGTTGCGACAGGGGTCGTAAATTGTTGAGTTTAAACGTTTTTTGGTTAAACAAATGCGGTATAAATTAGCCGTGGATTGACGAGGGTCACTGCTACTGGGAAGTAGCTGGAGGTGAAAGTGGGACCCAGGTGGAAAGTGGTAACTCTCTTGAACCCTTTTGTATTCCTTTATACTCGTATACCTACTATACATTATTATAAACGATACAAAACGGAGCAAGGGTTCACAGGAGATTGTTAAATATATTGTACAAAATATACAGGGCATAACTAAATTGATGTACGTCCCGTTCACTGGGGCTTCTACTCATCATACAACATAAACAACTTTTCAACCGCCTTCCAAAAAGGAGGATTAAATTCAACTGTATTTTTTTATTATGTTTGTTACCTCAGATCTTTCGGCTGGGTGAACCGATTTTGATGATTCTTTGTTTATTTAAAAGCTGGTGCTTCCAGTGTGGTCCTATATAAATTTTATCAAAATAGGTGTAGTAATTTATTAGAAAATTAACTACAATCCAAAAATAATAATACCAAAATTTATACTAAGTTGTTACGATGGAAGTCGGTTTTTTCGTGTTAAGCGTTTTCAATTATATTATTTGCTATTACTATGACTTTTCAAAAAACTCTTTATACAAATCGATCAGCTGATCGACCAATTTAGTGCATTTTTGTATGGAGGGTCTAATTTTTTTTGAGAATTACTATAGGTTCCTTGGAGTTTGTTTAGTATCATGAGTAAAACACTTAGTTAACGGGTCCTACACCAATGTTTTAAAGCCTGTATACCAGACGCGTTAACTCCATTTTTTAAAACTTTTTATCTGAATGTAATTTTTTTTTTGAAGTGAAAACTTCTTTAGCGGCGCTGAGCACTTTTTGTTGGATGGGTAAAAACTTCCAAACTCGCGTCAGGGTCACGTGATGCTGATCGAAAAAGCGTAAGATCGAGGGGAAGGGAGAGGAACAAGTATCTCCCACTCTTTCTACCGTGCCTGAGTGTGCTTTTCTCAATTTTCCATCTGCCGGTTAGTAGCAAAACTACTCGCCTAGCGACCTAACATCGACATATTGATGTCACTACGTAGTTCAGCTATTTCACACTAGATGTCAATAAGTGTAGAAAGTAATGGGACGTACTCAGAACTATGAGCTTTAAAAAGTTTGTGTAATAAATGAATAAAATGAGGGTTAACATTTTTACTGTTTTGTATGTGTACTGACGTACTTAAAATTTCTAGCACAAAATAATAGACAAATTATTATTACGAACATAATTTTATTTACAAAATTCAATTACCTGCGAAAATAACAGTTTTGGTTAGTTGTTGTCGGTTCGTTGCCCTATCGTTTTGAATGGTTGCGAAATGCTTAAAACGAATATCTATATATTTTTCTGATAAAGATTTAATCAGCAGTATAATATGATTTACAGTCGGTGATTGGTCAAAGCTGTAATTTAAAAAATAAAATGAAATACATACTTATTCTCCTAAAATAATTGAAACTCGGTTATACAAACAATACCGAAACCAACCGACAAATCCAGTTTTAAACTAGGTAAAGTGCCCATCTTTAATTTTTTATGGCCTTTTTTTGTCACTATGAAGTCTGCATCATTAAAATGGCAAGAACAAATCTTTGTATATTTTGTCGGAGTCCAATCCGGTCTATTCACTTTTGTGATCCATTGTTGTTTTAAATTATCATCGGATGGAAATCTTAAACAAACAAAAAGAAATAAAATTAACTAGGTGGTAAATTATCTTAATATGAATAAAATGATTATTTAACATTCGAAGTTCTTTCAATTCATGAACAGTCACGGAGAATAGTACGAGTATGTATACAACTCAGATCTTTGTTACTTGAAAATATTTGCTATGAAAATGTTATTTCATTACTGACCATAGCCGTGTGTTATTCGGTAAAATTATTTGAATCTAATTACGGCCCTGGATATTTGGTACGTTGAAAATAGTTGTTCTTGTTGACGATAGATGGCGGCCTGTTTACAATATAATTATAAATATCACTAAAGTACTGTTTTGGCGACTAAAAAGTATTCAGGTTTAATTGTATACTTTAATTTTCAGTATCCACGTATGATTATAACTATATACCAATGCGGAACTTTACGTACTCGTATTTTTTATTCACAAAAGTTACGCCACCTAGTGTCGAGAAGTATAATTTATACTTGAAAGTCGAGAATTTTCTAGAACTATTTTAATAATTACGTATAAAATTACTTACAAATGAAATGTGATACCATTCTTATCATCAGAACGTCTGTCTGAATAACTTCGACACGATAAAACACAACACTTCATCCTTTTCTTCTTAAAAATGCGAAAACACACCAATAATGCGAGTCTCGATACATGGGCACCTGACGAAAATCACAGTGCACAGTTGTAGTTGTTGTTTTCACTTCTGCCGGCACTCCCGGAGTGCTACCGGTGTGTTTTTTTTTAAATTACAAATTTTAGTGCGTTTGACTGCAACTCACCTGATGGTAAGTGATGATGCAGTCGAGGATGATCATGGGAGGATGTGGAAGTGATCGTGGCTCAGTGCGAGTTGCGTGGTTGGAGTTATCACGCAGGATAACTGATCTGCATCACGGTCATTACCTGGATGGGTTTGAATTTTAATGGTATTTTTCTTGAGAGTTTCCGTGCTTTGCAAGCCACGCTAAGCCGTTGGTGCCGGTTGCTATCGTTAGATGGCAGTGTTTAAGCAAAGATGCCTTATAATTGGCTTGAAAATCTTCTGACAGTGGGGTTTGCCACTAGCCCTACTTACCTTCACCAACTCTGACTTGTCCCCCGTGTTTGGATTATGGCCTAACCTCCTAAGTTTGGGGAGAGACCCGTGCCCCAGTAGTTGGGACGTTAATAGGTTCTCTATGTGTAGTACATGATATGCCAGTAATACAGTCCTTATGTCACATCAGCTCATATACGTCCCCACGGAGGGGCGATCAGGCCTTAGTCGAACACGCGGGCCCAGTGCGGGTTGGTCGACTCCACACAAAACCTTCGAGTTTCTTCGCAGGCGTGTGCAGGTTTCCTCACGATGTTTTCCTTCACCGTTAAAGCAATCGGTAAGTATATGTACGTAAGTTTTTGAAAAACTCATTGGGACATTTGGCCGTCCAGATTTGAACCCTTATAAAAGTCAAGATTCAAAAAATTTAAAGGGGGTCAGAGGAGTCATCCCCAAAATCGAACACGTCAATACAATTTACGAACATCTGCTTATATGACCTCATATAATCGTTCATAATAACACCCCAAACTAAAGTCTGGCTAAGACCATGCTTGCTAAAAAAAAACAAATCAAAAAACAAATCGATCAGCTGCATAGCCTACTTTGTGTAGAAGGGCAATAAATATTTTTACGATTTCAGCAAAGTTGTTCAGTTTCATTAGTAAAAGCCCCATTCAAAAGATATGTTCCATTTTACCAAACAATCTGTATACAGGATGTAACATAAAGGTGCAGTGATATTTTAAGGTAGGCTTGTACTCATTAAACCGAACAACTTTTGTTTTACAACTTTGCTAAAATCGCAATTATTATTTTTGTATATAATATTTTATATTATAAATTATCTGATTATATTATTATTGTAAGAAAAATAAATAAAAAAAACTGCGATTTCAGAAAAGTTGTTCATTGTCAATCAAGGCAAGAGTGAATAGGCATTATTTGAGTTTGCGTGTACCATCCTCGACTGCATCATCACTTACCATCAGGTGAGTTGCAGTCAAACGCACTCAAATTTTTAATTATAAAAAAAAAGAAACAACTTCCAAAAAGGAGGAGATTTCTCAATTCGACTGTATTTTTTAATTTTTTTTATGTTAGTTACCCCAGAGCTTTAGACTGGGCGAACCGATTTTGATTATTTTTTATTATTTTAAAGCTGGTACCTTCCGTGTCGTCCCATATAAATTTTATCAACATCAGTGTAAATAATTAATTTATCAAAATTAGTAGAAAATCAACAAAAACCAAAAATAATAATGCAAAATTGTACTGAGTTGATGCGATGGAAGTCAGTTTTATGACGTACTAGTGGGTGCCCGCAGCTTCGCCCGCGCAGATCCTGATTTTTGCGGTTCCCGTGGGAATTTCCCAAAATCCTTTCTTAGCGGACACCTACGTCATAACATCTACCTGCATGCCAAATTTCAGCCCGATCCGTCCAGTGGCTTAGGCTGTGTGTTGATAGAGCACTATGTCAGTTAGTCAGTCACCTTTCAGTTATATATATTAAGATTTAGCGTTTTCAACTACGATAAGTACAAGCCAACCTTAAAGTATCACTACATCTTTATGTTACGTCCTGTATACTATACATCTACCTACGAGTATCTATCGATAACCTCATTACAACTACAAGCATTGGGATAGTTCACGACGCGTGACATGACAGTTTCAATGCAGGGACTCCTGTCTGGTGGACGATGATTCGATTCCATTTTCAAATTGGTAACTAGGTATGTATGCAGGTAGACCCTCGTGCAAAGTTAGTGACGAAACTACAGACTATCATATTTTATGAGGATTGTGAAGCCGCGACTTTTCATACAAAACGGCGTTAACGATTTTCAACTCTTAAATGTTAACCGATTTTTACCAACATTTCACAGGTTGTCAGTCACAACAAAAGTTAGGCTTATACGTTTTTGTTTTTTCAATAAAGTTAAATTTAAGTTTAATTTCATTGCCGTTCACGTATTTTCATACAAAACTAATTTCGGCCATACTTTAATTACTTATAACCAGTAATTTAAAAAACTAATAGTAAATGCCTATCTTTTGTTCTGACTGACAACCTATCAAAAATTGGTCCCAAGGTGAAAATCGTTAACGGCGTTTGTATGAAGAGTCCAATTTTCGCTGTGGGTTCACAGTCTTCTTAAACCTATAGGTCCAAATGGAAATTCTGATGGTTTTTTACTTTCGAACAACAAAGGAGTATAGGGGCGGATCAACTATTTTCTGTTAAAGCGTGTCCCCTACATTAGTATGTCTTTTCAAACTAAAAATTTTAATATTTACTTACTTTTTTTTGTACTATGACGTTATTAGATCTACCATAATTTGTACGAAACATTTAAATCGATAAAAATACATAATTTGTTTAAAAAAAGACGTCGTGAGTAAGGAGACGTTTTTGTTTTCTCATACAAATTGTTGATGTCCCTTGAGCATAGTGTCCTTATGAACTGCAACGTAAATCAAAAATGTTCTTCAGTGTGTTGTGTTTTAACCTTTAGTAGTAAACTTCATTACATTCTCCTTAAACTGAACGACTTACAAAACACGCGGACTAATTTCACGTAATTTTGTTAAGCTTTTAAAATGTGTCCCCGATTATATAGTTCAATGCACGTCGCCTGGGTCACGGATATTAATGGATAGAGGTGCGAGCAGGATAGTAAGACAATCTCGTATTAGCCAATAAGAAACGCGCCTGAGAATCAATCGATGGAGTCGACGCTTTCATAACCATATTTGGTAATCGGCCAGTTCGTCCGGGACTCTCGTGGAGACAGCGTGGTTTTATTGTGTGTCTGCTGACTCATGTCAATATCACGTGTAAAGGTAACCACTTTTATAGTAAAACTGTGCTTATTGAATGATATTTAGGTCTGGAATACCTAACAATCCATAGTTATTGTTATTTTTCAATATTTGTTTGAGATATTTTATCGTATTCATTAAAATGTCTCTTGGGTAACACGTCTCCTAGCTCACAAATTATGTGACCCAAGAGACAAACTGTGTGACCCCAGAGACTTTTTTGTTTTATTATTAAATATTTTCTACACATAGGTACTTTCAGTGTATGATATCGTGTTACATATTGAAATACTTAAACTATAAAATACTTAAACTACATTGTGTTCAATTTTAAGAAAGAAGAAACTTTTCGTTTTTGTTTTTACAGTAATTTTAGAAATTGTGATTATTTGTGATCTCATAATTTGTAGATTATAAGAAGAAATGAATAATTCTTGATTTTTCAAAAAGTTTAGCTTGATTTTCAATGTTAAACATGTCGAAATGATGCTGTTAATGTCTCTTGAGTCACCAAAATGTCCCCTGGGTAACGAAAATTGTCCCCCGATTTTTCATTGAATGTATTCAGATTTAAGTAAGATTTTGTTACATAGCCTTTAGAGTTTTTTGCTTTTTATGTTTTAAAAGACATATATGTTGAAACGGCAACGCAGTTCTATCGTTGTTTCTGTTGGAGTCAAATATAAATTAAATATTATGTCCAAATTATTCGCCGTGTGACTCAAAGGACATAATAGATGTTCTAATTTTGAGATTAAATTTTTTCTAGTTCCCATGTTGTTTTGTAGAGACTTATGTTTTATAATAAAACACATTGATTAATATATCCTACTTATTTTTATTGACTAAATGACAAAAACATATTCCGTTAGCCAGGAGAAACTTACGTATCCATTTTTCAATATTCCACATTAAAATCAACAATCAAACGTCAAAGTTCGCGGCTTCGCATAAAAACATAAACTTTGGTAGTTTTTCTATCAGTATTTAGTAGTGCTTTTGCGCAAAAAGGTGATTTATTTCTTGTCACAAAAAGTTGAGTCTCTACAAAAAATAGTTGATCCGCCCATAGAAGATATTTTAATGGCTTTCAAATTGAAGTTCAGATTTTGATGGGGATCTACTGTCTTACACTAACAGGGTCCAAAAAAACTACCTAATAAATGAAAAAACGTATATATCTTTCTCTCTCGCTCTCTTTCTCTCTCTATCTGCGTGTGTAATCTATTTGTTATTTTTTCATCATGTGTGATACACCTATTTTTTTTAAATCTACAATTGATAAGCTCTTGGCATCATCTCACCTGATGGTAAGTGACCATGATGCCGAAGATGGAAGCGGGCTTACCAAGATTCCCCAACCCAATTTTTTCCTAAATTCCTGTATGCCAGACGGTGAAAGTTACACGGAACGTCCAATACCCCACAACTGATTAAACGCATTGCGTATTTTAGGCTAGCCTTGTGGTAATTATTGGACTACATACGAGTACGACCGATGCGCAAATAACACGTTGCTGTTTTTTTCACCATTGGTAAGCCCTTGGCATCATCTCACCTGATGTCAAGTGACGATGATGCCGAAGATGGAAGCGGGCTTACCAATATTCGCCAACGGAATGGGCAACTGGCTATAGCTTATCTTCAAGCCGGAACAAATCAATGTTGTTAACACTGATGTTTGGCGGCAAGACTTAGATAAGATGGTGATAGCTAACCAGGCGGGCTTAGAAAATGCCCTACCACCTACCAAACCCAGTCTTACAAGTTGACCCCACTGGGAATCGAACCCGCGACCTCCTGGTGTGAAGCAAATGGCCTAACTATTACGCTACGGAGACGGTTGAAAATTGTTAAAGATTCTATGATCGCTTTGTAGGATCTCAAAAAACGAAACTGACGGTAGCTACAAAAAAAAGTGATATTTTTTAATATTTTTTTCCTATCTTTAACGCTTGGATTACACAATGTTTGTCTAAACTAACTCTAGGTTTCTGAATCGGAATTAGAATCAGCCTCGGAATAGACTATCTACTATGGTTTGGCAATAAATAAGTAAACACATAAAGCGATTGACGCTATGCCACCGGACAAACGTTTCCCCAAACGTTATTAACGGACAGAGAAAACTGTGGATCCCCTGTATGACTACTTTTTCCCCGAGAAAACGTTTTATTCTCACGGGAAAATCGAAAACAACACGGGCGTAGCCTGGGGCGGACGGCTTGTCCAACAAAAATTGCAGTTCTATGGTGACGCAATAACCAATAATGCGTGCTACTTGATAGAAATCAATCTTAGTTACTACTTGCAAAGTTTCATCAAAATCTTTATAACCAATTTTCAGATTTTTGCAATTTTTGTCTTATGGCTACCCATTAATGGCAATCCAGCTAAAAGGTCCTCAGAATTCATCGTTAAATTGTCATAAAGCACTTAATTTCAAAATTTTATGTCAATTGGACCATTGGCTTTATCCAATTGAAAAAGCGTGATGGACGGACAGATGAACAGACGTACGTTTTTGACACACATGTGACGAGATTGCAAAAAAGGAAAAAAACATGTACTCGTAAATAAGCTTGCACATTTTAATAATTCAACTTTAATAGTTCTAATAAAACGAAAACATCCAAAAACGGAGTGATTACAATATGCTCAGTGCACCCTACACAACTCCACATCTTCTCCTGTTCTCGTCACGTCGTGCATACATCACGGATTGCGACCATTATTCTAATTGCTCACAAATTATGCCCTACCGGGTTTGACCGACGCGACGGAGGCTAGACCTAGCTGGGCTTAGTTTGGAGAGTGTCGCGCGTTGTCTGGTAATTTAGTTTGTCGGTGGTAGGTTTAGGGTCAGTTCACATCGAAACGCGACGCGGCGCACACTTTTTAAGATAGTGATATAAAATAGAACTCTAATTACTACACAAAAGAAGAGATGAGATACACATTTTATTGAGATATACCCCGCGGCGTCACGGTATTAACTGTTAACATAGCTGTTTTTTTTGCCACTTTGTTTCCAAGATTGTCACATGTCACACACACACACACACACACACACACACACACACCATCGCATTAACATAACATGAAAATCCCATAAGCATACGAAATGCTGTTTTAGTGAGCGACGAAGGGCTCCCTTTTGAGAATACATTTCCACATACCTCATAGCCTTCATTTAAAATATTAAAAAAAAAAATTTAAAAAAACAAATTCAAAAAAAATATCCCTTCGCCACAGCCGCCTCTTATCACGAAATATATCGTATACCTCCTCCACGCGGCCGTAACGCTTTTTCGTGACCGTAACGCTTTTTCGTGACAGAAAAATCCTAATACCCCCGTCTATATAGAATATATTTCTATATTTCACTTCAAAAACATATCTTGTTGTACGATTCGGACTTGCGAACCGAGAGTTCCATACAACCACAACTCTCCATACAAGTGAACAATGATAGCTACTTATTAATTTCAATCCGAAGACATTAACGAGTGGCGTCGGTGGCGTAATGGAAAGGGCCGCTACCTCCTGTCCGGGAGGGTGTGGTTGGAATCCTGCCACGTACCAACGTGTTCATATGTACGTTTATCCGACGCTTTTACGGTGAAGAGAAACATCGTGAGGAAACCTGCACACGACTGCGAAGAAACTCGAAGGTTGTGTGTGAAGTCGACCAACCCGCATTAGGGGCCCGCGTGGTCAACTAAGGCCCGATCGCCCTGATACAGGGTACACTCGACTGGTGGGGACGTATATGAGCTGATATGATGATGATGACATCAACGAGAATGTATAAAAATGTTTTTATTATTCAGTTCGGGCTCCTTAGCGCGAGCACAACTCACCCTTGGCGGGTTTCTATTATTTGTTGCTTAATCACACCAAGTTTCACGCTTCAATACGTTGTTACTTTTTAGGGTTTCGTAGTCAAATGGCAAAAAACGGAACCCTTATGGATTCGTCATGTCTGTCTGTCTGTCTGTCCGTTCGTATGTCACAGCCACTTATTTCCGAAACTATAAGGACTGTACTGTTAAAACTTGGTAAGTAGATGTATTCTGTGAACCGCATTAAGATTTCACACAAAAATAGAAAAAAAAAACAATAAAGTTTGGGGGTTCTCCATACTTAGAACTGAAAATCGAATTTTTTTTATTAAACCCATAATTGTGGGGTATCTATGGATAGGTTTTCAAAAATGATATTGAGATTTCTAATATCATTTTTTCTGAACTGAATATTTGCGCGAGAGGCACTTCCAAAGTGGTAAAATGTGTATCCCCTCCCCCCCCCCTCTGTAACTTCTAAAATAAGAGAATGATAAAACTAAAAATATATTTGATGTACATTACCATGCAAACTTCTACCGAAAATTGGTTTGAACGAGATCTAGTAAGAAACTAGCGCCATCTAGTATGATGGTACGGAACCCTATGTGTGCGGTCCTGACTCGCACTTGGCCGGTTTTTTCAGAGTAGAGCTAATACAAAAACCGGTCAAGTGCGACTCGGGGTCACACAAACAGGGTTCCGCACCAAATCTTTAACTACCAACAAACAGAACAAGACCTCTTAGTACATAATTTGAATAAAAAAATGATTATGCGATGTAACTAAAAATTTAAGGTTTTCGGAATTTTTCCTTTATGTGTGCTATAAAACGTTGCATCATGACAAATTTCAAGATTCTAGGTCGACTGGAAGTATACTTTAGGTTTTGATTCCCTTGCGAGTAGTTGCGAGTTTCAAAATATGCGGTTTAATTTGCTGTTTCTTTTGATTGCGTTGACATAGAAGTTTGATTTTTTCAGAGCTCTAAGGGACAGTAGACCTGAGTGTTTAATATGAATTTCAGCTTTATACCTTTACGCGTTCCTGAAAAAAGTGTCTTGACAGACCGACAGACGGACAACAAAGTGATCCTATAAGGGTTCCATTTTTTTCCTTTTGAGGTACGGAACCCTAAAAAGAAACTTAAAAAAACATGTTTCTTGTTTAGGGATCTCCCTTATTTTATTTTTTATTTTTATTATTGGTTAGTAAATCCTCCAAGTTATGAAAATTTCAGCCGACTGCCTATTATAGTTTAAAAGGTACAGACAGACCACGTAGGGTTAGAAATAGAGTCCCGTAACCTTGTGCGGAACCCTTAAAATTTAAAAAAGTATTTTTTCTAATGTTTGTTATAACCATCAACATCAAAATAACATTACGGACTAATTAAATACCAAGCTAACAAATGGGGCAATATTAATTAAAACGAAGTTAAGTAGATCTTTGTCTTACGAGCCACTCTGCTTTAACCCTTCCAGTATAATTAAAGTCTGTCACCGAAATGTATGACTTAGGTGTGGTTGTAGCGTTAGAAAGTAAAGCTTGGGTCGCTCTGCCTTTTTTTTATTTTATTTTTTTATTCACTATTGGTAAGCCCTTGGCATCATCTCACCTAATGGTAAGTGACGATGATGCCGAAGATGGAAGCGGGCTTACCAAGATTCCCCAATGCAATGGAGAACTGGCTATCTTATCTTCAAGCCGGAACAAATCAATGTTGTTAACACTGATGTTTGGCAGCAAGACTTAGATAAGATGGTGGTAGCTGGTCAGGCGGGCTTAGAAAATACCCTACCACCAACCACACCGAGTCTTACAAGTTGACTCCACCGGGTATCGAACCTGCGACCTCCTGTAGCGAAACGAATGGACTAACCATTACACCACGGAGGCGATCCGAATTTACACCTGAATTTCTTAGTTTACATGTAATAGTCGAATAACTCAAGATGTAGATTTTTAAAAAGTTTATACAGATTTTCAGAACAAAATTTATTTTTTTACAGATGACTAAACCCTACTTTACACACACATGAACTTTTTTGACAATATTTATTTATTTTTATTTTATTTTATAAATATTTTGTAAAATTTATAAGATACACTAATATTTTAACGTTACAAAACTTTACTATAGAGCACGTGAAAACATCTAAAGCCATCAACGATTGTCGAGTACTAAATTTCCTTTCCCATACGAAATATATCAACGGGCGACATCTCGTATTTTTTTTATTATGTTATAGTACATTACTGCAGCGGCCAGCAAAAGAGGTATTGATGGACGAACGTATTAATGTAGGCCGAGGCAAAGCCGAGGCACATATACATAAATCCATCAATGCCTAGTTGTGGTCAAGGCTTTTCTCAAATTATGCGCGGAAATTAATTACTTTTCAAAATCAATGACGAATAACTAACAACAACATTTTTTCACACGTCAAATTGTTAATTTGTTTTTTTATCAATAAACAGCGTTCCATTTGCAAGTTAGTTCGAAATTTAAATAAAACATTTGATTAGTTACCTCTTTGGTCGCCATGTTTCGGAGTATAATACACTCGTAGTTTCATTTATTAAATTACGTGACACATATGAGTGTACATAGTAATTTATTTGGCCGCTATACACGAAAGATATGGATTTTCATACAACTTTTGCCGGCCGTTGCTCGCATGTATTTGGCCAGTACTGCAATTTCGATTAATCTTGAATAAGGTTGTCAAAAAATGCTCAAACTTCCAATTATGTTTGAGAAAATATATATTTTGCTGCTGTCTGTACAGTAAGAGTGCGTGACATCAGCGCAACTCTTTTGAGGTTTATCTTTTATATCTCTGTTTCAAGCATCGTATAGGCTTTTGTCACGATTTGCCTATTTCATCTTTATGCACCTAGTTAGGAACTCCAGAAAAGAACAGGTATTAAAATGAGGGTCTTCACCTGTCATGATCATCAGTAACGTCTGTTACAGTAGTGTTTCAACGCAAGTCTGTTCTCGTCAAGTAAATTACGGGTTTTATAGGTACTACAAAATCAAATACAAAGACTTTATGTTGAAATGTGAAATTAAATTTTGCAAAGAATTTTTATATTTTGTTATGACAAATTCATTAAATTAAAAAAAAAGTGTGTGTGTCAGCTCCGACGCACGACTGGAGTTTACTACTTAAGTACGATTGTCTAAACAGGCACAAAACAGGGCTTGACTTTAGTTTTAAGTATACTCTGCACAGTTTTTATAACTAATCATTCCAATTTCCGGCCTCTTTTCATAGCTGATGTGTCAGGTGTTTTAGCTCCCATGGTCGCAGCTACTAATGATCCATTTGGTGTTTGGCAGCGACTAACCTCGTATGCTTTAGATGCGGTTATACGAGCATATCTTAGGTCATACCATAAAGGGCTCTAACATTGGTTTTGTGTTGATTCTTCAGTTAAATCAAGAGCATTTTTGTTAAGTTTCTCTTGTAATGTTTCTAGTAATTTGTTGACATCTTTCTTTATATCATCACTCACTTGAATAAGGAAATGAAAACTGTCGAACATCACTGTGTTTAAAGTCGTACTTTAAAAGTTCACAATTCATAATTTTCTACTTTTTTGCTTCTTGAAGAAACCCGTGGAAAAGGTCTGTGCTGGTTTCATGATGTGGAGCTGTTTTTTTTTTCAAATTTGATATACAGTGACGTATTTCATAGTAGTCCCTACTCTCGAGAGGACGGGTTTTTTCCAGTAACATTCACGCAAGGAAGGTTCTTCACTGCGACGATGGGTCCACATCAAAAATGCCACTGCATGCTTACAACCACCAGCTAAAGCTGCACAGTCCAAGCACTGGCAACTGACGATTTCACCTTTAGTCTCGTCTATCACCATAGTGAATTTGTATGAACTAGCCTTCACTTTGTGCTCGGGGCAGATCTTGCACTTGAGTGTGCAAAGTCCTGATCCACGACGTAGTTGCACGTACCCAATAGCATCGTCACCATAAGATTCTCGTGCAGCCCTGAAAATGCAAACTAATTACTTACTGTAAACAAAATTTATTCTTTATAACCTAAAAAATTACTACTGAAAGAAAGACTATTATTTTGCTTTAGCAGAATTAAGGTTACTTACGTAGGTAGTGTTATATTATTTTATAGTACTTACATTGCTGTTTTACCATTTCTCAGCTCTGCAGAATAAAAATCGGGGTTATTTTTAAAGAACATGATTGCGTCCACTTTGGGCAAGTTTCTGCTATCTGCTTTCACAAAATTGACACCCATGATGGAGTGGAATACCAAATTATATAAAAATCACAAATTTTAAAATCTTATCAGATCAAAAATTGTAAGACTGCAACAATAACAGATCTGATTTGATTACTGTGTTGTGACTTCATTTTAGATTTCGTAGTGACTTATATTCTTTTTTTCAGATTCAGCCAATCCTGACTGTTTTGTATCACGTGACAGAGGTGCGCACAATAGGTTGCGCGTAAAAAACGTAACGCGCAAAGAGAATATAACAAACTACGTTTTCGATCACTAGATTTTACTCCTCATATTTTTTTCATACCGGGCGCCTTATATGCAAATCGATTCTTAAGGAGTAAACTCCAATAAACTCCAAAAATATTGTTATGTGTCTTATATTTTTTAAAATCTGTGACAGTGTTGGGCACTGAAAGCCACCGATAAAAAGCGAATGCAAGTAGTTGAAATGAGGATCTTGATGTGGATGTTGGGATTAACCAGGTAGAGGTATGAGGTAGTCTTAAAGTAGCACCGATATCGGAAAAGATAAAAAGCCACCGACTGACATGGTTTGGTCACGCATGCAGAAGAAATAATTGTAAACGCTGAACACGTTAAAAAACCGACTTCTATGGCAACAACTTCACATTATTATTTTTGGTTTTTGTTAACTTTCTAATAAAGTACTTCACCGATTTTTATTAAATTTATATGAGACCATACGGGAAGCACCACCTTTCAAATAAAAAAAAGAATCATTGAAATCGGTTCACCCAGTGGAAAGTTCTGAGGTAACAAACAAAAAAAATCTGTCGAATTGAGAACCTCCTACTTTTTTTCGGGTCGGTTGAAAAGATGCACATAGCATGTTTAAAATTGTATCGTCTCACATTTTTTTTTCTTTGTGTGGTTTGTACCTTTCTTTGTTGTTATGTTTTTTTTTCTGTGTGTATTTTTGTCGAAATATGGCCACAACATCGGCATTGCTGCAAACATCAAAGGTGTAGGACCTCTGTATGGATTCCCACATTGTGTTAAAGACATCGATAGTGTCTACTTAATTATATTAATTTTCAGTTTGGATCCAGTTTCGGCGTGCAGTTTTTGTATTAAAGCGGAAATACGTTTGTATGGAAATTCGGGTGTACTGGTGACCACTACAAAAGTAGCAGATAACGAAAAATTTGTTTTAGGTACCTACATCTACTAATAATAATAGGCTCTTGCGGTGAAGGAAAACGTAAGGAAACCTGCACACGCCTATGAAGAAACTAGAAGGTTGTGTGAAGTCGACTAACCCGCACTGGGCCCGATCGCCCTAATTCACGGTAGGCTTGAGCCCCTCGGTGGGAATGTATATGAGCTGATATGATGATGATGATGAATCGACGTATCGTCTACAGCGACACCATGGCTTCACCTCTAGGAAAGTCCACGGAAAAATAGTCATTCACTCTCCCCCTCTAAACAATCATTTATTTCTTAAAGCAGGAGACATTCATTCCCGTAATATTAGAAATACAGATCGATTGGTTTATGAAAATACCTACCTACCTATTACCTTTGACCACAATGTACCAAAAAAAATTACATGCAATGAGTGTCAAAGTATATATTAATGCACTTCCAAGTGAAATAAAAATCTTACCGCAACCACACCCTGGACACTTCATACGACGAGCCAGAAATGACATTTCAAAAAAGGAATGACGGAACAAACAAAATGGCGGCGAAATCCTATACGTTCGACAACCAAACTGTAACCAATCTGTATCAATCTGAGTGACGAGGGGGTGAGGTGGCAATCTAGAGAGCGACAGGGAGTGTCCATACTGTATGTTAGTACTATTATATATACTTTGCCACAACCACGCTTTCGTAAAAACCTCAAAAAATGGGCAAAGGAAAAAATATTCTATTCAATCAAAGAATTACTTGAACCAAACACTTGATTATTTTGTTAATGTCAAATTATGATAAGAATACGGTTTTCGTTTTCATTTTGTTTTTTACACGAATGCCATAATTTATATTTACTTATATTTCTTAAATTTTTGTATGTCGTACAAATTGACTAAATGTGCTGAACCTCACTATGTTTTGTAAGATCTGTTATATTTACAACATTTGCAGTAATAAAATATCTTCATCTTATCTTATCTACAAATGTGAACAATAATACTCACATAGACACGACTGTTGAGGTAGTTTTCGCAAAAAAAAACCTGCAACTCTGGCACAAAAAAAAGAAACGGAAAAAAGTTTCGCATCCCGCCCAGCGAAACCCCGGCAATGTTTTATTCAAATTTACTTACATTTTACTAACGGGAACGACCTCTGCTACCAGAATTGTATTCCCTCGCCACACCATATATCTTCTTCACTCGGTGGGTACTTATTTATTTCTGTAGCGTAATGCAACGAACAAAGCCGACGAGTAAAGTACATGTTACTTACTCGTAGATTGTGTGAGAATGAGAATTTTCTCAAAACGGTGCATTAATGCCGCCTTAAGGCGGTAATATTATAGATTTTCCTTAACTTTGACGTCAATTACTCCTAAACGATAGAAAACCCAAGCTAGAAAAAAAAACCCTTTATTGTTGATGATGTTCCTTAAAGTCAAAAGCTATTAGAAACACAAATACAGTTTCGGCTCGATAGACAAAAATCCCAAAGATAGGTCTACACCGTTACTTTCAACTCTAGTATGACTAATATTTTGAAGTATAAAAAAAATACACAACAATATTTGTTATCATAATACAAAGTGAGTAATGTTATTATTTTTTATACTTTCATTGTTGTTTTTGATTGAAATGAAAAAACATAGAAAAAATTAAAAAGTGTGGTTATTTTCTTTACTTACGTAAGAAAAAGACAGAGACAACTGTTCCAATCAATACCTCGCCTTAAGTCTCATATACCAAGACGCGTTTTTCATGAGTTTTCATTTTTTAGATTTACCATGTTTTTTTCGTTATCAGGCATCTGTGACCCTGTAAGATGAATATTTGTCGGTTAATTAAAAAAAAATATCTTGTTTTTTTTCCTAAAGAATATTGTAGGAAAAATTTACAAGACTATGGGCACCTGTTAAGGGCCTAGCTTGGTTTTTGATGATTTTCATACAGCGCACGTTGTTTGACTAAAATAAATTGATAATTAGACTTATTAAAAAGTTTATGTTGGAAATGGAAGGAAACAAAATTATCATATGTAGATACATTCTAATTAAGATAAGTCCGAAAGTACTTGTAATGTAACTGAGAACTCATTGCATTATAGAAAAATCCATCAAGCCAATATCATGTAATTTTAACGGTAAAAAAATATTGTACTTATACTCTGGTCACTATATAAACCTACTAATATTATGAACGCGAAAGTTTGTATGTATGGATTTTTTTTCTCTTTAAAACTAGTGTACGTTTCTGGCTGAAATTTGGTAGACAGATTAGTTCCTGGATTAACATGTAAGCTACTGTTTTCCATGTTTGCGAGCGGCTTGCGGCTCGCGCACTGCGCATCCTCGGAGACAGTTACAGAAACTATGTTCAAGAAACTATGTTCATGCGAGCGAAGCCGCTGGCAAAAGCCAGTAAACAAATAATACTTTATTCTATTGAAATAAAAATAGTTATGATTATGACGGAGCTATTTCTGTATACAAATCTTATCTCTTTATATTATAATTAATAACTATTACTAAAACTTGCCTCCAAATATAAAGATTTCTAAAGAAATTGACAAGAGACTGTATTTTTTGGTTAGTAAGAATAACTGAAATAGGAAACGATTAACAATAAATAAAAAATCGGCTAAGTGCGAGTCAGAACCGCACACATAGGGTTCCGTATCATGATACTTGATGGCGCTGGTACAAAGGGTTCCTACCACCATACTAGATACCGCTAGTTTCTTCACTTTGAAAAACCCACGTTTTTCATATAGACACTTCCCTTATTTTTTCACTTTTTCAAATTTTTATTATTTTTTGTTATAGCGGCATCAGAAATATATCATCTGTGAAAATTCCAGCCGTCTAGCTGTCACGATTCATGAAATACAGCCTGGTGACAGACGGATGGACGGACAGCGAAGTCTTACTAATAGGGTCCCGTTTTTACCCTTTGGGTACGGGACTCTAAAAACGGTTGAGTGAGTTTCAGACTACGTATAGTGTAGGGATCCAAAATCATTACTTGGTAGTCTCAGAATACCTTAAATCGATAAAATAGACACATGAGGGATATGTTTTTAATTGTCTTTAACGATATATTTTGGGAATGGAATATCTGACAAAGAAAATAACTGCTTTATTTAAAAATACCTTTTCAATTATATCCAACACGAGGGGGTTTAACTAAATATTTTTTTTCGTACCGTTTTTACTTGTATGCCAGGCCCGAAATATTTTTGTCTGAGAAAAGGACTCTATTTTTATTTATTTCGCGTCATAAGTTAAAATGTAAGTACCTGTAAAATTTTATAACTGTAGTGCAGATTATATAGAAGAGGAGGTGCAGTCAAAAACAACTTTCTCTTGTATGGGAGGAATAATGGGGTAATTTTTTTCATCATCCATTATTTATATTTGGTTTTTAGCAATATCTAGTATTTGTATTTTTTTTCAGAATTTTAAGTCCAATTTAACCCGAAAACCATTCATAACTCCAGACAATTTGACTTTTTCGTCACCAATGAGGTGAAGTTTATCGTCTCAAAAGGATAAGACACCGAATTATCGTTAATTCTGCATATTCAAAATCACAGAAAAACATTGCCTAAGTCGATACATTATTTTTTTTCATTCTATGTCGTTAAATAAAATTGTGCATTGAAAATACTGAAAACTCCAAGATATATTTGGTCTGATATGATCAGTGAAGAAGGTTGAATAGACTATGTTTTTCCATATCAATGATAATAAACCTAAATAAAAATAATATATGTCAAACATAATCCCCAAGTCATTTGTCAAACAGAATCCCCAAGTATTACTGTTATATATTTTTTTGTGCACAGTTGAGTACCTGATGGTAAGTGACGATGATGCCAAAGATGGGAGCGAGCTTACCAAGATTCCCTAACGCAATGGAGAACTGGCTATAGCTTATCATCAATCCAGAACACATCAATGCTGTTAACCCAGATATTTGGCGGCAAGACATAGATATGATGGGGGTAGCTAGCCAGGCAGGCTATAAAAATGCCTACCAACAACCAAACTGGGTCTGGCAAGTTTACCCCGCCAGGAATCGAACCCGTGACCTTTGGTGTAAAGCCGAATGGACTAACCATTACGCCACGGAGTCAGTTAAATTTTCAAAGAACATAACTAAATTGGAATAGCAGTTCAGTGAGATTGCTTCTATTTTCCGGAACGCGCTCAACTTATCTGAACTCACCTGAAACGGAAAATGATCTAGAAACTTCTCACATCATAACACGGATAATAAATAACATCGCTTCTCGTATAAATTATTATCGTGTTAGCTCACTGCTCATTTGCTAGAGCCCTCTCCCGCGGGGGTTGAGCCAATCACGGCGAGGCGAACTTATTATGGGAAAAGTGTGGCACGTCTACGCCTATCTATGGTGGCTGGAAAGTTGATGGTGTTATGCAAGGAATTGATGCCAGTACGGCTTCAGAGTAAACGGAGAATTACGTTAGCGGCCATGAAAATATGATGATTATTCGGAGATGTTGAATCGAGCTTATCAGAACATTTATTTTTGATACATGCCCAGAAATATTAATCAATCAAGTGAAGTGAATAAGGAGTGAAGAGTTGAAGGAGTACTACGTTAGCGGCCATGAAAATATGATGATTATTCGAAAATGTTGAATTGAGCTTATTAGAACATATATTTTTGATACATGCCCGGAAATATTAATCAATCAATTAATCAAGTGAAGTGCAGAAGGAGTAAAGAGTTGAAGGAGTATTACTTTAGCGGCCATGAAAATATGATGATTATTCGAATCGAGCTTATTAGAACATTTATTTTTGACTAGCTTTTGCCCGCGGCTTCGCCCGCGTGGACATAGCTTTTATGACTCTTTTTGAGGGTGAGTGGTGCGCGAGCCGCAATCAGCTCGCAAGCGTGGACATTGAGTTTTCTCCAGGTACCTCAGGAACTATATCGGGCTATTCGGATTAGCAGTCTTTGTCACTTCCCACCCCCTCAACAAATTCTATACAAAAAAAGGAAATATTTTTACTAAGTACTTTAAAGAAAGGAAGACACGAAGTACCACATCCAAGTACACAGAAACAAACCACTTCAGATATTATGTTGTTTATAATAATCTTTTGAATTAAGAACAAAACAAGTGTCTAATTTACCGCCTCCGCAGCTCAGAGGCAAAGTTCACTGGCTTTACACAGGAGGTCGCGAGTTCGATTCCCGGCGGGGTCAATTGTAAGACTCGGTTTGGTTGGTGGTAGGGCATTTTCTAAGCCCACCTGGCTAGCTAACACCATCTTATCTAAGTCTTGCCGCCAAATATCAATGTTGATATCATTGGTGTGTTCCGGCATGAAGATAAAATAGCCAGTTCCCCATTGCGTTGGGGAATCTTGGTAAGCCCGCTTCCATCTTCGGCAACATCGTCACTTACCACCAGGTGAGATGTTGTCAAGGGTTTACCAATTGTGAATAAAAAAAATATGTATGAAATGGTATTTAAAAGGAATTGGCAGAAACATAAAAGTTTGAAGTCTCGATTAGCTTTTACCACACTTCTTAAATTTCAATATCAATTTCTGTAGACGCATGCCCCTTGGTTACCATAGCAACACGTTTTTTGAAATGGATCTTGAAATTGAACAGAAAAGTGTAATTAGACGTAACGACGACGTCTCGAATCTGTTTTTTTAACTGTCCAAGTGCGAATCGGACCCACGCACCGAGAGTTCCGTACACCTTTCAATACAAACAACAATTATATCAAACAAAAAACATCAACGCGAGAGAAGGTTTTTTTTTCAGATCACACTCCGTAGCACGAGTAAGACTCACACTTGTAGGTTTTTGTTATTTGTTGTTTTTCTTGAAAGTTAGTTAGTACTATAATCACACCAAGTTTCACGCTTGTATGTATTGCCGTTCTTACATAGAGGAAAATCAAAAAATACTTTATAAATTCACGTTTCTCCATTACTTTTTCACTTTTTTTTAAATTTTAATTATTTGTTGTTAAAAACACTTAATTACACATACTCTGTAAATATTTTCGCGTGCTACCTGCCACGGTTCAAAGAATACAGCTTTTTAAAAGTTGAACGGACGGACAGCGTAGGCTTAGTTCCAGTTATCTGATATGGAACCTTAAAAATAACGAGAATAAAAAAGTTTATCTCAATTCTTATTTATTTTTTTTTTTTTAGAAAAACGCTAACGACTTGGCGGAAAAAGAAGTTGCATCTCTGGTATTAATTAAAATTAATCGACACTCGATTGATGATTACCTTAACTCTCCAAAAATTTACTTTTGCAACATGAACAGACACGTTTCTAGACAAATATTTAATAGTTATTTCTGATACAATGGTGGTAATAAGGTCAATAACTAACGAATGATATTTGTGTGCCCGAGGCGCAGGCGAGGTTTTACCATCGTCACGAGTTTGTTATTTACTTTTACACCCATGTATCATACAAAGTTTTTTAATACAGTTGTGAGAAAATAGATAAAATTAAAAAAAAAACGACCGTGACAGAAAAACAAAATACATGGGTAGGCACATACCTATCAAGGTTTCGGCAACAAAAGTTCATTTTAAACGACTTGTGGCTCGTTTTAAATGTCCGGGGAGTAATCCTACTTTGTTTTTTCTTATACATACACATAAGTTATTATATTATTATTATATCAGCTCATATACGTCCCCACCGAGGGGCTCGAGCCTACCCTGAATCAGGGCGATTAGGTTTAGTCGACCACGCGGGCCCAGTGCGGGTTGGTCGACTTCACACACAACCTTCGAGTTTCTTCGCAGGCCTGTGCAGGTTTACTCCCGATGTTTTCCTTCACGTTAAAGCAATCGATAATGATATGTACGTAAGTTATTGAAAAACTCATTGGTACATTGGCCGTCCAGATTTGAACCCGGTACCTCTGGTTAGATGGACCGAGTCGTTACCGGTTGAGCCACCGACGCTTTTAAGTATATTTTTTTATTACACATAAGTATATTTTTTTATTACACATAATTATATTAAATATTTATGATTTTATTCGTTTTCACAGCAAAAACATCTCAATTCAGTGTCATATTTTAGCGAGCACACGTACGCATGCGTAAGTATTTTTTAATATTATCATAAATAGAGTACAATAAGGCTTGGGATAATATTATTATAAGCATTAAAACCTCGTTCGAAAAAAAAAACCTATTCCTTGGTGTAACCTATGCGCTTCATTCATATTTATTCTCTTTTCTTCACAAAGATATAACCCAAAGAGAATCTAATCAGCTAGCATTATGTACTAACCTCACGGAGGAACAAACTATCTCCTTTAAAATTCTCATATCAAAAGTCTTAAAGAAGATTCAGTATCTTTGGTTATTACATTTTTGATTTCCTAGAAATGTCTTGTTCCTCCGAGCTAGAAATTAAAAAAGTGGTAAATTAAAAGCACGTGTGCGGTAAAGTCAATTTTGCGCACACTTGACTGGCATATAAAGGACTACTATTCGAGCAACTGCTTGAAGACAACCAGTTCTCCTTTACGTTGCGGAATGTCGGTAAGCCCACTTCCATCTTCGGCATCATCGTCACCTACCATCAAGTGAGATGATGTGAAGGACTTATAAATTGTAGATTAAACCACTCCGGGAGTGCTGTCAGAAATGAAAGCTTTTTACAGTTTTCTAAGTTTTGACCCTCCGAGTGTTCCTGTCGGTGTCGGTAACGGTCGCGGTTCAATGGTTTTTTCCCTATCTCAAAAAATGTCCAATGCGACTAAAGAATTTTGCACTTCAAAAACTGAGACACCATTGGCGTCAGAACACCTTTAATTTCGCCTTACAAAGCTTTCAGCACTCAAGTGCTCAGATGAAACAGCGATGCATCATCGAGTTATTACGGAATAGACCGGGAGTCGACGGTGCTGATGGTGACAATTTTTCACTCCGCGAAGTGAGAACAATCCCTGATTAAGCCGCCAGTGGAGACTTCTATTGGTGCGACAAAATGTTAGCGGGCTATGAGTTTTTGATATTCTGTAAGTAAGTATAAAATTTAGGGTAAGTAGGTGCCTCATTCAAGAATAGGTACAAATATCACATAAAATTGCTCGTAGAACAGATGGCCGTTGGGGTAGTAAAGTTCTTGAGTGGCGACCACGCACCGGAAAACGTAGTGTAGGCAGATCTCTTACTCAGTGGACCGATGACCTGGTGAAGGTCGCAGGAAGCCGCTGGATGCGGGCAGCGCAGAACCTGTCTTCGTGGAAATCCTTGGGAGAGGTCTATGTCCAGCAGTGACGTCCTTCGGCTAATATGATGATCACATAAAAAGTACAGTTATAAGATAAAAATGTACGTGTCAGCTGCGACACGCGACAGGAGTTTACTCGTCCTGAATCTTTTTTTCTTATCTTACGTGGAGCACGGCCTCGTGCTTCGTGGTTTAAGCTGTATGGCTATGGAGTCTTAGCCTTCCTAATATAAAAGGTGACTAACATAAAACATGAGTAAACAAAATGATAAAAGCAACGTGAGTAAACAGAGTTGAGACTTGATTTCACTCCTTATCTATAAATCCTTACCAATATTATAAATGTAAAGATGTGTTTGTTTGTTTGTTACCTTTTCAAGCTTCAACACATTATTCAACCTTGACTTAATTAGGTATGAGCTAGCCTGTGTCACGGGGAATACTAGGCTTCTTTTTATACCGTGAAAATAGCACAGTTCGATGCAGTTTTTGAGGGAATTTAAAAAAGTTGTTTTTTAATTAAGTTCTTTAATATTGCAACGGAACAAACCCACCACCATCCCATGGCCCCACCGACATCTTGTCTTATTGGCCGAAGCTGGGAAGGTGTACGCAGAAATTACTGAGCACACTTCTAGACTCCCTACAAGTACTTTCTACTGTACTTGTCCCTTTTATGCACTCTCCCATTCTGGGTTTGAATCATTACATCACGCCTTTGTCGTCGGGCAGTTTGTTTTTATGCAGCTCGTTTTTCCTGGCATCTTATAAGATGCCACTTGTGTGCAAATCTTCGGAGATGTGGGAAGTTTTCCTGTGTCACCAGATCCATGTAATATTTGGGTTAACTCAAAGGTGACTGACTGACTGACTGACATAGTGATCTATCAACGCACAGCCCAAATCACTGGACGGATCGGGCTGAAATTTGGCATGCAGGTAGATGTTATGACGTAGGCATCCGCTAAGAAAGGATTTTGGGAAATTTCCACGGGGACCACAAAAATCGGGATCTGCGCGGGCGAAGCTGCGGGCATCCACTAGTATGACAACGGAACAATGGATTGTTGTGACGTTTTGCACAAAGATGGTTAAGGTGGTAGGAAATGATATAATTTTCTAATTAGCATATCCTGAAATAGTTCCCGAGGGTTCTGGGAAAAACTCATTTCCACGCTCGCGCACGTCGGCGGCGTCGCAACAGAGCAACGGATTGAAGTGATTTTCTGTATAGAATTAGTTGAAGGGGTGGTAAATGACATAGAGTGTTTAATCAGAACAACCCAATATAGTTCGTGAGGGATCTGAAGAGTACTTATTGTTACGGTCGCATGCCGCTTGCGGCTCGCTCACTACTACTCAAAGACAGTCATAAAAAGGATGTCATCGCGGGCGAAGCCGCGAGCAAAAGCTAATCGTTTCATAAGGAGTAAATTCCAAAAAAATGCATCTTGAATCTAAATAATATAAGCTATTGATACTCGTAGTTCCTATTTTTTAACGAACCTCTATTTTAAATGAATTTTATAGCGTGACAAAAAATATTTATATTTCTGCTGTAAAATTTATAGTGTATATAAAAAATACTATTAGTGAGTACACAATTTTAGATTTTTCTTACATTGTAACAAAACTTGCCTCTTCATATGCTTTTTGTGTGGTGAAGATGTTCAAACTATCAAGACTATTTGCACCACACAAATTTACGCCAATACTCGCTATAGAACTGGTGCATTAATATTTTGGTTGAGTTTTTCACCGCCGCGAATTCCCTCGTGTTCCACCGAGACCTGAATGAGGGGGGAGGGAGTTATTATTAAGGGGGGTATCGTGCTCCGTCTCAATAAATTATTGGAGATGAGAATGTACATTAACTAATTACAGACACCGATCATACCTGGGAGGAATGGAGGATAATATTTTTGAGATATTTCGGACGAAGCTTTTAGTTCTCAAGGGGATAAAAATAAAGTCGATTATGACTTTTGTTTTAGTTTATGACAATAAACTGTAATCTTCAAATCAACCAATTTATTTTAATGTCATTGAGCAAAAGACATAACATCAGTTTTCGAAATTAAAACTTGTAATTATTTTGAATCTTCTCAGCTACTCAATTAACAAGAAAATTAATGTAACATTCAAAATAAAATCGCACACACTATTCAATCTTCACTTCTATAAAACCTTTCGCAGGAAACAGACTAAATCCAACTTAAAAACACAGAACAAACCAATCCCGCCTCATTGTAGCTAACAAAATGCAAATCCAGACGTTTCACCCTTTGCCCGGATATATTTAATTCAGCACGAGCAGGTAACAATCGCTAGAACACCGGTAACTGTAAGTGTAAACGAAGAGAGAAGTACGAAAAATTTTTCCCCCGGAAAAAAAACAAAGTGAAACGCCGCCTTCCTTATTTCCCCTGACGATAGCCCGCCGACGCCGGTTTTTTCCCCGGAAATGGAAAATATTGTGATAAGGCACATTATAGATTAAATACGTCTCGTTACTTTAATGTTCGAGAGTTCGCGATCAAATGTGTGGATAAGCGCGTGTGTGCGCCCTTAAAAAGTTGTAATGATCTCTTTGGTTGTAAATAATGGTTGATAAGGAGATGATTATGCAAACTGTTGCGTAAATCACGGGATCACGCTATAATATGGGATCATAGATTTGTTAGGTAATAGTTATTTATGATAGATACAAGGATGGTAAAAAGGTCAATAAAAAATGAGTGAAGCATGTTATTATCTTTTACATCCACGTATTATACAATGTTTTTCAATACAGTTGTGAGACAAACGGTAAAACAAAAAACCACCGTGACATAAAAACAAAATACATGGGTACATACTTATCAAGGTTTCGGCAACCAAAGTTAATTTTACGCGACTTGTGGCTCATTTTCTTTGGTTATTATATTCTTTATTTGCTACAAATGTCTTGTTACTCCGAGCTAGAAATTAAAAAAAAGTGGTAAAGTAAAAGCACGTGTGCGGTGAAATCAATTTTTCGCACATTTGACTGGCATATAAAGGACCACTTTTAGAGCAACTATTGAAAAATAATTTTATTTTAGGTATCTGTGCAAATCCTACTACACGCATTTCACTTGCGTGGCTATATTTTATTATAAGATAGCGCTGTTCAGTATCTTGCCAGCGTCAATATATCAATAACTCCCGACGCAAAAGACGGGGGTTTTAAGTTTGAAGCTTACTTTCTGTCCGTCTCTCTGTCTGCTTGTGTATCTCTCTGTGTATCATCGTAGTTCCCCAATGGTCATAAAAACGTTTTAAACTTTTGGTTTCATTGCCTTTTTTAAAGCAAGATAGATATTAGTCATGTTTAATAGAAATCTATTCAGCAGTTCATAGAGATGGTAAACTGCCTCAGATTATTCTGTATTCTGAGTCAACTGGTCGCAAAATCTGTAAAAATGGTGGAGCTTTAACTAAAACAATGTAAAAATAACTGGGCAGATCTTAGGTGTAAGAAAAAAAAAACAGAAAGAAAAAGGGGCGCCAAAAATTAATTAAATTTGGTTTGACTGAAATTTGGTTAGAGGTTTTGAATTTTTATAATAAATTTTATACTTTTTGTTTACTTCTAAGTATTTTTGAAGTGCAAATTTTTTTGAGGCGCATTGGGCACCAGGAACAATCGGAGGGTCAAAACTTATAAAACAGTTTTTGAGATGGGAAAAACCATTGAACTCTTGGCACCGCCACCGACACCTTACCAGGAACACTCGCTGGGTCAAAACTTATAAAAAAGTTGTAAAAAGTTTTCAAATCAAATCAAAATATTTATTTCGAACTACATAATCCATAGAGTGTTAGTACAAGAAAATATTATAAAGACATTAGGGTTAGAAAGGTTCATAATCATCATCATCATTATATCAACCAAAAATCGTCCATTGCTGGACAAAGGCCTCCCCCAAGGATTTCCACGACGACCGGTCCTGCGCTGCCCACATCCATCGGCTTCCTGCGATCTTCACCAGGTCGTCCATCGCGTGGGAGGCCTGTAAACAGAAAACGTTAGAAAGGTTACACAAACTAAAATTACTAAACATGCAGCCGTAGCAATTGCCACAAGATAGGGCAGTCGGTTTGGCTAGCCACTTCTGCTGGCACTCCCGGAGTGATTAGGTTTTCAGGGTTATTTTTCGACCCACTCTTATCAATGTCCAGTTGCTTACTTCAGTACCTTCTAAATAACGAGAAAAAGGCATTTAACAACAATCTTAAAGGTTCAGATTAATAAAAGCTCATCCTGGCAAGTTCGCCCTTGACTACCCGCAACTACCAGCTAATTTTCTGCCTCTAGTAGCCAACATCAGTGATGCGTGCCAGTAATCGGTATTAGATCAGAATTTAAAGCCGCACGCACATGTTCCATGCTCGGATTACTAGAGCGCCCCTTGTAGTGAACGTCATGCCAGCGGGGCCAGTGGTCGTGTTTTTATTTCATCAAAATCGTAGAACATAGTATTAATTAATCACCCAAATAACCACAGAAAAAAACAATTAATTACAAACACGAATAATAATAAAAATACAGCAAATTTTCTAGCTTATTCATTTTATTATTATTTTTAATGTTTTTTTATTCTTATTTTTATATTTTAATTTGTTTTGCTATCACATTAATTTTCCCTGACATTAGTATTTTTTACCAAATACGTAGACATCGTAATTACCTCTAAAATTTATTTGAAATGTACCTACACATTGTGCAAATAAATAGTCTGCCCAAAGGTGGTGTTCGAAACAGGTCGCTGACAAATTATAAACGCAGTCTTATCTGTTTTATGTGGAATTAGTGTAGGTATGTATATTCTAATATGTGTTATTCATAAAATTCAAAAGAATATAAGCTATTTGCTTAATGTTGGAGTTTTTATTGTTTTCCAGCGTATGTTCATTCCTATTAATATAATAAAACTGTAACGGGGCCGTGTCTGTACATGAAACATTTTTGGAAAATAATAACTGTGGTGGACATTACTAACGATACAGAGGCCAAAACAACAACTTTTGGAATTTTTGTCTGTCTGTCTGTCTGTCTGTCTGTCTGTATGTTCGCGCATCACGCAAAAACTACCAGGCCGATTTTGATGAAATTTTGTATGGTGGTTCCTTATAGCCCGGGTTAACATATAGAATACTTTTTATCCCAGAAAATTCAAGAGTTCCCGTGGGAAAATCAAAAGTATTCATTTATAGAATGGCTCACCACGCAAATGTGGCTTGACCTATTACAATCAAATTTTACACGTTGATACCCTTATCGCGAACTAAAACTGGGACATTGTGAATCCCAAAAAAATTAGGGTTCCTACAGGAATGCAAAAAATTGTATCTTTAAAATGACTCAACGTAACAATATGAAACCTTTAAATTGGGATGGGGTGTTTTGACCATCATTGTATAGTCGGGTATTCTTTATCCCGCAAAACTAAAGAGGTCCCGTGGGAAATACTTACAATAATAACAATAGAGTACTTTTTTTTATATAATATTAGCTACACATACCAAACATTATAATCATAGTAGCAGAATGTCAATAGATGGCACTGCAGGGATAATAAAACGCGCTTAAGTTGTATTAAAACATTAAAATATTATTTCAGACTTTTGAGTGGATTACTTTTATGTATTTTTCAGCATACGCTACTTTAAACTCTGGAACTATGGTACGTAGCGATGTGTTTCATAGACGAACAGAGAGGTATATTTTTACAGATTCCAATCGTGTAAAAAAATAAAAACACATAAATCGAGTTTAGCATCTTTTAACAGGAGGCACAGATATGGGAACTCTTCTGACGGCGACTATTTGCGTGTGGCAGTTGCTCTCCGCCTGCAATATCAATATCTGTGAACCTCATCAATGTATTTGTGGGTCCACGGTGGAGGCAATTGGCCATCACTCACTTAGTTGCAGTCGTGTTTGTGAAGATTCCCACGTCACCAATTCCTTAATGACCTCACTCGGAGGGCACTGGTCTCGGCCAGATGGAATATTCCATCTTTGATGCATCCGCCGGCCGGGCTTTCGATCTGATGGCAAAAGGCTGGAGGGTTTAAACAGGTGCTATGGCAGAGACGAACGTGTCTGCTTTGGGAAGCCACTTTTTCTGCCTCACTGTACGGTACTGCTGCTCAATTTTCGGCGAGAAAGAAGCATAATAAGTACTCGGTCTAGGAGGCAAATTACTGCTTTGTGCCGCTGGTCTGTGAGACAACCGGCTGCTGAACCCTCAGAGGCCTTTGCCTTCACAAAGGAGGTTGGCCTTCGCCTTCGAGAGAGGAGATGTGACGTGAGGTACTACCTGCTGCTAAGGTTGTCTATTGCCATCCAGCGCGGCAACGAGAAGTGCGTCTTGGGCTCCTTTGGAGCTGATACGACTCGAGTATTTGACCCATATTAATATTGTTAGGAAATTTTATTACTAGATTGATACCTATAATGATTTGAATTAGTTTTTTGATAATGTAGGTACCTATATATGTTATTTCATTCATCATATCAGTTTATATACGTCCCCACCAAGGGGCTCAACCTGCCCTGAGTTAGGGCGATCTGGCCTTAGACGATCACGCGGGCCCATTGCGGGTTGGTTGACTTCACACATAAGCTTCGAATTTCTTCGAAGGCGTGTGCAGGTTTCCTCACGATGTTTTTCTCACCGTAAGAGCGTCGGATAAACGTACATACCAGTATGAAATCGATATTCGTATAGATATTCATAAGTGGCAGGATTCGAACCACGGCCTTCCGGACAGGAGGTAGTGGCCCTAACCGTTTTGCCACTGACGCTCTATATTTTATTTAAGATTTAGAAATCCTTACTTAATATTAAAAATGTGAAAATGTGTTTGTTTGTTTGTTACCTATTCACACTTCAACACCTCTATCAATCTTGATGAAATTTGGCATGCAGGCAGCCTGTATCACTGGGAATGAAATAGTCAACCTTTTATCTGTGGAAATTATCATAGCCCGATACAGTGCCTGAGGAAACTAAAACAATACTCTTTGTTCGTTTTATAAAAAATCGTAACGATAAAATAGATTGGTGTGATTTTTAGCACAGAGATGAGGTGGAAAATGATATAATTTACTAATAAGTATATCCTGACATAGTTCCCGAGGGATCTGGGGAGCAACGGATTAAAGTGATTTTTTGTATAGAATTTATTGAGTGGGTGGGAAGTGACAAAGACTGCTAATCCGAATAGCCCGATACAGTTCCTGAGGTACCTGGAGAAAACTCATGTCCACGCTTGCGAGCTGATTGCGGCTCGCGCACCACTCACCCTCAAAAAGGGTCATAAAAGCTATGTCCACGTGGGCGAAGCCGCGGGCAAAAGCTAGTTCTAAATATTTGAGAAATAATTTTAAAGTAGTATGAAAAACTGCATCCAAACTTACTTACAAACCTTACCTTATTCTGATATTAGTGTAGCTGTGAAATATACAATTTAATACATACGAACGTAGAGTCACTAACTATGTAGATGAAATACATTAAAAAATGTACCTAGGCGACCAAGCGTTGCTTAAATTCTCCGCATATAAACTAAAAATGTTATTTTTGTTACACCTATCTAGACAGACTTAAAATGTAAACCTAAATACAAAATGTCATCAAAATCGTTACAGCCATTTCCGATAAACAAATTTCATATTAGGTCGGGGAAAAAGTTTCTTCATATTTTGTGACTATAAATTTGTAATCAAATCTCTTTGCTTGTATTATTTGTACCTAGCTGGTTATAATAAAATAAAATAAGTGATCTTTCGAAATTTTATTAAAAAATAAAAATAAAAAATTCCCGCCATTTTAAAATTGCTTTACTGTCTAAGAAAATGAGTGAAAGTGACCAGAAATTCTCTACATTTTGAAATTTTATGTTAAAAAGGTAAAAATGCAACACAGGCCGCGAATAAAATTTGTGCTGTTTATTGACCTAATGCAGTATCATTCAGTAATCACAAACCTGGTTCAAATGTTTCTAGTTAGGTCATCTGAACGTTCAAAATGCAGCTCGTTTTGTTCGCCCTGTTTGAATTTGCATACAAAATATGAAGAATCTTTTTCCCCGATCTAATATAACAGGTTGTAACAAAATTGGTGTAGGTTCCGTTAACTGGGGCTTCTAATCGTCACACTGAACAACTTTTATCTGTGACTTAGCTAAAATCAGAAAAAAATCTCTTCATACAAATCGATCAGCTGATCAACCAGTTTTGTTCATTTTCGTATGGTGGGTTAAATCTTTTTATAAGAATTGACTTTGGGTTCCTTGGGGAAAGTTGTTCAGTATGATCCAAGTTCCCTAGTTAACGGGTCCTATACATTTTTTACACCCTGTAATTACATAAAAGAAATGCTCACTTAAAGTATCAAGATTGTGAAGGTCGTCCAGAAATGGTTGACTTATACCATAAAAAATAAAACTGAAAAAATTATTAAGAATCCTCATATTTCACAAAAAGTATGTTTTTTTTTTGAAATTGAAATACCGAAACTTTTTAACTTAGGCTGAATTTTAGGCCTAAACGAAAAACAAAAGGATCAACTTAAAAGAATCTGGCTTAAAAACATCGCTTTGTAAATCTGTGAAATTGGTTTGCGTGAGGGTGCCACTAGTGTAACGCACACAAAAATGAACAGTCGCGGCCTAAGTGTAACACAAGTAGGATCACATATGGTAAGACTAATTCCTGCCCTGCTGGGGTTCAAATAAAATAAAACCCGAATTGGGGGATGACGCAACCGACACACCCCTTCGATTTTTGATAAATTCCATTAAATGCGCTCGCACACCCGAGATGCATTAGCTACTTATATCGTTATAAAATATCATGTTTGATGTAGGTATGTGATGTTTGCATCACTTAGTTTTATGAAAAAATAATCTTATATTCGAGGTTGTCAGGGCAGACTAGATAAATGTCAAAATCTTAAATAACATCAGCATAAGTACGAACATCTTATTTTAGGAATAACAAAATGAAATCTCTTCGTTTTAATTTTTTTAGAGGTACAACTGCAATTCACGAAATTTCAATTTTGCCGGGTTAGAAGTACCTACATTTTTAAAATTAATGGTTGAGACATAAAATCTATTTTGAAAATATTTACACCGATATTTAAACTTTTTTTTTCTTCCGATCTTCTTTGACGTTATTTATATCTGTCAGATAGTATGTAGATGAAACAGGGAAAGCTAATTACATAACCCGGCAAAATTAAAGGGACTTGAATCTGCTAATATACAAATTCCGTAACTGTACTTTTTTTATTTAAATTAATTTATTCACATTGCGTTTGAAATAACAATAATTAAAATATAAATAATAACTTTAACAAACAATACAAATATGACATGCAACATAAAAATTACGCAAATTGTCAGTTCAATTTAAGTCCTAATTAAAATAGTAAAAATGTAAAAAAATATATTGTAAGTTAAAAAAAACAATTTATAAATGTCAGAAAAAAAATTCGTGTAAAATATTTTGATTTATTACATTTAACAGTGGAAATTAAGATTACTGGAAACCATTACAAAAATCACATGTCCATAAAAATAACAAAAATATATAAAAAAAATAAGGTGTGCAATAAATTCATTCAAGTGTCATAATTTTTATTTCTTATTTTATCATTTAAATAATTATTTATACTATAATAACATCGCTTTGTCAAAAAAATCTTTAGCTTATTCTTGAAAGAATTTAAGCCCATTTCATTTTTCAGCGATAAAGGAAAAGCATTAAAAAGGTTTACAACCTTACTATACATAAAGTAGTTCCATTACCATAGCCTATTCAAGTATTCTGTACAAACCTATCGATTTCAGAAGGGCCACATGTTAACTAATTTGTAGGGCCAAGAATCTCCCGCTGCGTTGAATAAATAATATTTTCGCGAATCGCCCGCCCCTATCTGGCCCCATTGAAATCAGTCGAATAACAATGGATACTGATTATACGAGTTATTGTAACTGCTTATAATAACTATAGGAGAATTTTTGGATTTCGTTGTCATATTTTATGGTAATTGGTGCAACAAGTGTCTCGTTTTGTGCACTTTTATTATACTATAAAATAGTGTCCCGGACAAATCTGTGAAATTTAACCAGCAGGCACACTTTTAAGATCATCGGCGGCGTAAAGGCTAGGGCCGCTACCTCCTGTCCGGGAGGTCCTGGTTCGAATCCCGCAATGTACCAATGTGTTTTCGATTTCATATGTACGTTTATCCGACGGTCTTACGGTGAACATCATGAGGAAACCTGCGAAGAAACTCGAAGGTTGTTTGTGAAGTCGACCAACCTGCACAGGGCCCCCGTTTTCGACCCAATCGCCTCAATTCAGGGTAGGCTCAAGCCCCTCGGTGGGATAAAGCACACTTTTAAGCGCTTTTATATCGAAAAGTATTATGGCCCAAATAGTTATGGACATCTCATGTGACTGCCAGAAAGATTTGTGAACCAGATTCGGGGTAGACTTTGTATTCTAGCGAGAAGACATGAGATTCACGAAAATTTTTTAAAGTTTTTTTCTATGTGACTAAATCATTGCATTATTATTTTTCCCAAAGCCTTGGTAGTTTTCGTGCATCGGCGTGTGCTTGCTGGGTGGAAACCATCCAGAAAGCACACCTTTAAGAGCTTGTATCTCGAAAAGTACAATAGCTCAAATTCTGATAGAAGGCACGATTTATGCCCTAAGTTTTGAGATATGTAGGATTCTCCTTGAATGTAAGTGCTCGCTGGAGTTCGGGTGGCTAGCTACCACCATCATATCTAAGTCTTGCCGCCAAACATCAGTGTTAACAACATTCATGTGTTCCGGCTTAAAGATAAGATAGTCAGTTCTCAATTGCATTGGGGAATCTTGGTAAGCACGCATTCCTTCAGGTAAGATGATGCTAAGGGCTTACCAATTATAAATAAAAAAAAATAAAAAAAATGTACAATGGGGCGGTCAGCACCCATAGTCAAAATCTACTCGATTTTATGAGAAAACAATCTTATATCAGGCGCGGTTCTCAGGGCCTTGGGAGTCAGTTTTTTTAAAATTTTTGGCCTCGCTTTGCTAGCCCTTTTCTTATTCATTTGTGAAACAGATCACTGAAGGTCTGAAGCTTTTCTGAAGATCAAAATTAAATGACGGGATTGGTGTTAGTGATGTGCACCGAGCTAAGAATCGAAAACAGCAGGCACACAGGGCTCACCGGACAGGAGGCGGTGGTCCTAACCTATACGCCACTGATGCTCCTAATTAATTCCTAAAGTAAATAAAAAAAGTTATTTTTAATAAAGAAATTCAGTCGTAGCTCAGTGCGACTTTTGTGGTTGGGTCGATCACACAGTTTAACCGACTTTAAGCAAGGCACGTAAAGCGATTTCCGCGTTAAGCCGCACAGAGGTAAAGAAAATAATTATTGGCCAAAAAAATATGAAAACTTATGTTTTCGCTACTTTTTATCCGTATTTTTTCGGTTGTATGTGCTTATAAATGTATTTATTTTATTCAATTCGGAAAATCTACAGATTTTACAACATTAGTATATAAAATAATAATTATTAAGTATCTAAGAAGCCATTAGGGAATTTTCGCAAAATAGGTTCACACATGCAGTTAAAAATTATAAGACATATATAAAAAGAAAGAACTCAAAATGTAATGAAACTCGAAACAAAGAATCGAAACAGCTTAACAATATAAGTATATAGATATATTACATATATTATAAAAATTAGATAGTAAAAGTAAGCACGTAGGTAGGTAACTATTTTAATAATCTTGGGAATTGACAAAACCAGCTGCGAGTGCGCGCCTCAGACTAGTTATGGAGGTGTTAAAAAGATCAATATCGGTATTATTCATTTACTATTTTATTAAATTTTTTTAAACATATTTATTATGTATGTATCTCTGTTTCTTAGTCTGAAGCCTAAACGGTTTTTTTTTAAATTCACAATTGGTAAGCCGTTGGCATCATCTTACCTGATGGTAAGTGACGATGATGCCGAAGATGAAAGCGGACTTACCAAGATTCCCCAACGCAATGAGGAACTGGCTATCTTATCTTATTGATAGATTATGGAATGCGAGGTGTCGTAAGATTCGTTTTGATCGTCTCAGATGAAAAAAAAGTCTTATGTCACTGACACATTTTTTCCTCTGAGAGGATCAAGACAAATCTAACGACATGGGATATATTTTTACCCGATTGCTCAAAATGGAGGGTGCTAAATGATTTAATGCAGTTTCCATTGGTTAACTTATTATACTGCGTGTAAAAAAACCGAGCAATAATACTTTAAGGTGATACTCATCAAACTCAACAACATTTCCCAAGGGACACATAGTCAATTCTTAAAAAATTTGCCTCTTCATACAAAATTTGTCAACCAGCTGATTGATTTGTATGAAGTCCATTTTTTTTGCAATTTCAGCAAAGTCGTTGAACAAAAGTTGTTCAGTAGATGCCCACCTTTGAGTATTAGTGCTCAGTTTTCTAAACGCTGTATATAGACTGCCCAAAAAGATCACAAAAAACGTTAAAAACAACTTAGTACAATTTTGCTTTACTATTTATTGGTTTTTGTTAACTTTCTAAAAAAAACTCCACCGATTTTGATTATAATTTTGTTCCATACAAACATTACCAATATCAGTAGAGTGCTTTTTAGAATAATTAATTCAACTTAGCTGCATCCTATCGAATAAAAAAAGAATCACGAAAATAGGTTCACAATCTGCCAAGATATCGCGTAACAAACAAACAAAACATACAGTCGAATTGAGAACCTCCTCCTTTTTGGAAGTCGGGTAAAAACGTATCTACTTAAAGATAAATAGAAACATGTAAAGTAACTTACAATACACGACACATTTATTTTTAAGATTACATTATTATTTTTCAAAAACATTAACACGGGGCGGGATTTTTGATTTTTGATAATTTTATAAAGATAAATTCACATATAAACAAAACAAAACAGTAACTATGTATAATAAATTCACATATAAACAAAACAAAACAGTAACTATGTATAATAAATTCACATATAAACAAAACAAAACAGTAACTATGTATAATAAATTCACATATAAACAAAACAAAACAGTAACTATGTATAATAAATTCACATATAAACAAAACAAAACAGTAACTATGTATAATAAATTCACATATAAACAAAACAAAACAGTAACTATGTATAATAAATTCACATATAAACAAAACAAAACAGTAACTATGTATAATAAATTCACATATAAACAAAACAAAACAGTAACTATGTATAAAACATTTATAAGAGCTAAATAACGGGGAAGTGCGGCAATCAGTCCGGGATCCCGTATAATGAATCCCCGCGGAATGTCTGCCGGACGGTACAATCGTGACTTAACTCCTGAAGCCTGATCAATTCCCAATACGTCTTCCGCCATTACCTACGTGAAGCCAGGAAGCTGTCTAGTGTGATGCGGGTTTTGTTGTTATAGTTGAGTAAACGCCAAAAAGGTACATACATCAGTTTAAGACAATAATTTTGAACAAAAAAAAACCGACTTCAAACAGGAAATTAAGGTTCCCCTCGATTTCTCTGGGATGCTATCATCAGATCCTGGTTTCCTTATCATGAGACCACCCTTGGAATATCTCCTTTCCAACAAAAAAAGAATCATCAAAATCGGTTCATAAACAACGAAGTTATCCGCGAACACACATAAAAAAATATACGGTCGAATTGAGAAACCTCTTCCTTTTTTAAGTCGGATAAATACACATATGTTACTTGCAGTAAGTAGGTATATACAAACACTGTCACAGTCATGATGTTGTCATTTCCGCAACAGGAATATACATTTCTCAGAACTTCATAATAAGTTTGGCATGTGATGATGATGGCCATTTTTACATCAGCCAAAAGAATGTCATAGCCACTGCTGGACATAGGCCTCACTCGAGTTGGAGGGGTTTTGCCGTAATCGCCACGCTTGGTTTGGCTACTGCAGTGTGCAGTGAGGTGGAATAGTACGCTCAAAAAATGCTGCTCAAAGTAGACTCTTACGACACCCTCAGGAAAAGAAGGTGTGGTATAACTATTCAAGGTTCATAATAAGTAATTAAGTGGTAATGGTATTTGAGTGTCCCATCACCAGATATAAGAGACCAGCTGACGATTTCAAAACCCTGAATAAGGCCGCGAGTCGGAAATGCAAATTTCAAGTTTTTTTAATTTTAAATGTTTTTAATCTTTTTATTATAAACACTGAATTTTAAATGCCATACGATAAATAAATAATAAGTAATACTTACCGATAGCTTTATTGGTGAAGGAAAATATTGTGTGAAACGTGCACATCTGATTCCAGATGTGTATGAAGGTCGCATTGCACACGTCCGTAGGTGTAAATCTAAATGCCCTACACGTGACCGCGGGTGGTGCTAAGTGCAACACCAGGCAACCGCAGTCTGTCACACGATAAGAAGAAGAATAATAAGTAATGGTGAATTCTACGAATTTTACTTACTTTACATTATTAACCTGGCTCTATGAGTGTGCGTAGATAGAATAAGTATCTAATTATTTGTAATATTATCTATTAAAGAGCTCACTCAAAGTATATATATACTAACATACAGTATGGATACTCCCTGCCGCTCTCTAGATTGCGACCTCACCCCCTCGTCACCCAGATTGATACAGATTGGTTATAGTTTGGTTCTCGAACGTATAGGATTTCGCCGCCATTTTGTTTGTTCTGTCATTCCTTTTTTTAAATGTCATTTCTGGCCCGTTGTATGAAGTGTCCAGGATGTAGCTCATTTTCGTTACATTTTTAATTCTGTTATTAGAATCAATTATTTTATTTGTGTTTTAACTAATTTCACACAAAACTGCAGGTAGCAAGCTACCGCGAATCTATCTCAAGCTATAGAGTACTTGTAACAAATAACTGATGTAGCTTTAAAGCTTTTCATTCTCTTTTTCTCTTTTTCGTTTTTTTAAATACTTTAAAACCCATCGCATTTGCTCTTGGCTTTCCTTGTAATTAATAAAGAGCAGTCCATTAACGCTAGTATCGATCTACATCTTTTTGTAACAAGTCGATCTGTACAGCACCCTTGGGGTAAGTAGCCCTTCACAACTGGTGGCCTTTCACTCCTTTTTAAGATTTCGTACCCGAAGGTAACGGGATCCTATTACTAAGGCTACACTATCCATCTGTCCGTTTTTGTAGAGCTGAATCTTTTGAACCGAATTAAGTAACCGGTTGAAGTTTTCACAGAGTATGTGTTAAATCTATATATATGAACCCCTATTTCTTCTGTCCATCGCATCACGCGTGAATTGCTGGACTGATTTCGCTAATTCTTTTTTTGTTGAGTTCGTTATTTTCAGGAGAAGGTTCTTATGTAGGGTAGGGAAGGATAGGGTAGGGTAGGTAGGTAGGGTAGTGTAGTGTAGTGCAGGGTAGTGTAGGGTAGGGTAGGGTAGTGTAGTGTAGTGTAAGTTGGAACGAAGTTCGCCGGGACAGCTGGTTAATAATAAAAATATAACAAAAAGGAACAAAATTAAGGGTGTCTCTACACAGAAACTGCTTAGCAACAAATACACACATCACACCAAATAAAATATTTTGAGCTTTTTATTAGCTACTCAAAAACAAAAACAGATGGCGCTACAACAGCAGATGGAACTTCATCACCGAGCACAGGTCGGTCGCCGAGGTACTAACTCATTAATCAGCGACATAAGAACACTGGATACCAAATGCCACTAACCTAGTTGATCCGTACAACACCCTAGTGGATAAGCCTAGCGCAAAAAAGAGGGGCAGAGTGGCCCACCTAAATGAGCCGTCTCATGTAACTCGTGAATATTTATGAGCGACGATCCGCCTCTAGCTAAGTAGTTTGTTAACTTTATTAGTTATGGCATTTTGTTCATTTTAATTACAATTGTAAGTTTCTGCGAATATCTCAATCATCTTTTGAAAGGTTAGCACAAATTCTCAAAAAAATGTTTTTTTTTGTATGAAAGCTACGCGACTTCTTCGATTCTTTTTTTAACACGCTTTTATTAGCTTCACCTGTATGTTTGTATGTTTGTTTGTATGTAACCGAATCCTTTGAACTCGATTTTGACCCACTTTAAACGGACAGATTTAATTCAAACTTTGTAGACTTATCAAGAATCAGCGACAATATAATAATTTCATAAGTTTGAACTAAAAAATTAAAAATAAATAGAGTTTAAAAAAACTAAAAAACACGCTTTTAAAGCACTTTGAACTAAAAAGTTAAAAATAATTTTAAAAATAACCTTATAACAATAATGAATAAAAAATACAAGTATTATTGTGAAAAAAAAGCGTCGGGCGCTTTGCTCCATATTTTTCATACATCGAGCGCCCGACGGTTTTTTTTCTCGGCCCACCAAGGCCTCCCGCATGCCTATGCTAAGTTTACCGCTACACGGTCGCCACTCAAGAGCTTAACTATCCCAAAGGCTTATTTGTTCTAAGAGCTTTATGTACCCCACCCACTGCCAGATAATTAAAGCGTTTCTGAGAGCTACTTTAGTTCGCCTACAGATCTCCTAATTTCTGATATTATTTATATAATTTTGTAGTAATTAAAAACATCGTGATGAAACCCGCACGCGCCTGCGAAAAAACTCAAAGACGATCAACCCGTACTGGGCCCATGTGGTCGACTAAGGCTCGATCGCCCTAATTCAGGGTAGACTCGAGCCCCTCGGCGGGGACGTGTATGAGCTGATATTATAATGATAATACCTACTCAAATATCCACCAAACAATTTTTCTTTGACATCTGAAAGTTTGTGCCATCACAATTTCATTGTAGTCATACTTTATGCAATATTTATTCTAAAAATTAGCATAAGCCCGAGCAGTGACAATCCGAGAGTGAAGTGGAGTGCAATAAAGCAATTATAACTGTCATATTTCACGGGACCGTGTATTTACATTTATATTGGGAATTGTCACCGGCGTGGTCGATTCGTAGTCACATCAGATTGACTTTGTAACTTGAGCCTTAGAAAAACCTTGATTATTCGAAATTTGCATTGTAATTAAATTAGAATGCTTTTATATTTTGTAAATACAGGAGACGGTTTTTTGTTGTATGGTGAATAGGCCCACTCACCACAAATTGTAGCATAGAATACATACAGTAAAGAAAGTAATGAAACTAGAAAAGAAAGGCGACATTTTTTTGTTGTATGGTGAATAGGCCCAGTCACCACAAATTGTAGCATAGAATACAAACAGTAACGAAACTAATTAATTAGAAAAGAAAGGAGACATTTTTTTGTTGTATGGTGAATAGGCCCGCTCACCACAAATTGTAGCATAGAATACATACAGTAACGAAACTAATGAAACTAGAAAAGAAAGGAGATAATTTTTTGTTGTACATATGGTGAACAGGCCATTTTTTTGTTGTATGGTAAGTAGAATACATACAGTAAGGAAACTAATGAAACTAGAAAAGAAAGGAGACATTTTTTTGTTGTATGGTGAATAGTCCCGCTCACCACAAATTGTAGCATAGAATACAAACAGTAACGAAACTAATTAATTAGAAAAGAAAGGAGACATTTTTTTGTTGTATGGTGAATAGGCCCGCTCACCACAAATTGTAACATAGAATACATACAGTAACGAAACTAATGAAACTAGAAAAGAAAGGAGACAATTTTTTGTTGTACATATGGTGAACAGGCCAATTTTTTGTTGTATGGTAAGTAGAATACATACAGTAAGGAAACTAATGAAACTAGAAAAGAAAGGAGACATTTTTTTGTTGTATGGTGAATAGTCCCGCTCACCACAAATTGTAGCATAGAATACATACAGTAACGAAACTAATGAAACTAGAAAAGAAAGGAGACAATTTTTTGTTGTACATATTGTGAACAGGCCCATTTTTTGTTGTATGGTGAGTAGAATACATACAGTAAGGAAACTAATGAAACTAGAAAATAAAGGAGACATTTTTTTGTTGTATGGTGAATAGGCCCAGTCACCACAAATTGTAGCATAGAATACAAACAGTAACGAAACTAATTAAGTAGAAAAGAAAGGAGTCATTTTTTTGTTGTATGGTGAATAGGCCCAGTCACCACTAATTGTAGCATAGAATATATACAGTAATGAAACTAATGTAAGTATAAAAGAAAGGAGACAACTTTTTGTTGTACATATGGTGAAGAGGCCCATTTTTTGTTGTATGGTGAGTAGAATACATACAGTAAAGAAACTAATGAAACTAAAAAATAAAGGTGACATTTTTTATTGTATGATGATTAGGCCCACTCACCACAAATTGTAGCATAGAATACATACAGTAACGAAACTTATGAAACTAGAAAAGAAAGTAGACAATTTTTTATTGTATGATGATTAGGCCCACTCACCACAAATTGTAGCATAGAATACATACAGTAAGGAAACTAATGAAATTAGAAAAGAAAGGAGACAATTTTTTGTTGTATGGTGAATAGGCCCACTCACCACAAATTGTAGCATAGAATACATACAGTAAGGAAACTAATGAAATTAGAAAAGAAAGGAGATAATTTTTTGTTGTATGGTGAATAGGCCGACTCAATTGTAGCATAGAATACATACAGTAACGAAACCTATGAAACTAGAAAAGAAAGGAGATATTTTTTGTTGTATAGTGAATAGGCCCACTCACCACAAATTGTAACATAGAATACATACAGTAAGGAAACTAATGAAACTAGAAAAGAAAGGAGACAATTTTTTGTTGTATGGTGATTAGGCCCACCAGGGCCCGCCAGGCCCAAGAATAAAGTCGCCATCGTACGAGTATGTACTCGTAGGTACTGGCCAATACGCAGAGAGCGGGCCGTGTTTCTTTACTTTTCCATATAAAAAGTAAGTCTGTCAGTCTGTCCATTGGTAGCTAGGGTTATACTAAATGATTAATTTTCTTTTACACATTTATGTATTTTATTAAATGTTCGAAACTAATGAAACATATAAACAAAACAAGCAGTGGCTTAATAAAAACATGAAAATATATATTTTTTTTATTAAATTATTTTTATTCTTTATGAATAATTACAGAGATGTGAGAGAGCTAATATAATGATCCCAATTATGTCTGGTAATCTTATTTCAAATTCTAGGGACGAAAATACCGAAATAATGAAGCAGCGATAAAAAAATATATTATTCATTATCCATGATCCGTTAACAAAAACTACTACGTCATCGATGTACCGGATAAAGTGATCCAAATTCCTTACATCTACCACGGTACGGCCTTTTTTTTATTAACAATTGGTAAGCCCTTGGCATCATCTCACCTGATGGTAAGTGACGATGGTGCCGAAGATGAAAGCGGGTTTACCAAGATTTCCCAACACAATGGAGAACTGACTATCATATCTTCAAGCCGGAACACATCAATGTTAATGGTACGGCCTTTCAATACACTTGCAGTATTATAGTCATACAGAAGACATTGCTTATAACTTTTTGATAAGAAACCCCTCTTTTTTTGCCAGTTGGGTAAAAATGTATCCTATGTCACTCACGGGATCATGACGAATCTAACGGTACCTCATACGTTAAAATCCTTCAAGCCGTTCAGGCTGTAGAAGGTAACATAGAAATCTCCATACATACATACATTCTAAAAACATAACCCTTCTTCTGTGGCAGTCGGGTAAAAAAAAGGATGTTGGTAAAACTGTACATTTTGGACTTTCTATACAAAGTTGGTGAATTGGCTGATCGATTTGTACGTGAAGTCGAAAAAAAATTGCGATTTCAAAAAAAATTACAAAAAAATATTTTCATTTTTAGCCCCCGCCCTCTCAAAAATATACTTCACTAGCGACCCGCTATATTTGCTTTATTTTTTTTACAGGATCACCCGCTTGGCTAATCTGAAGATACCTTCAAAATTTCACCACAATCGCTCCAGCCGTTTTGGAGTCCATACACATACTTCCAGTCCTGACAGATTATGTATAGAGATTTTACCTAAACAACCTGTAAAAACAAGGCTTAGATAATTTCAAGAATTTTCACACAAGTAGAACCACAAGCGGGAGCTTGTGTCACACACGGTGGCAACCGGTACACAGTAGCACCGGATAAAGTCACAAACGTGCGTACAGCCGGCGGCATTTGCAATTCGGTACACGGCGCGGGCGCGCTGCACTCTTCCTGATTCCATTTGGGAATTACTGTCGCCGCAAACTCACAAATCACTACTTTCAATATGATTCTGTATGAATATGTGTTACAGGACTACTTTTGATGTTAGTCTAAAGGTTTTCTTACCCGACTGCGCCAGAAGGAGGGTTATGTTTTTTGAGTGTATGTTTGCGGCATAAATAATTTAAAATCTACCGGAAAAAATATCAGCTACATAATACGTGAGTGAGGCGTGATCGAATCAGAAACGAGGAGATCCGCAGGAGAACTAAAGTAACCGACATAGCTCACAGAATCGCTAAACTGAAGTGGCAGTGGGCAGGGCACATAGCTCGTAGAGCAGATGGCCGATGGGGCAGTAAAGTTCTCGAGTGGCGACCGCGCACCGGAAAACGTAGCGTAGGCAGGCCTCCCACGCGGTGGACCGATGACCTGGTGAAGGTCGCGGGAAGCCGATGGATGCGGGCAGCGCAGGACCGGTCGTCGTGGAAATCCTTGGGGGAGGCCTTTGTCCAGCAGTGGACGATTTGTGGCTGATATGATGAGGACGTCAAGGTTACGCTTTTTAAGGCATATTGCCAGAGCTTGTACACGGGGAATCTGTGGGTCAGTTATACCAAACGATCGCTAGACACGCTGCGCGTCAAGTATAACAATATATTTAGGATGATGATGGGGCTGCCCCGCTTCTGTAGTGCGTCAGGAATGTTTTCTGAGTACCAAATTGATGACTTTGCAGCCGTCATTCGCAAGAAAACTGTATCCCTGATCCGCAGAATACGGGACAGCCCTAACAGCATCCTGAAGACGTTAGCAAATAGGTGCACTTCGCCGCTATGGAGGTGCCTTGTGTGGAGGGTGATCACGGAAACTAGTGGCTCATTTCCTTGATCGTCCTCGGCACATGTCTTTATTAATGTCTTTAATATTTCTTAATGTGTCTATATTATTTTATTGTAACTAACCTACTATAATTTTTAAGTTTTACTAACATACTATGGATCGCAGTTATCTGAAATAAACAATTTTAATTTAATTTAATACCACACCCTAAACACTTCATACAACGAGCCAGAAATGACATTTCAAAAAAGAAATGACGGAACAAACAAAATGGCGGCGAAATTCTATACGTTCGACAACCAAACTGTAATCAATCTGTATCAATCTGGGTGACGAGGGGGTGAGGTCGGAACCTAGAGAGCGGCAGGGAGTGTCCATACTGTATGTTAGTACTAATATATATACTTTGATAATAATAATATGTAGAATTTGAAATATTTGCTTAAAAATTGTAAAGTGGGAAAAAAGAAAAAGTTTGTGAGTTGAAAATTGAAATATAATGAAATAGTTGATTGAAAGCTACACAAAGGTAATATAAAATAACGTTGTCATCGCCTGGGAACAGTTGTAATTTTTTTTACTATAGTTGGGAATTTTTGTCCCACTGGAATAAAATGGCCCAGGTAGGAATTAACAAGTTTAGTAATGTGTTATACGATATAGGTTGCTACCACGTAATTACGAAGCAGCATAAACTGATTGAACTTAATTAAATTTTAAAGTATGTACGTATGTATATTTCTTTGGCACGCTCTGTAGCCTAAACGGCTTGATGGATTTTGGAGAGCGAGGTGTTGTTTGAAGTGTTTTGACTTCGTGAGTGATATAGGATACATTTTTACCCGACTGGCCAAATAAGGGGGGTTAAGTTTTTATACAGTAGGGTTTTTATTTTTTTAATTAATCGTTCAGTTTTTTAATACAGTTTTTTAATTTAATTTTTGGAAGGTAGGAAGACTTAGCTTGTAGAACAGAAGGCCGTAGGGCAGTAAGTTTCTCGAGTGGCGACTGCCCAATGGAAGACGTATCGTAAGCAGGCCTCCCATTTGATGGATCAACAACCTTACCAGGTTTACCAAGTTCGAGGAAAATCGCAGGACTTTGTCAAGCAGTGTTGACGCCGTTGTTATTATTTTTTTAACGTCTCTCGGCTGATATGATGATGTCAATGATGATGATGACAGCTAAACTTTGCAACCCGCTGAAAACGGTAACCTTATCTACGAAGGCAAATAATCATTTTTGAAAAGATTTCTTATATAAAAAAAAACCACCCGCTATCGTTCCACTTTTTTGTCTCCTCCATTCACCAAAGGTTGGCTGGTAGAAATCGCTTAAAGCGATAAGTCCGCTCTTTGCATATCATCGTGTATTTTGATAGTTAATAAGTTTTTTTTTCTTAATTTTTGTATATTTGGTGTGCATTAAAGGATATTTATCTTATTTATCTTACTTTAAGAACAAAAAAACTTGCAACATTACAGATTCAACCTAAGCCACCACCGCAATAAAAACTTGAAATCCCACGATACATAGAAATAAAAATTCTCAACGTGGCGCGTGGAAATAAATAACATTGACAGTGCACGTAATAGCTTTTGCGATGGTCAAAACGCCCCCATGGCTTTTTATCCCATTATTGTTTCTGAGAAATTGTTACAGTTTTGACGAGTGACCTGACCGTTTTTCTTGTTCCGCTAGTCGGGTGGAATGAAAAATTTTCAAGTTGGCCCCCCCGTGGTCCCATGGGGGCCGTAAAACTCGGCCGGACGGCAGACGCGGTCGGCTCTGACCACCGCCGGACAATTTGTCATATTCATATGTTAACGTGTCCGTCTTTTCTTGCAAAAAGTGGGTAACTTAATTCCGGACACGGCGGCGCAGCAGCGGCGGGTTTATTCGATTTGTGGACATTCAAATTTCATGTCTTGTTATGGTAATACAGGTGTTGTCTGGCCCGAGGCGGGGTTTCGCCTTTATTTTGCGGAAAGGTGATTTTTTTCAGGGTGTTTCTTCTATGTAACCTGGTTAGATTAAACTCGATTCGTATTCAGAAAACATCCCCCTGTTTTCAGCAATTTCAAGCAATTTACATTGTATCTTCTTGTTTTTTAAGGTTCCGATCCTCAAAAGATTCAACCGGGACCCAGACCTTTTCTTCAGGAACGGGAAGAGATAGATATTGAGTTGAATCTAATATCAAATACTGAACGTATAAAAAAAATTGAAATTCTGAGTTAACGCAATCAAAATTATGCGGCCATTTATATTTATGCGCAAACTCACTTATCAAAACCTATAGGGTGCAAATCCAGTTGACCTAGAATAAAAAGATTTGAATAGAAGCAAGGTCATACATTACAAGTAACGAAAATTTTTTTGTTAATCCTAATTATATCGCATAATAAAACATTTTATTGCGATAACAATCATATATTTGCATTTGGAGCATTGACCGTGATGTAGACTTAGTATGAAAGAACATTTCAAAAATTTCGTTATTAATGGTTTAGTTATTCGTTAGTAATTTAGTCACATAATTATTTTTTTTGCGATTACCATCTTACATGTGCAATTTGAGCATCGACCGTTATATAGACGAGTATGGAAGAAAATTTTAAAAAATCCGAAAATTGTAATTTATAGTCATAAAAACATATTCATAAAATTTTACATTTGCAATAAGAGCATCGACCGTGATGTAGAACGATGTTTGGGGGAACATTTTTTCCACTGCAAAGTCAAGTTTGTGCTTGAAATTTCGTGTGAACTTAGAACTTTGCTCGGTACTTATCTCACCAACAGTTAATGATTTTAGTATTAGAATATTGTGATAAAAGTAGGTACATAATTACATAACTCCAAGTGTAAGTTTGACTCGTGCTAAAAATTCCAAATTGAATAAAAAAATATATTTTTACTGTCGGTCGTGTTGATGTATTTTATATTTAAACATCAACACTTCCGTTACGTTCCGACCCAAAAGATAAGATGATACGGAACCCTCAGTGCGCGATTCCGACTCGCACGTGACCGGATTTTTCTCTAATAATTTTGAACAAAAAAAAACCGACTTCAAACAGGAAACTAAGGTTCCCCTCGATTTCTCTGAGATGTTATCATCAGATCCTAGTTTCCTTATCATGGTACCACCCTTGGGATATCTCCTTTCCAACAAAAAAATAATCATCAAAATCGGTACATAAACGACGAAGTTATCCGCGAACACACATAAAAATTAAAATATATATACAGGGCATAACCTAAAGGTGTGGTGATACTTAAAAGTGGGCTTGTACTCATCAAACTGAACCACTTTTGTTCTGCAACTTTGCTGAAATCGCAATTTTTCTTTTTTTTTCGTACAAATCGGTCAGCTGGTTAAACGGTTTTGTATGAAAAATCCAATAAAAATTGCGTGCTTTCAGTAAAATTGCAGAACAAAAGTTGCTCAGTTTGATAAGTACAAGCCCACCTTTATGTTACACCCTGTATACTGTCGAATTTAGAAACCTCTTCCTGTTTTGAAGTCGGTTAAATAAGTACATTTTTCTATAAAAAAATGTTTGAAAAAGTCTTGTTTTATTATATGTACCTGAAGAAATCATCACCCAAAACCATCCTTCCACTTGAGTTATTCGATCGATATCAATTTCTATAAGGCAAGGGTGACCACGATCACACCGACGCCCGGACCAATATCAATAACGCCCGCAATTGATGGCCCGTCAGATTTGTTTCGACCACTCGTTTCTCATGCACTTTACGACCCACGTGTCCTGTCTTGACTCGCACATGGATACCCTAACTTTACTTATTTTATTATTGTCTTGCGTATGTATAAATGCATAAATAGAAGAAGCGGTGACTCGCGTGGTCACGTCGATCAAACGGGTAAACTGAGCTTAAGGAAGGTATAATAAGGTAATAACTGATAGTAGCATTTGACAGTTTCCGTGCTTTACAAGGTTTCTTTGGTGCCGGTTGCTATCACTAGATGGCAGTCTTTAAGGCGGTTCGATTAGCACACTGTAGCACGACTTCGTAGGTAGATACGGTAGTGGGCGTGGGTTCAAATAGAAGATGCGTGCTACAGAATTAATTTTTTATTAGTAAAAATAAGACCTAAAAAGAAATATACGGAAATTAGAAAACAATATACACATCAAATTTACACTATACACACACGAATAAAACATAAAATTATATATTACCAAAAATGGGTATTATTAAAGGGAGCAGCCGATAAATATATCTGATTTAGGTAATTTTTGTGATTGTGTACGGAAAGAATTTAAATCATATTGTCACTGTATTTAAATCATATTGTTTAAAAGCGTCGGTGGCTCAACCGGTAACGACTCGGTTATTCTAACCAGAGGTACCGGGTTCAAATCTGGACGGCCAATGTACCAATGAGTTTTTCAAAACTTACGTACATACTTACCGATTGCTTTAACTCTTTCAGTCTTGGTAAAATCTACCGTATTTTTATCGTTTTATTTTAAAAGGCACATATAGAAGGAAATTATTAACTTTAAAAAGTCCAAAAAAAATAATTTAATATGTATTTCTGGATATAATTTTTTTTAAAATTTTTTTTTGAGGTTTAGATGTTAAATTATATAAACCAAATTATGTCATTATTACTGCCAATAAAAATCCGTGACGCAAAGGGTTAACGGTGAAGGAAAACATCGTGAGGAAACCTGCACACGCCTGCGGAGAAACTCGTATGTTGTGTGTGAAGTCGACCAACCCGCACTGGGCCCGCGTGGTCGTCTAAGGCCCGATCGCCCTAATTCAGGGTAGGCTCGAGCCCCTCGGTAGGGACGTATAAGAGCTGATATGATTGTCACATAGATTGACAGAGCATGCGTGGAAAATAAATAGATGGAATGAAAAAACATAGAATGAAATAATATTGAATAACTGCGCACCGCGCTACAACACTAGCGCCACCAATAGAAATAAATAATTTAATCATTCATAAGGACTTTAATCGAAACAAATGAGTATTTTGCGCATACTCGTATACAGTGATACAAGGTGTTTTTCAATTTTTGTATAATAAATACCTATTATCAACAAGAAGCGTCAGTGGCTCAACCGGTAACGACTCGGTCCATCTAACCAGAGGTACCGGGTTCAAATCTGGACGGCCAATGTACCAATGAGTTTTTCAAAAACTTACGTACATATTATTACCGATTGCTTTAACGGTGAAGGAAAACATCGTGAGGAAACCTGCACAGGCCTGCGAAGAAACTCGAAGGTTGTGTGTGAAGTCGACCAACCCGCACTGGGCCCGCGTGGTCGACTAAGGCCTAATCGCCCTGATTCAGGGTAGGCTCGAGCCCCTCGGTGGGGACGTATATGAGCTGATATATAATCAACAAGTTACGTTTGTCGAGATTCAATATCCTGATGTATCAAAAACCAACAAGAACGAAAAATGAAATATTTGCAAACTATTAATTTACTGCGCAATATGTTTAATTTAGGCTTGTTCAAAATGGGAAGCGTCTTCTTTATAACACAATTAGTATGTCAAAACAAACGTATAGGGGATGTAATCTGTAAGACTTCAAATTACTTTGTTAAATGAAAATGATTGATCTGTTGCATTTACCATGGAGACTGTAACATTTTGAAATGAAATAAAATAATTTATTATTATAATTATTATTTATTATATTGTCAAAAGCCTAGTAGTCACCTTCAGCAGTTTTGCAAAAAAATAACTTGTTGCTAATATTCACAGCTATAAAATAACAATTATAAATAATAATTATTTAAGAGTAGGTATATGCGCAAAATACTCAATGATTTCGATTAAAGTCCATAAGATAAGATAAATATTCTGTGTTGTTGCAATACACAGAAATGAGTAAATCATTTATTTTTATTGGTGGCGCTGGTTTGCTAATCGAACCAGGTGTCATCCATAGGCGCTAATAAACTTCTGACAGTTCTGATCCCTACCAACCCTGACTTGGCCCACGTTTGTGGAGTATGGCCTAACCTTTCCGAGTTTGAGAAAAGAACAGAGTCCCAGAAGTGGGGACGTTCTGAGTTGATAAACAAATAGAAGAAATACCAGAGCGCTTTTGAACTATTTTTACGTAATATACAAAAAAACGTTTGTAATTCAAAAGAAATGTGCAATTAGGTATTATTGTTAAATATAATTTTCGAAAAACCTAAAAACTTTTAGGTATCAGATTTTAATATTGCATTGTCACGCGATATACATATGCATGCAAAATTTCAGCTCAATCGGAAACCGGGAAACTTGCAAGATTTCATCCGAAAAAACATACATACATTGCAAGTTAAATAAAAGCTTGTAAAATAACCACCTCCGAGGCCTAATTGTTAAGTCTATTAGCTTCACATCAGGAGGTTGCGGGTTCGATTCCCGGCGGAGCCTTACTTTGTAAGATTCGGTTTGGAGGAGGGAGGGCATTTTCTAAGCCTGCCTGGTTAGCTATCATCATCATTACAGCTCATATACGTCCCCACCGAGGGGCTCAAGCCTACCCTGAATCAGGGCGATTAGGCCTTAGTCGACCACGCGGGCCCAGTGCAGGTTGGTCGACTTCACACACAACCTTCGAGTTTCTTCGCAGGCGTGTGCAGGTTTCCTCACGATGTTTTCCTTCACCGTTAAAGCAATCGGTAAGTATGCACGTAAGTTTTAAAAACTCATTGGTACATTGGCCGTCCAGATTTGAACCCGGTACTTCTGGTTAGATGGACCGAGTCGTTACCGGTTGAGCCACCGACGCTTGAATGGAAATTATTTATTTAAAAAAATGGTCAGATTTCAGACAAGTTTCGTCATCAAATAAATCCTATGATACATTGCAAGTTAAATAAAAGCTTGTAAAATAACCACCTCCGAGGCCTAATTGTTAACTCTATTAGCTTCACATCAGGAGGTCGCGGGTTCGATTCCCGGCGGAGCCTAACTTTGTAAGACTCGGTTTGGAGGTGGGAGGGCATTTTCTAAGCCCACCTGGTTAGCTATCATCATCTTATCTAAGTCTTGCTTGCTTGCTGTGTTCCGGCATGAAGATTAAATATCTAGCCAGGAATATTGGTAAGACTATTGCCATCTTTGGCATCATCGTCACTTACTATCCGGCGAGATGATGACAAAGGCTTACTAATAGGGATGACGACAGCATCAGAAATAAATTATAAACTCTTGATCACAAAATTGCCCTCCTACTTAAACTTCGGAAAACCTTACTCGTTTTGTTTTCCATCAAGTCTTCGATTTTTAATTCATCAAAATCACAAAATGAGTACATAAATGACGCTGCAAAACTATGACGTTACGCCTAGGTATTTCAAACATTTTTACAACAAAATGTCGTTTTTGACAGATGATAAAAAGTAAATCAGATGACTAGCATTAGTCATCCCTATTGTGAATAAAAAATAAATAAAATAAAATCACATTTGCTACTGTAGCACCCAAAGATGCAGACGATAAAGGAGACATTTTTTTAGGCCCACGTTTATCAATTAACACTGTAAAAAGTTAATAATTTATTATGGTAATTGAACGAAAGATATGGCATAAATGAAACCGGAATCAAATAGGTATTATTAGGCCAATAATAGGTAAAAGAGGAGAAATCAAATTTAAGTTTTTTCTTTCAATATTTACGTTAGATGAAGTATTGTTAATATTATTACTGTAATCTAGAGATTATAAGAAACAAATCGACATGAGTTTCATTACTATACGCCAAAGTTTGTGGTGGGTGGGCCTATTCGCCATATAACAAAAAAACTGGCCAAGTGCGAGTCGGACACGCGGTATGATGGTTCCGTACTACCACACCTCTTCAAACAGCTATGACAATATACCTATTCACATGACAAACAAAAGACACAAACGCGAGCAACTGAAAAACTAGCGCTATCTAGTGGTGTTTTAGTGAACTATTATCACAGATTACTAAATAGTTACTATTATCCGTAAGTGAACTTATTATGTTGAGTTTACCACTTTATTTTCAATTGATAGAATTCTAATAGCAATGAACTATATTTTGATTTTTTTACAAATTTTGTCCCAGTATTTTTGAATATCAGGGGGAAATGGTCAATTTTCGTCTTTCATGGATAAAATCAGGACTATTTATTTTACAATAAAAACAAAAATATATTTGAGATCCTCATAACGAGCCCTTTTATTTTAGTTGCAATCAAACTCACTCAAATTTTAATAATAATAAAAAATATGACGGTAATTTTTGCAAAACTTTTTTTTTATTTCCTATTTTTCCTCCGAAATATTTATGTAGTCTGCATATCTGTGTTTGGGTCATAGAATAATACCATCCTACCAAATTTCACCTGATTTGGTCTAGTAGGTTCGGAGAAAATTGGCTGTGACAGACGGACGGACAGACAAACAGACGCACGAGTGATCCTATCTAAGGGTTCCGTCTTTTTCTTGTTCGGAACCCTAAAAATTGTCTCCTTTGCACTGGTTATAAATTTGTAATACAAACAGATGAAGTGTTGTCAACGGATTTAATTTAAATTCGGAATATGTAATCAACAAAAACACGAGAAGCCAGCGGGAACCGCTCTAAAACTCATTACCAACGAATGAATTACTTAATTAACCCTCGTATTACCATACTTATCAATGTCTCCATGGATCCAGGGCCGTTTTGACACCGAGTGGCTAAGTAAACAGAATTTTTGTCACCGTGTCCAATGAAATTAACAGTCATGGCAGGACGAGCGTTACTTATGACAGGAGAGCACGCGAACGTCACAGTAATGACAGAATAATAAATTATGATGTAATAAGTTATTATAATGTGAATGGGTATTATATGCCCCCGAGCTAAGGAAGGTTAATGGTAGTAATTAGCAAATTTGGTAAATTAAATGTTTGTTACACGTAGATCGTTGAACAGATGGCCGTTGGGGCAGTATAGTTCCAGTGTGGTGACCGCGCACCGGAAGACGTAGCGTAGGAAGGCCTCCCACACGGTGGATCGGTGACTTGGTGTAGTTTAAAGTTTGACCGGTCGGCGTTGAAATCTTTAGAAGATGCCTTTGTCCAGCAGTGGAACCTCTTTCGGCTGATACGATGATGATGATGAAATGTCAGTTAAGATTATATTTTAAGTTGTTTTTTTTTATTTACCATTGGTAAGCCCTTGGCATCATCTCACCTTGACTTGCGTGGTGGAGTCGAACACGCAGGTTCACTGACCTGAAGCACGGTCTTTACTTGAATGGGTTTGACTGTAAGTGGCATATTTCAAGACCGTTCACGTCCTTTTCAAGCCACGCTAAGTCTATCCTAAGGTTAAGTGCCGGTTACTATCACTAGATGGCAGTCGTTACTCCATGTGAGATGTCCTGTGGGTGGCCAGTATGGCTAAACCTTCTCGATTTCGGGAAGAGACCCGTGGCAAAGTATGGACACTCCCTGCCGCTCTGCAGATTGCGACCTCACCCCCTCGTCACCAAGATTGATACAGATTGGTTATAGTTTGGTTGTTGAAAGTATAGGATTTCGCCGCCATTTTCGTTGTTCCGTCATTTGTTTTTTGAAATGTCATTTCTGGCCCGTTGTATGAAGTGTCCAGGTGTGCCCGTGGCCTACTGGGAGGTAACTTAATGTTTGATGATGATTTAGTATTGAAGTGAGATAATGACTGTATTTTCACAAGCTTTTATTTAACTTGAAATGTTTGTATGCTAGTTTATTTAGTTCAAATCTTGCAAAGGATTTTAGAGCAACTTCCAGAAGTCCGATTAAGCTGAAACTTGCCATGAAGCCGTATTCTCTCGGTGACAATAGATCCTTTAAGAATATTTTGAAGTTAATCTGATGATGAACTTTTTGATCGTCTTTTATTTTTGATAGAATCGTAGGAAATACATTGTTCTTCTTTTCAACCGACTTCCGAAAAGGAGAAGGTTCTGAATTCGACTGTTTGTTTTTTTTTATATGTGGGTTACCTTAGAACTTTCGACTGGGTGAACAGATTTTTTTTTAATTTTTTTTATCTGAAAGCTAGTTGTTGAGGCCTGGCAACACTACTCAAGAAAAAAGAGCTCAGTGACTTGTTACATCCTCTTTGAGGCCGATCTAACCTACATTTCGTGCCGACTGCCGGCTACTTTTATACATTTCACCATTTATTCAATTACCACAATTTTTCTATACCTTATGTATTGTGAAGTGAAAACCTATTGTTTATACAACAATAAATAGAAGCAGAACGACGTTTTCGCTTTTCAATACCACGTCGTCCGTGAGGCGACACTAGTGCTTCTCATGTGGTCTCATATAAATTTTATCAAAATCGGTGTAGCACTTTATTAGAAAATTAATAAAAACCAAAAATAATTATACAAAAATGTACCAAGTTGTTGCGATGGAAGTCGGTTTTTTAACTTGTTTAGCGTTTTCAATTAATACACGACTGTTCAATTTGGAAACGTATACTTATATTTACACTTGACACGCTGAGTATTTGGCATTTTTGAGCATAAGAACTGTTTTCAAATAATAGCTTGTAGCTGTTTTTTTTATGTTTTCGATGTTATTTTAAAATAAAGAAGTCAAAACTCATGTTTAAGTCCCAAGTAACATTACTGACAGTTGAAAAAACAAGGTAACTGCGTTGTAGCTAAAAAAATGAATTAGATTTCAGTAACAAACATTGAACAGAATACGTTTTTTTAACCAAAATGAAGTAACTTAATGTAATTCCACTCCTTAACCCACTAAAACTAGGTGTAGCAGTTTATAAATTCAAATACTTTATGTGAGTTTAGTAAACAAATGTCCGTATATCTGCCTACTTAGTATGCACCCTCTGGGAGGCTCCGATGGCATAAAACTAGTTAATTTTTAATTACAATTTTATTACTAGGTCGCATCCCATCCAATTACCGAAAGAAATATTAGAAGTGCCCCGAATACTAAATTGAATAGGGTGACATTAATAATAGAGAAATATTGCTATTTTTCTCTTTCAATTTTTTTTTGTTAAAATATTTGAGTGCGTTTGTCTATATCTCACCTGATGGTAAGTGACGATGTAGTCGAGGATGGTACTCAAATAATGCCTATTCACTCTCGCCTTGAAGATCCCAAAATTGAAGGAGTCGGGAAACACAGACGCAGGCAAGGAGTTCCACTACATCGCTGTCCGCATAATAAGTGAGGAAGCGTAACGCTTCGTGCGTATAGGCTGAATATCAGCAACAAAAGGGTGGAACCTCCCCCTGTGTCTCTTTGACCGAAGGTGGAATGAAGCTGGGGGAATGAGATCGTGAAGTTCTTGAGCACACTCTCCGAAATGAATTCGATAAAAAACCGAAAGACAGGCGACGCTTTGTTGCTTTGAAGCTTGTTTTTGACAAGCTCATCGTCGCCAATGAGTCTCCTGGCGTGTCGGTCAATAGCGTCTAAGGTATCCAGCTGATAGCGGGCTGATCTATCCCATAGGTGAGAACAGTAAATGATTATGTGTAGGGCTATATGATGAAAATCCTTTGTAAGTAAGGTACTACCAGAGGCATACCCGTATACTTCCCGACCTGATTAGGTTGCGTAGCTGGGTGAAGCTAAAAAGAAACTATTACCTGCAGTTGGACTTTTTTCTCTCGTTTTCAAGTGGCAACCACGCACCGGAAGACGTAGCGTAGGCAGCCCTCCCACACGATGGACCGACAACCTAGTGAAGGTCGACGATGAAGCAAAACGCTTTGTGCGTATATGTGGAACATTAACGACAAAAGAGTGTAAGTACCCTCCGCGCCTGGTCGTCCGATGAAGAAATGGAGAAGGGGGAATGAGGTCCTGAAGCTCCAGGGTACACTCTCCAAAATGAATCCTGTAGAACACCAATAGACAGGCAATTTTGCGGCGATGCTCGAGGCTTTGTAGCTTGTTTTATACAAGTTCCTCGTCGCCAATGAGTCTCCTAGCCGATAGAATGCAAGGCATCTAGCTGGATTTTACTCATCTTCATCATCATCATTTCAGCCGAAAATCGTCCACTGCTGGACAAAGGACTCCCCCAAAGATTTCCACGACGAACGGTCCTGCGCTGCCCGCATCCATCGGCCTCTCGCGATCTTCACCAGGTCGTCGGTCCACCGCTTGGGAGGCCTTCCTACGCTACGTTTTCCGGTGCGCAGTCGCCACTCGAGAACTTTACTACCCCATCGGTCATCCGTTCTACGAACTATGTGCCTGCCCACTGCCACTTCAGTTTAGCGATTCTGCAAGCTCTGTCGGTTACTTACTTACTCATCTTCATCTCATCTTACTTGACTTTAATTAAGGAACCCGTATTAAATTCGCAAAAACTAATTAAACTCCTAATACAAGATAATCAGCTGATACAGGCTGGGGAAAGTTGGTAAGCATCGTTTTTAAGGTTCAGTATCCTATTCAACTTCTTGAAGGCGTCTGTTCTTCAACTAGTCACCTGTAAGTAGGTATCTCCCAAAGAAACCATATCACGTTAGCCGTGTTCCTGCTTCTACATTTTCAAGTCACAGTTAAGAGGTGTTTTTTTTTATTATTCACTATTGGTAAGCCCTTGGCATCATCTCACCAGATGGTAAGTGACGATGATGCCGAAGATGGAAGCGGGCTTACCAAGATTCCTCAACGCAATCTTATCTTCATGCCGGAACACACCAATGATATCAACATTAGTATCGAGATTTAGTATTAGCTTTTATTGTTATTGATCCGCTTAAAAATTAACGCTGTTTGTACTTCACAGGGTGACGATTAGAATAAAAGTGCTGAAATGTAAAAAAGACAAATTCAAGAATACAAAATCTAAATTTAAATATTCAAAATTTGGTTGACAAAAACAGAAAAGAGATGATAACAAAATTAGGTCAGAGGTAAAAGAAGAAGTAAGACTTAGTAACACTTAACTTAGTGGTAATATACAGGTTATAACAACATTGTTGTAGGACCCATTAACTGAGGCATATACTCATCATAATGAACAACTTTCCCCCAGAAACCCATAGACAATTATATAAAAAAAAAAAATTCGACGCTCCATACTAACATTTTTAAAATCGGTTTATCAGATGATCAATTTGTTGGATGAGTTAAAAAACCTAACCACTCCTTGAGTGCCGACTTAAGTGAAAACTTTATAAGTTATGACCCTCCGAATGTTCCTGGCGAACGACTAGGTTTACAAAGATTTAATCCTGCGAGTGTTCCTGGGAAGGTGTCGGTTACAGTGTCGCGAGTTCAATGGTTTTTCCCATCCCAGAAAATTCCCAGCGTGCTTAAAGAAAATTCTCTTAAAAAAATTGTGATTTCAGCAAACTTGTAGAAAAAAAGTTGTTCAGTAAGATGAGTAGATGCCCCAGTTAACTGTTCCTAGTGTTTTAACACCTTATATAAGGTCTATCAAAATTAGCTAAAACTATTTTAACTGGTGCTTCTACCTAAGAAACTGAACAATTTTCCCCATGAAACCCATAGTCAAATCTCGAAAAAAAATTGAACTTCCCATACTAAGTTGGCTGATCAGCTGATCGAGTTAGTATGGGAGAGCCAAATTTTTTTTTGTTGTTGGACTATGGGTTCCATGGGGAAAGTTGTTCAGTTTCAAGGGTAGAAGCACCAGTTAAAATAGTTTCAGCTAATTTTGTTACACCTTATATATACCTACTTTGACTGAATAATTCTAAATGTATCCATCTTAGCCAGCCCATGTCACTAAGCCACTTCGCAAATCGGCCGCGTTCGCGTTGCGTAACGGAAAAACCCTTTGAAATTCGAACCGCGCACCAACGGATGGAAATCTGTATTCCCCACGCTTTCACCCGATCCGAATACGATATGTTATCTGTAATACCACATGGGATAAGATACTCAGTAGTGCTTTGTGCTCAAAGGCACCTGTTTTTTTTATCTATTTTTCTATAAACAGAATCTATTTTCGCTAAATTTGGATGTGAATGGCATCTTAAGTTTAGCGATTTTTTTTACTTTTTTTTGTTGTTTACAATTTAAAAAATTGAGTGCATTTGGCTGCACCTCACCTAATGGTAAGTGCCGATGCAGCTGAGGATGTAACACGCAAGCTCAAATATTACCTATTCACCCTCGTCTAGAAGATTCCTAAATTATACGAATCGGGAATACAGATTCTGTGAGCAATGTCATTTACCTTGATAACTTGATGGGGGGAACGCAGGACCGGTCGTCGTGGAAATCCTTGGGGGATGCCTTTGTCCAGCAGTGGACGTCTTTCGGCGGATATGATGATAATGATGATGATTCTGGCATCGCAAACACATGAAATTTATTTAGAAATGTTCTAACCTAAAAGTGTGAGATTGAAGTTACAGCATGAGTTCAAAAATTTCAAAGCACGCTACTGTCATAATCTATCAAAGTTTCGTTAGGCGTAAATTGATTTATTTTTAAAAAACAAAAATAATCCGCGCTGTAACACAAAATTAGAATATAACAATATTAGAAACAACACACAAACGCACTCACATGTTTTTCCATTTATCAGCCAATAAATATGATAAAAATTGGGGTTAGAATGTGCCTTTTGGGACGAACAGTTGGGTTATTGTTTTGTTCACACCCTTTATATTAGATACATAAACGAATGAATTCTATTGGAATGCTGTTTGATATTAAGATTTATAGCGACTTCGATTATTTTTTTTACAATTTGTAAGCCCTTGGCATTATCTCAACTGATGGTGAGTGATGATGATGCCGAAGACGAAAGCGGGCTTACCAAAATTTCTAAACGCAATGGAAGCTGGCTATCTTATCTTCAAGCCGGAACAAATCAATGCTGTTAGGAAAAACCCTTCCATCAACTAAACCGAGTCTTACAAGTTTTGTCTACGCTGGGAAACGAACCCGCGACCTCCTGATGTGAACCTAATGGTTTTACCATTACGCCACGGAGGGGTTAAACCAATATAATATAATTGGATAAATATTACATATTGTACCATATAAATATATTAATTAAATACTTACTCTTGTTACTATTATCCTACTCCTACTAAAATTATAAACGCGAAAGTCTGTAAGAATGTATGTTTGTTACTCTTTCACGCAAAAACTACTGAATGGATCTGGCTGAAATTTGGTAGGTATATTAGGACCTGGATTAACACATAGGCTACTTTTTTCTACGCTCGCGAGCCGCTTGCGTCTCGCGCACTGCACACCCTCGAAAAGTCATAGAAACGTTGTCCACGCGGGTGAAGCCGCGGGAAAAAGCTAGTATCCTTATAAAAATTGCAACCAGGCATGGTTTTACTCGAGAAGTAACTCATATTTTAATTTTTTTAATGCTTCGTTCATAAATTATATTCCATAATTTTTAAACGTTTTCTTAAAACTGTGTAATTGGTATTACAAATCACTCTTCATTCTTCTTATTAACAGATGACCTGTTTGTAGGGTTCCGTACTAAAAAGTAACGAACCATATTACTAAGCCTTCGGTGTTTGTCTGTTTGTGTCTCACCATAAAAGAGTTTATATTTTATTCTATAAAAGGTAGCCAGTTCTAATTTTAGCAGAGTAGGTATGTGTGATTAATTTATTTTTTCAACTTCCTAACAAATAATCAAAATAACAAAAAGAAAAAAAAATATGCGGGTTCCCATACCTGAAACGTATATTTATTTATATATTTTTTTATTTTATTTTTAGTATCTATGATTTTAGTGAAAACCGTTAATTAAAACAAGAAATTAAAAAAAAAACCGGCCAAGTGTAACTTTTACGCTTAGGATCCCGAATCAAATAAAAGAAAAACTTTGTGGACTGTCTGTCTCGTCTTTTATAATAGAAATTAAAATCATTGTTGTACTGGTTGATGTTTCAGGGTTCCGTACTCAAAAGTGTGGTAATACGGAACCCTCGGTGCGCAAGTTCGACTTGCCCTTGGCCGACTTTTAAATCTTTTTTTTTTTTTTTTTTATTCACAATTGGTAAACCCCCTCCATAAAATTACTATGGCAAAGCTATGTCTACCCTGAATCAGGGCGATCAGGCCTAAGTCGGCCACGCGGGCCCAGTGCGGGTTGGCCGACTTCACACACAACCTTCGAGTTTCTTCGCAGGCGTATGCAGGTTTCCTCACGATGTTTTTCCTTCATCGTTAAAGCAATCGGTTAGCATATGTAAGTAAGTTTTTGAAAAACTCATTGGTACATTGTCCGTCTAGATTTGAACCCGGTACCTCTGAATAGAAGGACCAAGTCGTTACCGGTTGAGCCACCGACGATTTTTTAATTTTAAATAAAACGATATAATTTTTAGAGTCAACAAAGTAGCCAATCGCAATAGTGGCGACGGAAGCCATTGTGCTAACAGTGGCAATTGTGGCTACTGTGGCAATAGTGGCAATAACGGGGCGAGCGTCGGTGGGCCGCCTTATTTACTTATTGTAAACTCACATGACAGCGTCCTAATGGGCGGGATAACATGGCAGGTGTAGCACGGGGGAATGGGACAAAGAGTAAATGTCAGGTAGATGTGACAAAATTAGATTCGATTCTTTAGACTACCTCCGTCACTAGAAAAAGTGTTTAACATTAGAGACTCGCTTGCGGCTCGAAAAAAAGCGTAACGACTCGGTCCATCTAACCAGAGGTACCGGGTTCAAATCTGGACGGCCAATGTACCAATGAGTTTTTTTTTAAAAAAAACTTACGTACATACTTACCGATTGCTTTGACGGTGAAGGAAAACATTGTGAGGAAACCTGCACAGTGCACACGCCTGCGAAGAAACTCGAAGGTTGTGTGTGAAGTCGACCAACCCGCACTGGGCCCGCGTGGTCGACTAAGGCCTAATCGCCCTGATTCAGGGTAGGCTCGAGCCCCTCGGTGGGGACGTATATGAGCTGTAATGATTGCGGCTCGAGCAGCGCGCAACGAGGGCGAATCGGCGAGCAGCAGCTAGTTTTGTATAAGTAAAGCGTGCGTGTCAGCTCCAACGCGCGACAGGAGTTTATTCATGTTACTTTTTTCTTCGGCCTCGCCCTACGCGGAGCTGTTAAACGGAGCTTGGCCTCTGGCCTTTCAGAAAAGATCCTCGCATTAGCGGGAAGGCCATGTTTCCTTAGCCTTCGTAACTGATAAAAACGTAATGACACTAAAAGTTAGTATAATCTATAAATAAGCTGCCTCCGTGGTGTAGTGGTTAAGTGCATTAGCTTCACATCAGGAGGTCGCGGGTTCGATTCCCGGCGGAGTCTAACTTTGTATGACTAGGTTTGAATGGTGGAAGGGCATTTTCTAAGCCCATCTGGCTAGCTACCACCATCTTATGTAAGTCTTGCAACGAAGCATCAATGTTGACAGCGTTGACGTGTTCTGACTTGAAGATAAGATAGCCAGTTCCCCATTTTGTTGGGGACTCTTGGTAAGCCCGATACTATTGTTGGCATCATCGTCAATTACCATCAGATGAGAACCATCTCAGGTGAAAAAAACACTTTTACTTCTCTTCGTTAGTACATACTAAGCAGTCAATTAGAGTACCTTCTTCGTTACCTCATCTATGACCCTGGCACGACACCTCCTGGGAAATCGGCTGTTGCGCTAGGCCCGGGCGCGGCAGCCACCTGTAATTAATTAACTATCGATTCTACCATACATATTATTATTATTATTATATTTAATAATCAGTAATAGTTTCGCAGGTTAAAAGAAACTTTGAAAAAGTACCTACCCACAGGCTATGTTACCAATTAAAGTGCGACTTACACATGACTAATATTTGGGATACTAGTGGTTTGTTTCGAAAAATTTAAGTAATTGTACCTTTATTTATTACGGACGATAACAGTACTCAAGGGTAGCATATAATAGACATTACTATTCGTGTTTATGTATGTTTTTATTCTTCATCATATCAGCCGAAAGACGTTCACTGCTGGACAAAGGATTTTCACGACGACAGTATTTTTATTCATGAGAAAATAAAAAAGTAATTAAAGATTTATTTTAAAACATTCATTAAAAACGATTATACATAATATCTGCCTAAACTTAACGATACTTTTCAGACTATTAATGTTGTCGGTATGAAACATTAACTTGTAAATAAATTCCACGACCGCCACAAATGCACAGAACGAAGTATCGTACTTACCGGGCCTTTTTAGTTTATACGTCGGCAACCCAGCGATAAGGTTTATCTGGCTGTGCCTGCGCACAAACTATTCATCTCTTTCATCCCGTAACAAAGACAAAAAATAATTGAAAACGCTAAACACGTTAAAAAACCGACTTCCATCGGAACAACTTAGTACATTTTTGCATCATTATTTTTGGTTTTTGTTAATTTTTTCTAAAAAAGTACTACACCGATTTTGATAAAATTTAAATGGGACCACACGGAAAGCACTAGCTTTCTAATAAAAAAGGAATCATAAAAATCGGTTCACCCAGCCCAAAGTTATGAGGTAACAAACATGAAAAAAAAATACAGACGAATTGAGAACCTCCTCCTTTTTGGAAGTCGCTTGAAAACCCAAGCTATCATCCCCTTAATTTTGGCGCACTACTTCCTGGACACCCTGTAATAGCAACACAATAATTGAACTTACTACAAAACCACAAGTTTAATTTAATGTTGTTCCAAAGACAACAAAAACCTACAATATTCAAATCCAATTCCAGTAGAATCTGCAAAGCTGCAATTTTCAGCTTTTCTACAACACAATACTCACACCATTATCCAACGTGCAGACTGTCTGTAAAGTGCCAACTACGCGACAGTTGCGCCATCTAGCGGCGATAATGGGCGTGAACTCTCTAGACACAGGCTGTATCTAAATGTCTCGAAGACATAGTATGTTTGTTTATTCACAGGAGATGTTAAAATTGATGTAACGCACTTGTATCTTAAAAGTCTTTATTGTTATGAAATCATGACCGTATGAATGCACTATATGATAAATATGTATAACTCAAAGGTGACTGACTGACTGACTGACATAGTGATCTATCAACGCACAGCCCAAACCACTGGACGGATCCGGCTGAAATTTGGCATGCAGGTAGATGTTATGACGTAGGCATCCGCTAAGAAAGGATTTTGGGTAATTCCCACGGGAACCGCAAAAATCGGGATCTGCGCGGGCGAAGCTGCGGGCATCCACTAGTGCACTATATGATTGCCAAGCCGAGGTTGGTCTTTTAACTAATACTGTATTTTGGCGCAAGCCATCATAGTTTTAACATAGTGTGGAAAACCATAGTGGTTTTTATAAGTGTTTTTTTAGACTTTAAGTTAATTAAGTGCATAAGTGAAACATGTCATAGATAGGTATATATGCTTCTCATTTCTAGTATAGAGTTACTTCTCTTCGTCTGTTATGAGTTTTTTTATTAATAATAGAAATTAACATTATACAGGCATACCTATGTTGTTTGTTCTGAATCGATGCTACCTATAAACCAGCCACCCAAATCTTACAAAATTCAAATTCGAATTTAGAACATCAACGGTAATAATAAGGTGTCTATTCGTGAGGTGGTGCAATAAAAGCAACGGAAGGCTGCCGATGTAAACATTGGCAACGTAACGATGGACCGAATGTGCCCTGACGGACATAAGAGGGGGAGAGTCGGCCCAAATTGTAAATAGTACTGGCCCCCGTTTAGTTTGCAATATTTGTGTGGTGCCGTGTAAATGGAAAAAGGTGATGTAGTCCAATATCGGGATACAGAGGGCTTGAAGTATGTGAGATCTTGAACTAAACCGCTTCTCGTCATAAGCAGAATGGATGCTACGCTACGTGTACCTTGTACGGTGTCCTAAATACTACATTTTGAAATATGTACAATTATATGACACTTAAAGTTAACTTGTTACTTAAACAAACATGCACACGTTTTAGTAATCTGCTTAAACTATCCTATTTGAGACTTCCTCCAATTGACTTTCTAGTTACCGGCTCCAAGATGTATCTCCTACAAGTAAAGCAAGACTTACTATGTGTATGATTTCACTCTCTTACTGTTTTTATCCTGTAGTGAAAAAAATGTTGTGCGCTAAGCGTTTGAATGGCAACATACCGGCCGGCGGTAAACGAAGGCGAGGTCGACCCAAGGCAACGCAGAAGTGCTCACTAAAAGAAGACCTGGGTGTACTTGAAGTCTGCAGCAGCGGATAGATCTTGGTGGAAAAGTGATCTCGACCCTATGCACTCCAAGGTGCCTCAGGACCTAAAGGATAAGACTCTTCTACTCTTGTACTATTAAACTTTTCTGAATGCAATTTGTGAAATTTAAAATAAAATAATATACTTAATTTAAAAAATAACGGGCTCCGTGGCGTAATGTTTAAGTCCATTAGCTTCACATCAAGAGGTCTCGGGTTTAATTCCCAGCGGACACTTTTTTTTTATTTTTTTTTATTTACCAATTTTAAAACAAAATACAAAAATTTTTATCATCTAGCACCATTAAACCTGAATGGTTTGTCTAGGTGCTCAACAGTAAGGTAAGTACTCCGTAAGATTCAGTTTGGTCGGTGAGAGGTCATTTTCTACGCCCATCTGGCTGGCTACCATCATCTTATCTAATTCTAGCCGCCAATCATCAATGTTAACATCATTTATGTATTCCGGCTTGAAGATACATAGGGGGAATATTGGTAAGCCCACTTTTATCTTCGCCATCATCGTCACTCACCATCAGGTGAAATGATGCTAAGGGCTTCATCATCATATCAGCCGTAAAACGTCCACTGCTGGGCAAAGGACTCCCCCAAAAATTTCCACGACGACTGTTCCTGCGCTAAAATGACGAAACTGAGACATGGTCGCTTACTATTGGCCTCATAAGAAGGCTCAAGGTCACCCAAAGGGCAATGAAGCGTGATATGCTCGGAGTTTATCTGCGGGATCTAATCAGAACCAAAGTAACCGACACGGCTCACAGAATAGCAAAATAATTTAAAAATATATATTTAGAAACGCCTCTGATTTTCGTCTACTCTGTACATAAAGGGGGTAGAGCACGATATCGGAAACGCTGATGTGTGTAAGTCGACGGGAATTAGACGTTACGACGGCGGGGAATTGCCCCAGACGCCTCTGAACACCTTATGCTGCCCTGGTATTGTAAACCAATGTCTATGGCGGGTTAGTGGCTGGCAAGGAGCTTATAATTTGCCAAAGTTGCTATTTGTTGGATATTTTCTTTAGAAATTTGGAGAGATTAGAATACTTTCTTTAACAGGTATGTTGCAGATTTTGATATTCCCCTGAGATTTCTTACGGTATCATATAATAAATGTCTAAGGTACTATTTGGAATGCTTATTTTTATTATTCACAACTTGTAAGCCCTTGGCATTTATCTCACGGTGTAGGAAAACATCGGGAGGAAACCTGCACACGCCTGGGAAGAAACTCGAATATTGTGTGTGAGTTCGTCCAACCCGCACTGCGTGGTCGATCAAGGCCCAATCGCTCTAAGTCAGGGTAGGCTCGAGCCCCTCGATGGGGACGTATATGAGCTAATATGATGATTATCTCACCTGATGGTAAGTGACAATGATGGCGATAAGATGGCGGGATTACCAATATTCTCCAACGCAATGGGGAACTGGCTATCTTATCTCCAAGCCGGAACACATCTATGCTGATAACATTGATGTTTAGAGGCAAGACCTACATAAGACAGTGGTAGCTAGCCAGGTGGGCTTAGAATATGCCCTTCAACTAACCAAACCGAGTCTTACAAAGTTAGACTCCGCCAGGAATCGAACCCGCGACCTCCTGATGGACTAACCATTAAGCCACGGAAGCGGTTATTAATAGATTTTTTTTGTCAAAAACTAAGATTTCGGGCAATAATTTTGTTGCTAAAGAATGGTGGGTCTGATTCATTTACTCGCGTTTAGATTTCCGACTTGCAACAGTTATTACTTACGCTGCTTTACGGCAAAGTGGTCAGATTAGAACATAGCAAGATTTCCAAGAGAATTAATAGACATGTCGCCAGCCGTGTAAAGTGAAGGTGTTAAAACTATAATAGTTATAATATATGTATATAGAATGAAAATTAAAAGTTTTTTTTTTGTGAAAAAGTGGCAACAGCTCACAGCGCCGCTTGGCAACGTAGCCGCACCGCACACAAGGTAGGTAAAATTTGTTTGCTGAATTTGCTGCATCTTTAACGGCTTTGAATTCAATAGCGGTGCCGACAACGTCGGGGGCGCGGCAGGCGGCGCGATTGAACTCAGAGCGGCCCCTTTGATGGAGTGTTTGACGCGAGCCGGCAGCGGCGAGCGGCATTTATCAAAGGTATATCTAATTCAACGAATAAACTATACCAATCGAATGCTTAGCGTACGACCACTCACAGTTTGACAAAAATTAACTAAAATGTGTTCTTAAGGTGTCTGCTCGTTATTTTCAGTTTTTAAAGGTGGATGGAAGAGATCCCTGTTTGGGATAAGTCCGCTTTTGTACATGTCATTTCCATTCTGTTCCTATAACTGTATAAACTGTTGTACAATAAAGTTCACAAACATAAACAATGACGATCTCATTTAAGCTAATAAAATTATGTACTGTTTCATTTAGTTAGACAAATATAATTAACCGCAAGTAATGTCAGCGCATATGTCCAGCAGTGGACGTCCTTCGGCTGATATGATGATGATGAATGGCCAAATCAAATGAATAATGCTTACAAATTGTAAATTAAAAAAGAAATATCGACTAAAATGATTTCAGTGTTTATTACATTAGAATAATAAAAAAAACTTAACCACTCCGGGAATGCTGACAGAAGTGAAAACCAACCACCTGTAAGTCTTTTAACTTGTACACCAATTGTTTTTTTTTTATTCTTTCATATTCGTAGGGTATATTATCTTATCGTATCGTATCGCATCGCATCGGGTCTCATCGCGTCGTGTCGCATCGCATCGTATCGTATCGTATCGTTTTATAAAGGTAAGAAAAGTTTTAAAAGGTAACAGGAAACAGGTAACGGTGAGGTGTCTCGAGTTAAATGGTTTTTTTCCCATCTCAAATACAGTTTTATACTTTTTATTCCTAAAGATATTTTCACTTCAAAATCGAACTAAATAGGTTCCATTCGTTATACTTGAACCGAAGCCATAAAATTTACTGGCATTAATCATACCAAACCAGTCGTCAGTTTCAGGCAGTTTCAGTAGTGCCAGCCAGCCGTCCGATCACGTCTCCCTAATCACGGCACGCTCCACCAATCATGGCTGACTCGAATAATTAGGCTGCGCGTAATTGCGCTAACTGGATCATTGTTAACATCAACATCATTAGAGTGTGTAAGTACAGGCTGTACGCTATACAGGGTCTTTCATCATATCAGCCGAAGGACGTCCGATGCTGGACATAGGCCTCCCCCAAGGATTTCCACGAAGACCGGTTTAGCGCTGCCCGCATCCAACTTTACTGCCCCATCGGCCGTTCTACGAGCTATGTGCCCTGGATGCGGGCAGCGCAGGACCGGTCATCGTGGAAATCCTTGGGGGAGGCCTTTGTCCAGCAGTGGACGATTTGTGGCTGATATGATGATGATGAAAGTGCTATACTCAGACAAGTCAGTAAAATATTCACCCGTACTAACACATTGAAATCTCGCCCGTCACTTCGCAGCCAGCTAGGCGGCTAAGCGCGAACCGCAGACGGCCATTAAGCAGGGTTGTCACGTGCCTCTAATCACGTGACTTCACGGGCTGTAATTCGCACATTTACACCTCCACAGGAGCGGTGTAGATAGGTATCGCATAGTCACGTCTATTTGTACAAAACGAGGAATAAATGTTATTGAAACAAATAGAGAATAATGGAATGAAGAGAATAATTTTCAAACGACTTCCAGAACGGAGGAGGTTAAGTAAATAAGTAAATACATAGAGAGCAAAGGCGGCCTTATCGCTTCAAGCGATTTCTACCAGGCAATCTTAATTTAGGGATTAAAAGACAGGTAATCTAGTACAGGATGGCAGCAAACTCAACTTATTACACGATATCTTCGCAGATGGTGAGCCATTTATTTTCTTTTTTTTAATTTACAAAAACCAAAGATAATAATGAAAATTGTAACAAGTTGTTGCGATGTAAGTCGGGTTTTTTTCCGATTATCTGTTTCCAAATGGACAGCAAAGTTAGTAAACAAAACAAAATTTTATTATATATCGCAATTATGAACTAACGAACTGCACCCCTTGAAAGGCCCTAGAAAGCTGAAATTTTGCACAGAGGTTCCTTTCAATAAGTATGCAAGGAAAAAGGCCGTTTTTTTTTAAATTCCCTGGGATATTCTTCCAACAAAATTATTAATCAATGAGCTGTTTCCCGTGGCTTTGTCCGCGGGGATATCGACACTCGTAAGAATAACGTCAAGAGTGCGTGGAGCATTAGTTTATCAGTTTGAGCAAAGGGTTTCCTCGCTAATTTTACAATTTTTTTTAAATTCACAATTGGTAAGCCCTTGGCATCATCTTACCTGATAGTAAGTGAAGATGATGCCAAAGATGGAAGCGGGCTTACCAAGATTCCCCAACGCAATGGGGAACTAGCTATCTCATCTTCAAGCCGCAACACATCAATGTTGTTAACATTGATGTTTGGCGGCAGGACTTAGAGAGATGGTGGTAGCTAGCCAAGCGGGCTTATAAAATGCCCTTCCACTAACCGAACCGAGTCAGAGTTAGACTCCGCCGGGAATCGAACTCGCGACCTCCTGATGTGAAGCTAATGGCCCTAACTATTACGCCACAAAGTGGTTACAATTCTCGGCCCTGCGAATCCAGATAATCCCAATCCTACAATCTATTTCACGTAGAAAAGTAAGTGAAAGAAGTGGTTTTTAGTGTTTCGTACCTGTAGGGTAATAATGGGACCCTATTACTAATACTTCGCTGTCCGTCTATCTGTTTGTTTGTCACCAGGCTGTATTTCATGAACCGTAATAGCTAGACACAGTTGAAATTTTCACAGATAATGTATTTTTGTTGCTAACAACAAATACAAAAAAATAGAAAAAGTTAAAGTCTCCATACAATTTAAGAATAAAAAATGCCTGAGTTCATTTTCAATGTACGCGAAGGTCATGCAATATATGAGATCTGTGAATTTTTTTGGGGCTTTCCATACAAATTGATCAGTTTTGTCTAGAAAGTTCAAAAAATTTAGGCGTTTATTTAAAAAGTGGTAGATCAAAAGTAGTTACAACATCCGAACTATAAAACATGGTTGATTTTACACGCCTGCCCACATAAAGGAGAGTATTGTTTTCAGGTCTTATGTTTATGTATGTTTCTTTCATCATATCAGATCATATACGTCCCACCCGAGGGGCTCGAGCCTACCCTGAATTAGGGAGTTCGGGCCTTAGTTGACCACGCGAGTCCAGTGCAGGTTGGCCGACTTTACACACTACCTTCGAATTTCTTCGCAGGTGTGTGCAGGTTTCCTTACGGTGAAGGAAAACATATTTTATCCAAGATATCTTCTAAGCCGCTTAATTGATTTAAAATTGCGAGATATCGTTAGATTCATCTTGATCCCGTGAGTGACATAAGATATATTTTACCTTACTTCCCAAAAAAAAAGGTTAATGTTTTATGCAGTCGTGTTTTTACTAATTTATATTATCCACTGTTAAAATCTCACCTTGTATTTTTGTGGTATATTTATAATGAATTCCACAGGAAACTAGTGGAAGATTAAACCAAAATTACCAAATTTCATGTGATAGTTGCACCTTCCTACGGCAGACAGACTTTAGGCTAAGTGCCTCTAGGTACGCTGCAATATTCAATCAATTAACCGCCTCCGTGGCGTAATGGTTAGTCCGTTCGCTTCACACCAGGAGGTCACGGGTTCGATTTCCGGTGAGGTCAACTTGTGAGACTCGGTTTGGTTGGTGGTAGGGTATTTTCTAAGCTCGCCTGGCTAGCTAACACATCTTATCTATGTCTTGACGCCAAACATCAGTGTGTTAAAAACATTGATGTGTTCCGGCATGAAGATAAGATATCCAGTTCTCCGTTGCGTCGGGGAATCTTGGTAACCAATTGTGAAATAAAAAAAATTATTGACAAATAATCTTTGCAAGTGAGCGAAAGCTTTTGGAATAAATCTCCAAATCATTTTGTTTGATAATCTGATCCATGCGTCATCGTCATCGGATTCACAGGGGTACGATAACATTGGGCCAAGTAATTAACGCCCCCAGAAATAATTCACGGACCGACAAAATGGGGGTGGCCAGGGCCGCGGTTCCGGATGACATGGTCTCACAAATAACATTTTTTTTATTGTTTTGCTTACTACACAATTACCACGTAGAAGCTTCGTAGCTTAAAACAGCATTGTACCAAACATTTCAATATAAGAGACATCATCGAGACTGACATTGATAATAGTTTTATTAAATTAATTTCTGCGCTGCCCGCAACCATCGGCTTCCCGCGATCTTCACCAGATCGTCGGCCTTTGTCCAGCAGTGGACGATTTTCGGCTGATATGATGATGATGATGAAATTAATTTCGTGGTCCTAAGTGCAACAACACTTGGGCAGTAAAAATTAAATTGAACTTGTTAACTTTATCGAAAAAACAAAAACCTATTAAACCTAGCTTTAGTTCTGACAGACAACCTATCAATAATTGGTCCAAATCGTTCACATTTACGAGGTGAAAATCGTTGACGCCGCCGTTGGTGTGAAAAGTCGCAGCTTCACAGTCCCCTTAATTTCATCAAAACCATTACAGGCAGTTTTTATTTTTTCAGCTACCTTTAAAAGCCAGAAGCTGCTCAGAATCCTTATACAAATTATCATAAAAATGGTAATTAATTTTTTTTATGTGAAAAAATAATAATAACCGCGTGGTCGTCGACTAAGGCCTGATCGCCCTAATTCAGGGTAGGCTCGAGCCCCTCGGTGGGGACGTATATGAGCTGATATGATGATGTGAACCGGACCATTAGTTTAGTCGTTAGGGAAAGCGTGATGGACAGACATGGTGGCAAAATTTTTTTTTGTTCATTCTAGTAATACAGCACATGTTTTGGGTAAAATTAGGAAAAAAATCGATTTTCGAATTCATATGTACGTTTATTCGACGCTCTTACAGTGAAGGAAAACGTCGTGAGAAAACCTGCACACGCCTGCGAAAAAGACTCGAAGGTTGTGTGTGAAGTCGACCAACCCGCACTGGGCCCGCGTGGTCGACTATGGCCCGTTCGCCCTAATTCAGGGTAGACTCGAGCCCCTCGGTGGGGACGTATATGAGCTTATATGATATGATGATGAAAAAAATACGACGTCAATACTTTTCTTAGTCCCACGACGCGCTTAGTCGCTGAAAAAAAACATTTGAAAAACACGTTTTTTTGTAAGGGGGAACCACAGAAAGGAAAAAAATAATCCATCTTTAACTATTTGTTATTTTTATTATTTGCTAGGAAATCTGCTATAAAAAACATACTCTTACATACATACAATTACGGTTCGAACGATTTAAACCTTTAAAGGTCAGAGAGACGGACAGACTGCCGGCGTAGACTTAGTACTAGGGTCCCGTTATATTAGAGCCCTATGTGTCCATGCGCAGCAAAATATTTACATAATGATCTCTAACTAAGAAAGGGGTTTGAAAGTTATTGGCATACTGAGGATTTGCCATTTTGATATTGTTTCAAAATGGCGTCGCACAATCTAACCTGTGTTTTTGGATAGAGGAGATATATATATATTCAATTATCTCCGTAACGTGACGTTTTAGGACACTATTTGACGTGATATTTTTAGTTTGTCTGTATGTCTTCTATCCAAATATATAGGTCTCAATGTGCGACGTCATTTAAAAAAAAATCATAATATGGCGGGCTCTATACAATTTTTTTTAAACCCCTTTAAAATAAAGTAAATAGTTAAGTTTTCATTCATGAATATTTTCTCAATACGTTCTGCTATTTTCTTTAATTGTCAGAAACTGCTCTAAAATACCTTTTTTTATCTCTTTTGCTAAGTCCATCCCTGGATATTTTAATATACAAACGAAAGTCCTCAGATTGATGGCGCTACGGATTCCGCGCACCTTTTTTTGCGAGCTGTGTTTTTTTTTTGCAAAATTGAGTTTTTAATTATGTTTTATGGGCCCGCGATTCGCAATTCGCGAAATTAACAACGTAAAGGTATTTTATAGATAATTGAGAATTTTTAATCACTTTCCTGAGATGGATTAGATTACTCTACAATGAAACTAATTGGTCACATTGCAAAGGATGCTTGTTTAATACACACAAATATACTTAAGAGCTTTAAATACTAAAAATAGATTAAAAGGGCATGTAGAGCTGTTTTTCCTTTTCAGTCGGAGTCGGGTTGTTCTTTCTCTCTAATATGGTTGATGTGAGCGATGGCTGACTCTCGAGTTATACTCGTGACCGGGTGCTGTCCGTGTGTGAACTGTCCTACTTTATTCAAAGGCATTCAATGATTTTTAGGGTCCGTAGTACAACAAGGAACCCATATAGTTTCGTCATGTCTGTCCGTCTGTCTGTCCGCGGCCTAGCTCCTGGACTATTAGTAGTTAAGAGCTGAAATTTGATAATAGTAACGCGGAGAGAACTGTAAAAAAATTTTGGAAAAAACTTTTTAAGGGTACTTCCCTTACAAGTAAAGTGATTGTTTTTTTCTCGTCAAAGCCAGTCGTGTGGGGGGGGGGGGGGGTATCGTTGGTTAGCGCTTAAAAAATAGTTGCGAGTCTTCTAAGACTATTTTATAATTTAGGGTTCCATTTTCGAAAAAATAAGCTTGAAAGTGCAAAACTTTGTTGGAGTCGAGTGTCCCCACCCCCTAACAGCTAAACCGCTGTATTTATAAATTTGATAAAATTCATGAAAGTAGTATATTTAATGAATTTTAAAGGAAAACTATCGCGGCTAAGTTGGCTTTCTTAGTTTAGGAGAAAAAGTCAACCAACTTAAGATGTGCAGTTCGATTTGTAAAAAGTTCATAGATTTTTCATACAATATGTACTATTACCAACTGCAAATATAATTTCGTTTTTTTAAATAAACATTTATTTTTTAAAAAGACTACAGAACCTTACTTCGGGCGAGTCCGACTCGCACTGGGCCAGTTTTTATGTATAACATTTCGTGTCATATTGTTTTCATGTTCTAATGACATAATCAGTTTTTTTTTCAAGGAATGAATTTTGACGTTATTAACCAATAATTGTTTATTTTTTGATTTTTCACAGATAACATTATGGTTTCAATATTTTATGACTATCAGAAAGAGTGTAATTTGCACCTATTTTGAATGAATACCTTGAATATTGAATCAGTCTCGTATGATTTTAAAGTTGCCATCCCGCTTAGACAAAAACATCGGAAGCCGCAAAAAATTAATTTTTATTGACTAAATTAAACATAAAAACTTAAAACAAAAAGGTTACCTACATATTATCTCTACGAGTTCTTATATGAGTATACAATTGAAATTAGTGCAATTTCAAGAGTGGTTATGGAAAATTTTTAGAGAAACCGTGTTTATGCCTTTAGTCAGCCCTCAATCAGACAGTTATGTTTTTTTTAAGAATTATAAACTTATCATAAAATTCAGATAAATCATTTCCTAAATGTTAAACACTCTCGTAAGTGTGGTTACTATAAACAAGAGACTAATGGATATAATTTTTATGAGGCCCGTAAAATTGTTTTTACGGTGAGTTTTTAATTGCAATAAGAACATTACCACTTTTAAAATAAATGTCAAAAAAGTTCGCTTTCCATAAAAAAAAGCCACATTGATGATATTTGTACACAGTGTACTATTTGTTTCAAGTTTATTTAAAAAGTGGTAGAACAAAAACTTTTTACATTTTATCCGAATTATTTCGTGGATGTGTTCTTTTTCGCAATTAAAAACTAACCTTGTAAGCATATATCATCATCTTTGTTTGAAACTTTCTTACATGCATATTACATTAGGGCTAAAAGGGCCAACATCTATTAGCCAAACTTTAAGTAAACATTAAACAGCCCAGTGGTCTACACTAATGTTAAAACATCTCTTACTAAGTCACGTTCACACAAACGTCTAAAACTCGTCAGAGACAAGTCGCAATTTTATTCAATTCAATGTATTTATTCAAAATAAATGCAAATTACACTCTTTATGAGAGTCATAAAATTAAAATAACATAGTTTCATTTGTGAAAAACCAAGAAATAAACAATCATTAGTCAATAATGCAAAATTAAATCCTTGAAATAAACCAGATAATGTCATTAGAACATGAAAACAATATGACACGAAAAGTTATACAAAAAATCATTGAATATCATTGATACCTTTGACAAGAGAAGGCCAGTTCACACGGACAGCACCCGGTCACGAGTATAACGCAAGGGTCAGCCATCATATTATTAATCTAACAATGGATTTCTAGCTACTGGTAGATGAAATTAAATTTTTTTGCAAAAAAACAAAACCTAGCACATCAATTTAAAAGAATTTATGTTGCGAGAATTTTATTTTAAATAAAAACTTTAGTGTCCCTTCACTCATTTCCTATGGTATGCTCTTTGGTTAGAGATTTTACTAGTGTAACCAAAAAGCGCAAAAACTATAAACACTTTGTACTTAATAAGTTCATCATATCAGCTCATATACGTCCCCACCGAGGGGCTCGTGCCTACCCTGAATTAGGGCGATCGGGCCTTAGTCGACCACGCGGGCCCAGTGCGGGTTGGTCGACTTCACACACAACCTTCGAGTTTCTTCGCAGGTGTGTGCAGGTTTACTCACGATGTTTTCCTTCACCGTTAAAGCACTCGGTGAGTATATGTACGTAGGTTTCGAAAAACTCGTTGGTACATTGGCCGTCCAGATTTGAACCCGGCACCTCTGGTTTGAAGGATCGAGTCGTTACCGGTTGAGCCACCGACGCTAAGAAGTTACTGGTTGAAAAAACGAAAAAATAAACTGTATCGCTGAACATAGAATAGATACTCTATGGTTGTGTTGTTATAAGGGTCGTTGTATACAGACGGATGCTTTAAAATGATATGCGTTTCATTTATAAACAGAGAGGAGCTCGACCCGGCAAACAGCCTCCCTCAGGAGCGAAACTTTCCGTCCACCTCGCGACAATATTTGAAAGTTATTTCAACATTCACAACCCTCATAGGCGCCGTTAAAATTTTCCCTACCGCCTTATTCATAATACACATGCAAAATGTCTCTCTTTCACGCACTAATTCGAGTTTACGCGGTAGAAAGAGAAGGAAATATTTGCGAAGTGACATCTCAAAATTAACGGTGGTCGGCTCATGATAATTTACATATTTAGGTGAATTAACCTCGTTGCGTTAAATTGTATTATGAATATTAATAGCGTACGTGCGCAAGTAATGTATTGTGTTACAGTATAAATCCTCATGGTTCAGATTTTGCTATGAAAATTACTGCAGTCCTAATTATAAATTAGAGGATTATACTCGTAAAGCAGTACCTAAAATAAAATAAAATAAACCGGCTAAGTGCTAGTCAGAAGCGCGCACATAGAGTTCCGTACCATCACACGATATGGGCTAGTTTCATGTTTCAAAAAACATCATACTAGAAGGCGCTAGTTTATTCATGTTTTAAAAAACACGTTTTTTGTACAGAGACCCCTTTATTTTTTTATTTTTCCTAATTTTTAGTATTTTTTTGTTATAGTGGCAACAGAATTACATCATCTGTGAAAATTTCAACTGTCTAGCTATCATGGATCATGAAATACAGCCTGGTGACAGGCGGACAAACAGACAGACAGACGGACGGACAGCGGAGTCTTAGTAATAGGGTCCCGTTTTAGGTTTTGTAGGAGCCCTAAAAACTAGCCAAGTGCGCGTCAGACTTGCGCTCAGAGGGTGCTGAACCACCACACTTCTCAACACAGCTATGACAAATATACCTACTCAATTTAAGTTCGTCGTTTTTTTTCTTTTTGGCTGCTGACTTAGTTCATCTCAGTACAATATTTAAAGTATGTTGTTAAATTTTTGCTATGCTATCTCGTTTCAAAACTGATGGTTTTCCTAAAATAAACAATATAATAATAAGACATCAACGCGAGCGACAAATTGCACGCAATCGTAGCAACCCTGAGCCACGCTGAAACTGTGTTGGAAGCAGCATAAGCTGCACGCAGTATTATACTAAACGCGGTCCGTGATTCCACATACACACAAACACACACATACACACACACCATACTTAAATAGCTTTTTTAGGGTTCCGTACCCAAAGGGTAAAAACGGGACGCTATTACTAAGGCTTCGCTGTGCGTCTGTCTGTACGTCTGTCACCAGGCTGTATTTCATGAATCGTGAAAGCTAGATAGTTGAAATTTTTACAGATGATGTATTTCTGTTGCCGCTATAACAAATACTAAAAATTACAAAAAGTGAAAAAATAATAGGATCCACACAAAAAAACGTGTTTTTTAAACTTGAATAAACTAGCACCATCTAGTATTATGGGTTTATTTGATTTATTCCAATATAATGAATGTGTGTTGACAAGGCATCAATAAATGTCTTATGTCTTAAAATAGTGTTTTTTTTTTAAATTGAGTTTTGAAATTACACTAAACTTTACGATAGTATATATTACCGTTTTTAGAAATCAAAATTACCTTTAAAAACATATTTTATTTATATATAACCCCTCCCCCCTCAATATTCAATTTTCTAAATTTTTTTTTGTTCTAGCGGCAATAGAAATACAGATTTGTGAAAATTTTAACTTTTAACCTATTACAGTTTCTGAAATACAGCCCGTTGACAGACAGACAGACATAAGCAAGGTATGTGTTTCGAAATTCTTAATTAGAATTTTTTATTCTACTTCACCATTTGTTTGTTTATTTATTTAAATAAACATGATTTTGTCCAGGTCAAATCTTGCTATTGATTTCAGGATGACTTTCAGAGGTCCGATTGAGCTGAAATTTGGTATTTCCTGTGACAAAGTGTATTCCCAATCTTTTTGGTATTTTGGAATTGATCTGGTGATGTACTTTTGACGCGGAGTCTATTGTTTCCAATAAAATCGATAGAAATACTGCTTTTTTGACCTTGGAAACATCAACAACAATACCTAAAGGTACCTCTAAAGACACAGTATCGTATCATGTTTTTACTAAACTGAAGTAAAAGTTGATTGTTAATTTTTAAATTGTGATTATTTTGACTTTCATCTCAATTTTGTCTTTGACTAGGCACAGTCACTTAAAAAAACTTAATTAGTACTTACAATGTGCTACTGGCTACGACGCGTAGCACTTTTAGTAATGTTTCTGTACTAGTCAAAATAACTCAATTAGTATTTACATTGTGCTACAGGCTACGAAGCGTAGCACTTTTAGTAATGTTTCTGTACGAGTCAAAATAACTTTAATTAGTACTTACATTGTGCTACAGGCTACGACGGGTAGCACTTTTACCAACGTTTCTGTACGAGTCAAAATAACTATATTAGTACTTACATTGTGCTACAGGCTACGACGCGTAGCACTTTTACTAATGTTTCTGTACGAGTCAAAATAACTAAATTAGTACTTACATTATGCCACGGGCTACGACGCGTAGCACTTTTAGTAATGTTTCTGTACTAGTCAAAATAACTATATTAGTACTTACATTGTGCTACAGGCTACGACGCGTAGCACTTTTAGTAATGTTTCTGTACTAGTCAAAATAACTATATTAGTACTTACATTGTGCTACAGGCTACGACGCGTAGCACTTTTACTAATGTTTCTGTACGAGTCAAAATAACTAAATTAGTACTTACATTATGCCACGGGCTACGACGCGTAGCACTTTTAGTAATGTTTCTGTACTAGTCAAAATAACTATATTAGTACTTACATTGTGCTACAGGCTACGACGCGTAGTACTTTTACCAATGTTTCTGTACGAGTCAAAATAACTATATTAGTACTTACATTGTGCTACAGGCTACGACGCGTAGCACTTTTACTAATGTTTCTGTACGAGTCAAAATAACTAAATTAGTACTTACATTATGCCACGGGCTACGACGCGTAGCACTTTTAGTAATGTTTCTGTACTAGTCAAAATAACTATATTAGTACTTACATTGTGCTACAGGCTACGACGCGTAGTACTTTTACCAATGTTTCTGTACGAGTCTAAATCAACGGTAGGTAAGAGCAAACTCCATAATCACTTTGGTTCAGAAAATCCAAGAGTCTTACGGCAATAAAATCTGGATAAAAAGTCTCAAATTTAAATAAAGGACGACATTCGCGAAGCAAACTCAGCGGAGGTAAAAATGCAAACGGGTAGGTTTATTTGGTTATCTAATAAAATATTACGAGCTTTGACAAGTACTGGCTCCCTCAGGCCTCCTCCTTGACTTTTCAGTTATGACTTCGTAAACACCAACGGTGTTCTTCTTTAACTTTAAGGTACTAAGTGAAAAATTTATTTATCATCTCTTTGTGGTACCTAAGTCGGTAATGGTGTCGATTCGGTGTAAAATGATTCAACTTTTTTGACAGGGCTTAACTAACTTTAGGCATTCTGTTCTTGTCGCAAAGATATTAACCTAAGAAATATTTTTAATATATGTATTTTAATTTATAGTATCCTACCTGACGAAATTAAATCACTTGACACTAAACATTTTAAGAATGAGTTGACCAAATGACTTTGAGGAATTTGTTATTTTTTGTACAGTGTATGACTTTATTAATTTTAAGAAAAAATAAGACTGTAATAATGTTAATTTATGAGATGATTGTAATTTTACCTTTTTTATGTACGTTTATTATCTTTTTTATGTATTTTATCTATTTTTATGTTGGCACACCTGCCTGCAGGTGGGACACTAGCACTAAGAAAATATCAAGACCCTGTACCTACAGTGTAATAACATATAAATCCTTTTGAGTTTGTTTTTTCGATACAGAAAGAGAAATTAAAAATGCGTAAATTTAGTTTAGTACTGTTCACTAATTTAAATGGTGTTACATCGAATCGACACCAATTTCCATTCTTATTTACCTTTTTTTCAGTTACTTTTTATCATCTGTCAACAACAAATTTTGTTTTAAAATTGTATGAAATAGGAACAAGTGACGTCATAGTTTCTCTTTTTTAGCGTCATTGATACTCATTTCGTTAATTTTATGAATAAAAAATTAAAAATTGATGGGAAACAAAGCGATTGACCGATGATCTGGTGAAGGTCGCGGGAAGCCGCTGGATACGGGTAGCTTAGAACCAGTCGTGCACGTCCTTGGGCTGATATGATGATGATGATAATAAAAGCAAGTGAGGGTTTTTTTAAATTTTAGGAGTAGGGCAATTTAGAATATCCTGTTTCATAATTTATATTTGATGCAGTCTACATCCCAAAGCTCTTGGCAAAAATAATAATAATAAAGGCAAGTGACGATGATGCCAATGATGGAAGCGGGCTTACCAGGATTCTCCAACGCAATGGGTAACTGACTATCTTATATTTATGCCCGAATACATAAATTTTACACACTGGGCCCGCGTGGTCGACTAAGGCCTAATCACCCTGATTCAGGGTAGGCTCGAGCCCCTCGGTGGGGACGTATATGAGCTGATATGATTGATGTCTAGAAGCAAGACTTATAATAAGGTAGTGATACTTACCAACCACATAAAGTCATACAAAGTGAGACCCCGCCAGGGTTTGAAGCCGCTACCACCTGATGTGAGGTGAGTGGACTAACCACTACACCAAGGAGGCGGTTATAAGGCGGCCTTTTCTATAAAAGTAGTTAAATATGGAAATATTTGTATCATAGGACATTATCATAGAAACCATACTGTTTTTGATTTATTTAGAATTAGATTCGCAAAAAACTAAAAGTTTAAAAAACCTAAAAACCGACTTCAAACAGAAATTCACTGATAACTATGAAAAAGTATTTTTATATATATTATCATCACATCAGCTTAACCGATACATAGTCCTGTGGCTTCCATCATCATCTCAGCAGCATGAAAGTTAGCCTATAAAATTTTGAGGGATTTCCCTGGGATTCCGTCATCAGATCCTGACTTGGTGACAAATACTACTGTCCGTCAATACGTACCTACATATGATGTTTAAAGAACTATCCTCTAACTCCTAACCGTTGACAGAGTAATCGGTGAACATAAATAAAAAAATACATACAGTGGAACATAGAACCTCCTCTTTTTTGAAGTCGGTTAAAAACGAGTAGGTTGGTATGTATGTATGAATTACCAGCTATAACCCGCGGAGTCACCCGCGTGCACATCGTTTTTATGACTGTCTTTGAGGTTGAGTGGTGCGCGAGCCGCAAGCGTCTCGCGAGCGTGAATATGATTTTTCTCCATATCCTTCGGAAATATGATAATTAGTATTTTTTTGTAAATTATGTCTATTCCCAGCGCCTCAACAATCTCTGTACAAAAAAATCCCAATCCATTGTTCCGCTGTGATGTTAAAGCAATTAACCGAAAAAATAGTATTTTTTCAGTTCCTTCAGGAACTGCATCGGACTATGCTATTTTCACGAGATAAAAAGTAGCATATGTCCTTCCCAGTGACACAGGCTACCTACATGACAAATTTCATCAAGTTTGGTCAAGGTGTTGAAGGGTAAAATAAACAAACACATTTTCACATTTAGAATATTAGTAAGGCTTGTTTTTAATTGTAACTGATTTTTTTTGCTTGTTTAAAACAAAATAACGGGTAATAAAACATATGAAATACATGCATGATAGCATGCTTGCTTTATTTTCCATGCCTTTGTGACTTAGCAAAATTAACAAAAATGGTCTGAACCCACTGACCCTAGTTAAATTAAACAACATGCAGGAAAAATCCTTACGGCCCGGCAATTCGGAGGGCGGGAAAAATATTAGCGAATTTAAATTTAATTTTCGAACCGGAACGACGTGAAATATCCCCTGCGGAGGCGCCAACTTCAATCATACTGGCTCAAGTTTTGCCAATGAAAGAAAACGAAAAAAAAACTAGAAAACCGACCAAGTGCGAGTCAGAACCGAACATGTAGGGTTTCGTTCCGTTAGTATGTTACTAGATAGCGCTAGTTTTTTCACGTTTCAAAAAAAAACATGTTTTTTTATTGAGACTTTTACTTTTTCTAATTTTTAGCATTTTTTTGTAATAGTGGCAACAGAAAGCATCATCTGTGAAAATTTCAACTGTTTAGCTATCACGGTTCATGAAATACAGCCTGGTGGCAGACGGAAAGGCGGATGGACAGCGAAGTCTTAGTAATAGGGTTCCGTTTTTATCATTTGGGTACGGAACCCTAAAAAGTGATCCTATAAAGGAACCTTTCAGTCAGCTTTGTCCTATAAATTAAGGTTCGTGCACGCGTAGCACAAATTGTAATATCTTAATTAACACCAAAAAGTATTAATTTTATAAAAGTACGTTTTTAAAGCGCAAAAGGAATGCCAGCGACTACTAAAACAATTGTAGTCAAAACAAATGTATGTAGTTTCACCGACCTCAAAAATAAGGAGGTTCTCAGTTCGACTGTATGTTTTTACACTATTTCTTCGTCGATAATAAATCGATTTTATTGTTATTTTTATTTGATAGATTATGCCTCCCCATAGTGGCATTATATAAATTTTATCAAAATCGGTTTGGTGCTTTATAAAAAAATCACAAATGTAAAAACGACTACAACTGTTTTTTATATTCAAGTCGGTTGTTTTAAACGTGTTTAGTGGTGTTAACCAAGTTGATTTATCGACAAAGCTACCGACTATACTGGCTGTATAGGCAATAATTAAAATTTTATGTGAATTACGAAATCAGCATCACTATGCAAGTCACCTTACTACAAAAAATTTTCTTTTTTTCGCACGAACCAAGCACAATTATTTTGCAACATTAATTGTTTTTGTAAATTTTCTAAAAATTTACTGAAACGATTTTGATTTAATTCATCCGTGTAAATTGTCCAGTGACCACTATGGAAGCATAAACTATCAATTAAATTACTTCAGAAATTTAAATAAAAATTAAAAACCCGACGGCATAAAATTATTACCCCTCATTTTTGGGCAGTAGTGTTAAAATCAATCTTATGTCACCCATGATCAAGACAAATCTAACGACACCCCGCACTCCAAAATCCATCAAGCCGTTTCACAATCAGCGGAGAAGTCGTTGCAACGCAAAAAAAAAACATACTGTCACTCCTTTAATAAATTATAACACTTTTCAAAAAGTTTTATGCCAACCAAGCTTTTTCCCGCGGCTTCACCCGCGTGGACAACGTTTCTATGACTTTTCGAGGGTGCGCAGTGCTTACGGCTCGCGAGCGTGAAAAAAGTAGCCTTTGTGTTAATCCAGTTCCTAATCTATCTACCGACCAAATTTCAGCCAGATCCGTTTAGTAGTTTTTGCGTGAAGAAGTAACAAACATACACACTCACAAACTTTCACCTTTATAATATTAGTGTGAAGTTTTTGGTGCAGCTACTTGATCTGCTGGACAACTGTCCACTCGCAAGTCGGATAGCCTCCGCCTCCTTGTGGCACATGAAAATATTAAATAATCCAAACAAACACTAAAAGGCACCCCCACTGCGACGCGACTTGTACTTGATAATTAACTGGGTCTCCTCAGGGGAAGGCCCGGGTCCGACTAACGCAATATATTATATTCCAGATGACAAGACAGGGGGCCGCGCGTTTTGAACGATGATACTGGAACTCCGAATATGAAGTAATATTTGGGTTAGGGTACTTGGGAGGACGAATTTTTGGGGAGAGCGTAGCCAGCGGGCGCAAAAAGTAAAAAAAAAAGCGATAAGTAAAAAATATATTAAGGTAAATAGTCAGCCGCAAAGACGACAAAAGGCGAACGTTGGGAAATGTAACTCACAAAATCACTGACTGGATTTCTGAAACATTGAGATATCTGAAACAAAATTTAAATATAATAAAATAAAAAATAAAAATATAATAAAAATAATTTATATATAATTTAATTTATTTTTTGTTAAATTTTCACTTTTTTTCACCTGTGTGAAGCTAATATAAAAGCGAGATAAAATAAATAAAAGCATGGGTTGCTCGATATACGAGAAAATATGGCACAAAGCGCCCCAACCTTTTTTCACAAAAATACCTAGTATTTTTTGTTTATTATTGTTTTCAGCTTATATTTAGAATTATTTTCAACTTTTAGTTTGATGTGCTTTAAAAGTGTGGTTTTTCGTTTTTTTAAACTATATATTTTATTTTTCAATTCTTTGTATAGGTTATTGAGATAAACTTATGAAATTATTTTATTTGCACTGATTCTTTAATTCAATCTGTCCGTTTAAAGTGGTTCAAAATCGGGTGCAACGGAGTCGGTTACAAACATACATCATGTATGTTGTTTTTATACAATAATTTCATAAGTTTATCTCATTATCCTGAACAAAGAATTGAAAAATAAATATTGTTTAAAAAAAACTAAAAAACACACTTTTAAAGCACATCAAACTAAAAGTTGAAAATAATTCTAAATATAAGCTGAAAACAATAATGAACAAAAATACTAGGTATTTCTGTGAAAAAAGGTTGGGGCGCTTTGTGCCATATTTTTCTTATATCGAGCAACCCACGCTTTTTTTACAATAATACTAGTATTTTTCGCCCAGTATTGTTTTCAGCTTATATTAAGAATTATTTTTCACTTTTTATATTGTTGTGCTTTAAAAGAGTGTTTTTTTAGTTTTTTTAAACTACATTTTTTAATGAAAAAAAGACGTCCACTGCTGGACAAAGGCCTCCCCCAAATATTTCCATGAGGACCGGTCCTTAGTCCAACAGTGAACGTACCACCCTAAAACATATTAGTGTTGTGTATTTACAAAATATAAGTCGAGTTGAAACATAACTTTGTAAGTAGTTGAAAAATTTTTAGGTATAAGTCACGGTCAATTTTCCAACTGCAAATTTAAGTTAAAACTACGAATAATTAACAATTTCCGTTTTTTTTCTTTATTTGTGCTGTGAGCCTTTGCTTCTTGCCAAATTTCATAATTCTATGTAATTAGGAAGTACCCTATAGGTTTTGATTTACTTATACTCATAAGTCAAAGTATGCCGTACAAATGGCCGTATTTTTGACGGCGTTGACTTAGATGCTTGATTTTTTTTTTAAACTCTAAGGCTCGCAGACCTAAGTATTTAATATAAATTTGAACTTGATACCTCCACGAATTTTTGAGAAAAGGGGTCTTAAGTAAAGTGATTGCATTGATGTCTTTCCTATGACCGTTACATAAGGCGTAGCATGATAAACTCGTTAATGTCTTTTTTCGTTGATTTTTCATTCTGCTAAGCAATACGATCGCGTTTATGTATTTATACAGGCAGACAATCAGACCCATAGACGGATAACAAAAGGATCCTATAAATGTTTTTTTTTCTTTTGGGGTACGAACCTTAAAAATTTAAAAATCCACTTTCTCGCAATTGGCTGCCTATAAACATCATTGCTTTAACGGTGAAGGAAAACATCGTGAGGAAACCTGCACACGCCTGCGAAGAAACTCGAAGGTTGTGTGTGAAGTCGACCAACCCGCACTGGGCTCGCGTGATCGACTAAGGCCTAATCGCCCTGATTCAGGGTAGGCTCGAGCTCCTCGGTGGGGACGTTTAAGAGCTGATATAATAAACATCTGTGATACCAGAAGTACAACATTTTACTATTTGTAGTCTTAATACTGTGCCAGGTGACACGTGCGATAAGCGCCGGGAAGTGAGCGTGCCTACAGCTCCGGTACCACACTGGAGATGTGGAAGCCAGTTTCTCTGGCGTCCCGAGTGGAGATCGAACCGCCTACAGCGAAAGCCGCGGGTGGTCGTGCCTGCAGTTCCCGTACCTACCTGGAGAGTAGGTACTGGTCTCTTCCACGAAGCACTCGCCTTTCAGAATACCAGGACAAGCGTCTTGGTGGCAAGACCTACCGCAGTTGCTCCTTGCCTTCATCTCATGGTGTTGGCAGGAAAAGCGGCCCTCACTACACCAAAGGTCCATAAGTGGGGACCCTATATTATAAACCTGGTAGTTTGTATATCTGGTAGATGTTCGAGAGGGCTAATGCCAGATAAGATGGAATTCCTCGCTGGTTATCTCACCTAACTGGCTCGAAAACAGCAAGCTGCTTGGCTCTAAAAAAGTAGTTGTACCCCACCCAGTCTGGACTTCCATAAAATGTCCTGAAAATTACTCGTAAAAAGTTATTCGTACAGTACGAAATATTTTTTTTTTAAAAAACAAATATACTTAAATAATTGAAACAAAAAAACACGGCTTAATTTCAGTTAGTGTCGTAGAGGTCACCCCAAAAATACACGTTTTTTTTTTATTCACAATTGGTAAACCTTTGACAAGATCTCAACAACGAATCCAAACTTGTTAAAATATTATTTCTTTTCCGATAAACCTTTAAGTTTTCAACCTTTTTTCACAGTTTACCAGTGTTCACGTACGTAAAAAACTGAGCACTAATACTTTAAGCTGCTCATCAAACTGAACAACTTTCCCAAAGAAACATATAGTAATTCCCAAAAAAATCATTATAAAGTAGGGAGAGGCTATACAAAATTGGTCAACCAGCTAATCTATTTGTATGAAAAGTCCAACTATTTTCTGCGATTTCTGCAAAGTTGTTCAGTTTGTTCACCTTTAAATATTAGTGCTCATTTTTTTTACACACTGTATAGATAGTGTAAGCTTTTATTCCAAACAGACGGCCAGTAATTTTTATGAGTAGCTACAAAAAGACCGTATACTCCCACTAGAAGCGTGTTTGATTTAATTTTCATAGTTAAGAGCGGGCGAAGTTTTTACGATGAACGTTATACGCGCCTTAAGTCCGCAATCTGTGATTAATTCCTTAATATTTGATGAGTTATAAAAGTCTGTGACCCCTTCAGTCTTCCGATGTTCTTATTGAAGTAAAACTTCTATATGCACGCTTGACTTGGGCAGTAAGCTGGTGAATGCGTGACGAGAGCGTTACGGAAATTGTCTTAGGGCGAGGCGAACGAAAGCAACAATATAGGTATCGGTTGTCATAACAAATAAACAAACATATAAAATATAAAAGATAAAAAATTTGATCATTTTCAGAGGATAATAAAACTCTTTTCATAACCTGTCTACCTATATGACTAAAAAGATTTGATTATTTTCTGAAAACTAAGCATTTATTTCCATACATATAGATGGTGCTAACGAAGTTTTACTTCAGTCGTGTGGTCATACTCGTATTTTTTTAAAGAATATGAAAGTCATCAGACGCGATTAATATTCCATGCCTCACGAATATTCAAAGAAAAGACGTAAGCGCGAGGACCATGCTCTGACAATAAAAAATAAGCATTAATAAAAAAGACATCAACGCAATCACCATGCATGACACATCGAACGTCACCCATTCTTTGTATTAGTTTTGATTTTGTTCACTTGGTTTTATTTTCTTGTGATTGACAAAGTCCTTCGGCAGAATTACCAGTGTTCTCTTGCAAAGGCAAAACTAAATCACGGCTGTTTTGTACTACTGCAATACTGTTAAATTTCTTCGTTCTTTTGAATTTGTTATATTTGTATTGTACTAGTGTAATACATACACACACACACACACATCTACACACTAATCCTGGTTCAAGATATGCTACTATTATTTTTAACTGTATAATATTTCATGAAACTGATCAACTTTTGTTCTACGACTATGTTAAAATTGCAACAAAAAATGTATATCAGTCTTTGGTTTCCATAGACTAGCAACCAATCGGTGGGCTACACCTGACCCTGTAGTACCCTGGTCCTAATACCCGTTGTTGAAGCCGCGAACTTCACCTAGGCGGGTTTCTCTAGGTGGAGGTTTTCTCTGGGCCCCCTTTTGAGCTACGATCAAAGTGTAGTATCCTAACGGACAAGCCCTCTTGACTAAAAACTCTAAACAAGTGGGTTTATGATATAGCGTCCACACTTACCGACACCAAAGTCATATAGTGAGGGTCCTATTCCTGACAACACCGCTAAGCGAAGGCAAGGACCTACTGCGGTGAGTCTTGCCGCCGCACAGAGGAGTATTTGTAATAAAAAACCGGACAAAATTATTTGTTGCTTGTAAGTAAATAAAAAAGAAAATTCGAGGAAAAATGAGGAACAACGTTCAAAACGATATAGTATAGGTAAGAGTCTGTACTTTTTATATTTATAACATTTATTGCCCGACAAAATGCGACACAGAACTAAAAATGTCTTTGAGTAAAATTATTTATAACAATAATTACTCATTTACATGTCAAAAAAAAATCATTCATGATCTTGTCAATCCAATATAAAAGTGATAGGTTATAATTTAAAAATAAAGACAATTCCTTTACTTCCATGATTAAATAAAGTTGTTTTAGCAGGAAACCAGAAATATTCACAAAAAACTTAAAACACCAAACATATATTTCAAAGCGCCGAGAACAAAGACGTGCGGTTTACCCAATGCCTGTTTTCCGATTTCCGACGGAGCGGGCGCGACACGTGCTATTTACGTCTACTGAGTGACTCACTAGTAGGGGTTTTTAAAATGTACGGTGTTTAAAATGTAATTGACTTTTGACCGGTTTTTTAGTACAAACTCCTCTGTGCGCCGAGACGCTTGTCCTGGTACTCTGCTAGGCGAGTGCCTCGTAGAAGGAATACTATCTACTCTCTAGTTAGATATCGGAGCTGTAGGCACGCCTATCTCCCGAGACATTTGCTACCAGCAAACCTAAGGAACATGCCCGCTCGTACATCTACTAGATACGCTAAACTACCAGGTTTATGATATAGCGTCATAACTAACAAACAGTCATTTTAAAGACATCAACGTGATCACCATGCTAAGCAGAACGAAATAATCCTGAAAAAGACATCAACTAGTTTATCATGCTACGCCTTACGTAACGGTCATAGGAAAGAAATCATCGCGATCACCATGCTAAGCAAAACGAAAAAATACTGGAAAAGACATCAACGAGTTAACATGCTAACCCTTACGTTACAGTCATAGAAAATACATAAACGCGATTGTATTGCTTAGCAGAATGAAAAAATCAAGGAAAAAAGACATTAACGAGTTTATCATGCTACGCCTTATGTAACGGTCATAGGAAAGACATCAATGCAATCACTTTACTTAAGCCGAATTAAATAGAAATAGGAAAGACATCAACGAGACTACCATTCTAGACCTCAGGAAACAGTCATTTGAAAGACATAAACGCAATTATATGCTACGTTCAACAAAACAGTCCTGGAAAGACATCAACGAGTTTCTCATGCTACGCCTTTCGAAACGGTCATAGGAGAGATATCAATGCGATCACTATGCTTAAGCCGAATGAAATATTACTAATAGGAAAGACATCAACGAGACCACCATTCTACACCTCATGATACAGTCATATGAAAGACATAAACGTAATCACCTGCTACACTAATCAAAACAATCATAAGAATAGTACATTACTGCAGCGGCCAGCAAGAGAGGCATTAATGGACGAACGTGTAAATGTGGGTCGAGGTGGATTTCTTTCGATTTTGGAGGCAATAAGTTTTCTTAACGAAGCGTCGGTGGCTCAACCGGTAACGACTCGGTCCATCTAACCAGAGGTACCGGGTTCAAATCTGGACGGCCAATGTACCAATGATTTTTTCAAAAACTTACGTACATACTTACCGATTGCTTTAACGGTGAAGGAAAACATCGTGAGGAAACCTGCAAACGCCTGCGAAGAAACTCGAAGGTTGTGTGTGAAGTCGACCAACCCGCACTGGGCCCGCGTGGTCGACTAAGGCCTAATCGCCCTGATTCAGGGTAGGCTCGAGCCCCTCGGTGGGGACGTATATGAGCTGATATAATAATAAGTTTCCTTTTACTGCTCTAACGCACTCAAATTTTTAATAAAAAAAAATATAAAAAAACTGCTTCTTGAATTTCAGGTGCCGTTAAAGTAAGTTCATCACACTCATTGTCTTAAGATGAACTCATTTTGTCAAATACAATTACTTTTCAAAATCAATGACGAACAACGAACACTAACTTTTCACACGCCAAAGTGTTCATTTTGTTTTTTTTTTTTTCAATAATCAGCTTTCTATTTGCAAGCCAGTTCGAAATTTAAATAAAACCTTAGATAAGTTGTCTCCTTGGTTTCCATGTTTCAGAGTAAAAGATCGTTCCATTTTTAAATTACACGACAGATATGAGTTTACCTAGTAATTCATTTGGTCGCTAAACACGATAGATATGGACTTTCAGACAACTTTTGACAGCCGCTGCTCGCATGTATTTGGCCAGTACAGCAATTTCGATTTATCTCGAACAAGGTTGTCAAAATAATGCTCGAACTCCTAAACATGATTGAGAAAAGATATTAATGCAATCGCCATGCTATGCCTTACGAAACAGTTACATGAAAAACTCCAACGCAATTACTGATATAGCTTTAACCAACTAACGGAACAACTACCTAAACAGTCATAGGAAATAAATCAACGCGAGCATCATCAAACAAAAATGTTTTACAAGCTTTTATTTACTTTCACTTGTCCCGGTGTCTGTAATGAAATCTTGCAAGTTAAATTTGACCCACTCCTTGGTTTCCGATTGAGCTGATGTTTTTAAACGACTTCAAAAAAGGAGGAGGTTTCTCAATTTCACCGTATATATATATATGTGTGTTCGCGGATAACTTCTTCGTTTATGAACCGATTTTGATGATTCTTTTTTTGTTGGAAAGGAGATATCTCAAAGGTGGTACCATAATAAGGGAACCAGGATCTGATAATGGCATCCCATAGAAATCGAGGGGATCCTTCAAAAATCGTAGTGGCGACTAGTGCGTTTTTTTTGTGTATTTTCTTAATATATTCAAGTATTTGCGTCTGGTAGTCATCATCCCATGTTGCAGAGCTGATGATGGAAAGTACAACTCCTTAACGGTTAGGAGTTAGAGGATAATTCTTTAAATATTATACGTAGATAAGTAGTATACATATAGACCGAATGTTGTATTCTTTCAGGTTATTCAGGTGAGCTGATGATGGAAGGTGTAACTCCTTAACTTGCATGCTGCTGAGATGATGATGGTAGCCACAGGGACTCTGTATCAGTTATTGAAACACATGCTTTATGATTTGATGATTTTATGATATCGCCCTAATTCAGGGTAGGCTCGAGCCCCTCGGTGGGGACGTATATATGAGCTGATGTGATGATTCCTATTGGCAAGTAGGTGATTGGGTTTAACGTTGTTAAATAGATAACATCATCACTAAAAATAAAAAAGTTTAAAAAACTAAAAACCGACTTCAATAAGAAAATACTCAAAAGTATTAAATAATATTTTTATACATATAAATGCACTAAATTAACCATCAATAGTGAAATCAAAGGTAGGTATAAATCAAATTAGGGGACTAAAATTTTTTTTGAGGTCGGTGCCAGCAAAGCGATCGAATCTTAAACATTTTTTTTTATTTCTATATAAGAACACATACAGTCGCATTTAAAGAATGTAGCTTAAAAATTTCATTTAAGTAGACCTGGAGGTTCCTTAATTAAGTACTTATGATAGTTACATTTGAGCACAATAATATGTTATAGTTGCTATTTTTAAATAATAGTATAATATGTCAACACAATTTTTTCGCTACATGTAATATGAAAACACAATTCTTACATTAATTTTATTAAAGGGGGCGACATAAATTACTTTAACTTACTCAAAGTTAAATTTTTGAAGGGTTGTATTGAATTACAAAAAGGGTCTATTTCTTGAAATAAATTATTATATAATTTTGGAACTCGTCTAAAAAACCTGTCTAAAAAAAACCTACCTACATTTGCTAGGTAAGTAGCTGTGTGCTGGTACCGACCTCAAAAAATTTTAGTCCCCTAATTAGATTCGTACCTACCTTTGATTTCACTATTGTTGGTTAATTTAGTGTATTTTTATGTAAAAAAATATTATTTCATACTTTTGAGTATTTTCTTATTGAAGTCGGTTTTTAGTTTTTTAAACTTTTTTTGCATGCATAATGTATATCGCGTGACAATGCAATATTATGATGATACAGAGCTGATTTGATGCTGGAGCTGAAAGGTATCTATAGGAACTCCGCAATAAAACGATGCAATCCCATCCAGTTTGGGCTCATCTGATTCGTATTGACGAGTACTTTGATGGTAAATAGCTCATACCTAAAAGCTTTAGATTTATCTACAATTATTTAGCGTAAATTATTTGTTAGTCTTAAAAGTTATGGTTGGTGGATGGGCATTTCCTAAGCCCGCCTGAGTAGCTACCACCATCTTAACTAAGTCCGCCAAACATCAATGAAGCCGAAAATGGAAGCGTGCTTACCAAGATTCCCCAACGCAATGGGATCTGGCTATCTTATCTTCAAGCCGGAACACATCAATGCTGTTAACCAACTCCGCCGTGGCGTAATGGTTAGTCTATTCGCTTCACACCAGGAGGCCGCGGGTTCGATTCCCGGCGCGGTCAACTTTGTAAGACTCGGGTTGGCTGGTCATAGGGCATTTTCATAGCCCGCCTGGCTAACTACCACCATCTTTTCTAAGTCTTGCCGCCAAATATCAGTGTTAACAACATTGATGTATTCCGGCTTGAAGATAAGATAGCCAGTTCTCTATTGCATTGGGGAATCTTGGTAAGCCCAGTTCCATCTTCGGCATAATCGTCACTTACCATCAAGTGAGATGACGCCAAAGGCTTACCAATTGTGAATAATAGAAAATAAAACTGATAAAATCTAAAGTAATTGTATTGTGTCACATATATGCACTTGTTATAACAAAAGTTAAAAATAAACATGAAAACGGGTATAAAATAAGACAACAAAAGGAATTAGTGTTATTTCACGTACGTCCCAATGCGCAGGGGCACCTAAATCTTGGCGTGACGTTTTTATAAGAGCTACTTCACCCCTACAGCTCAGCCCGAATGAGGAATTACATGAGGAGTGTCAGCAAAACAATTGGTGTTCATTTATATTTATAGCCAATTTTATTCTGTGAATAATCATTCAGTGATCTGATTAGTAAGTTAAATAGTGTTTTTTGTAACTATTTACCCGACTACGAAAAAAAGGGATATGTTTTTGAAACTCTATGTATGTATGTATGGATGTTAATCTTTTCCCTCGTATTTCCTAAACCACTTAACCGATCTTGACAAATGTGGTGCCTCTGGATTTGTGCCGTCACTCCGCGTGTCATAGGATATAATAGCATTTTTAAAAAAATACATGGCGGATTTTACATGTGAACTAAAAAACAAAATTCTTTTTTTTTATATATTCATATCATGATTGGTATTTTGACACCAAATATGAAACAAGCACATTTATATGAAAATATTTTTAATTTCTTGGCAAATGGTCTCACCATTTAATTTTCTCTTCATCTGGTGTAATAGCCGTAGTCGCAAGCCCTATCGTAATTAAAATTTTCATCATTAGTACCTATCATTATGGCTTGCAACCACGGCTATTACTGCCAGATGAAGGGAAAAATAAAGGCTATGATTTCAGGCGGGAAACACCGGGAAACTTTTCATACTTTTCCGTAGTCGTTTTTAGTATTTTTAACTTACATTTTTACGCTAGTACGATACAAACAATTCTCGTCGTCATCATCACAGTTTAAAGACGACCATTGCTTGGCAAAGACCCCCCCTCCTCCCCAAGGGTTTTGCTGTAATCGCCACGTTGGGCATGCATGTTGGCGATCGCAGTTGCTGGCCATACTTCAGTTTAAGTTCTCTTACGATGGGAAGAAATAGGGTGATGCTAGTCTAGGGCTGTCACCACAGGCCCAATCAAACTTTTTTTATTTCATTATCATATCAGCCGAAAGACGTCAACTGCTGGACAAAGGCCTCCTCCAAGGATTTCCACAAAGACTGGTACTGCGCTGCCCGCATCCAGTGGCTACCCGCGACCTTCACCAGGTCGCTGGTCCACCGAGTGGGAGGTCGGCCTAGGCTACGTCTTCAGAAATGAGGAGAACCAAGGTAACTGACATAGCTCACAGAATTGCTAAACCTAATTGAAAGTGGTTGCTTTACAGGTTGTCAAATAGATTCAACCCTTTTTTTTCTTTGGCATCAAATTACCTTATAGTATCGATTTTTTTCGTTATAAACCACAAATATAAGGTCCTAATTTTAGAACCTCTACATGTTGATTTTGAACCTACTACGGTCAATTTTCAAGCAATTATTTAATTTTTTTTAAATTACGTATATAAAGGATAATTCGTGGTTTCAACTGTCATTCTGAAAAACTTTCCCCAAGAAAAGTGTAGTGAATTCTAAAATATTTTTTTTTATTTCTAATTAAAAGGATAATTCGTAGTTTCCACTGTAATTCTGAAAAACTTTCCCCAAGAAAACTGTATAGTCGAAGTAACTATTTAGTAATCTGTGGTATAGTCAATCCTATTTTTTTTATTACGAATTAAAATGATAATTTGTGGTTTCAACCGTAATTCTGAAAAACTTTCCCCAAGAAAACTGTAGTCAATCCTATTTTTTTATTACGGATTAAAAGGATAATTTGTGGTTTCAACTGTAATTCTGAAAAACTGTAGTCCATTCTAAAAATATTTTAATAAAATCTATTCTAATTAAAGAACACTGTAGTCAATTCTAAAAATCTATTCTAGCTCAAGAAAACTGTAGTCTAAAAATCTATTATTAAAATCTAATCTAACTGAATAAAACTGTACTCAATTCCAAATATATATTACTAAAATCTATTCTAACTGAAGAAAACTGTAGTCAATTCTAAAAATCTATTATTAAAATCCATTCTAACTGAAGAAAACTGTAGTCAAAGATTTATACTTTACGTTACATCTGTATTCTGAGGTAATACGTAGCCTCTTTCACATATTATGTTTAACCGTAAATCTAAACCGGTTTCATAAAATACATATTCGATTTTTTTTTCTGTCCTTACCACCTACGTAAGCCCTGGTTCATCTCAACGGCATGTAACTAGTGTTTTTCACACAAGTTTTATGTGCTATTATTTGTTACGAGATATAAAAGTAATCCGACCGAGTTTATAGCTGGACGATGGTCAGAATAAACTTGCACTGGTACCATGTTCATTGTTCAGGGTTCTAGCAACCACAGGTGTAGCAGTCGTCTCTTTTTTACAACCTGGCAATGTAAGAGAGCGCAAATGTGTTTTATTAAACACGACGCAATGTAAAACTTTGTTTATATGGCCGTGATAACAGTAAGATTCGCAAAATAAGCCGTGATGCAGTGACCACCCCTTTATGTTGTGTTTCGGTATAAAATGGTAGTATGTGCACATTGTTTATTTAGAGTACAGGTTGTATAAGATGACACGTAAAAGATGTGACCAAATTAAATTACCCAGATATCGTGAATATTATAGATACTTTTTAAGGGGGGGGGGGACTAAAATACAAAATAATAGGTACCTACATTACCAACGTGGAAAAATTCGTAAAAAATTACAAGTCTTATCATATATACTAGCTGTTTCCCGCGACTTCACCCGCGTGGAAAACGTTTCTATGACTTTTCGAGGGTGCGCAGTTTGCGAGCCGCCAGCGTAATCCAGGTCCTAATCTGTCTACCTACCAAATTACAGCCAGATCCGTTTAGTAGTTTTTGCGTGAAAGAGTAACAAACATACATCCATTCTTACAAACTTTCGCGTTTATAATATTAGTAGGATATACTACAACATAGTGTAATTGATCTATAATTTAAAAAAATATATATAACTACGTTTTCCGGTGCGCAGTCGCCACTCGAGAACTTTACTGCCCCAACGGCCATCTGTTCTACGAGCTATGTGCCCTACCCACTGCACTTCAGTTTAGCGATTCTGTGAGCTATGTCGGTTATTTTGGTTCTCCTGCGGATCTCCTGGTTTCTGATTCTATCACGCAGAGAAACTGCGAGCATAGCACGCTCCATTGCCCTTTGGGTGACCTTGAGCCTTCCCGAACGTAGCGTAGGCAGGCCTCCCATGCAGTGGACCGACGACCTGGTGAAGACCGCGGGAAGCTGATGGATGCGGGCAGCGCAGGACTGGTCGTCGTAAAAATCCTTGGGTGAGGTCTATGCATAAATACCTTTCATTAAAAAAGGCAACTCGGTTGTATAGAAGGGCCGGACAAACTTATATTAGATTTCATAATTTTGTTTAAATCGAAAGTTATGTGATTTCCAATGCTTAATCCTACTTATATAATATTATAAATGTGAAAGTTTGTATGTATGGATATTTGTTACTCTTTCACGCTTCAACCACTGAACGGATCGGGAAGAAACTTGGCACACATATAGGTTAGGTCCTGGAATAGGACGTAGGCTACTTTTTAACCCGGGAAAACGTCTTATTCCCACAGGAAGATCGTAAACAACGCGGGCGTAGCCGCGGGAGGACGGCTAGTATGCAAATAAAAAATGAACAAAAATATGAAATTTATTTCGAGTCCATCTGGTAGTTCTATCAAACCGATTTGCTTATTATTATTTTTAAATTTTAGGTATCGATACACGTATTTGTCATCAGGCATTAAAAATCACCTAACTTTCGCCCTTCTTAAATTATACTCAAAACTCAAATGCGATTTTCGCAGCTTTCTTTCTCAATATCTCCGGTTCTAATTGAAGTACCTACGCAGTTCATTTTGGTCTAAGGACACTTGCTGGAATGAGCTCTTTCATTTGAGCTATTGCTTATCTAAATTGGTTGAGTTGCAAGAAAATAACATTTGCGGCTAACCCTTTAGCAGAAAATTGCTTTGTTTCTTCTCTTACCAGGCTCACCTTGTCGCGAACATGACAATTTAGTGGACTCAAAGTCATTGCACAAATATACTTACTTCGCTATCTATCCGAAGTGGATTTTGGCCTCCGACAATAAAGTGTGCCACTCTATCCTATTTTGTGCCAAGTTTGACCATTCGGGCACTCCAAACTCTTTGAGGGCTTTGGCGACTTCATCTTTCCAGCGATACCTTGGTCGACCCACCGGGCGACGCGACGCCCTGAAGGTTTTCCGAAAAAGGGAGGAAATCAAAGGGAGGACGAAATCAATGTCCGCATCGTCAACGCGCTAAGATGTGCTGGAGCCCTCCATAAAGAGTAGTGTCCAAGTTAATTAGCAGAACGACAATGATCCGTGTCTATAAAACTGTAATCAGGCTGATTCTAATGTACGGATGCGAAACTAGAACACTAACACTAAAAGAGGAGAACAAACTCCTAGTTGCGGAACGAAAGATCCTGCAAAAGATTCTGGGGCCGACAAGAGTAGAGGACGGGGAGTGGAGGCAACCAGGAGCTGGAAGACCTAGTGACCGAACCGAACATCGTCGGGGAAATAAGAGCAGCCTGACTTCGCTGGCTAGGTCATGTAGAGAATGGGAGAGGATCGAGCAGCCATTGCACAAATATAACCTAACAATATTAGTGTCAAACTAAACAATCCGAAATATGGTCAACTCTAGTGAAACTCTCTTTGTCTGAGCGCCATTACTCGATCAAGTGGTGGGAGTTCTCACTTGTATATTATTCTGAGATTTTCGCCGACCGATTCATTTCATATCAAGTATAAACGTAGTGATTTAATCCTCTTTGATCAAGTGCGCGATATGCAAACAGTCACGAGCCAACTGAAAAGAAATGACGAAAACGGAATTTTATGTGTATTAATCGTATTAATGGTTTCTCTTTTTTCTAACATATAATATGTCGCTAAGCAACTAACTACAGATAACAAATATAGTACAGGTACTAAGGTAACGATGTGTAACAGTCCCAAGGCAAAAAAACGGAACATATAAGAGAAATAACATAAAATAAATTGAGTATCAAGTTAAGGCGAGGTATTCATTGGAACAGTTGTCACTGTCTTTTTCTTTACGTGTAAATGGTAAAAAAAATAACCACACTTTTCACTTTTTCAATGGTTTTTCGTTTCAACCAAAAACTACAATATAAAATTACTCACTTTTTATTATCATAACAAATACTGTCGTATATTTTTTAAAATTTATAATTCAAAATATTAGTCTTATCTAGAGTTGAAAGTGACGGTGTAGACATTATCTTTGGGATTTTTTTCTATTGAGATAAAACTGCTCAATCGTGTTTTTAATAGGTTTTAACTTTAAGGAACATCATCAACAATAAGGGTATTTTTTCAACCTTGGGTTTTCTATCGTTTAGGAGTAATTGACGTCACAAATAACGAAAATCTGTAATATTAACGTGTTACTTATCTAATAAAAATAATGAAACAATTTCAACGTACTTTTCAACGCATAAGATTATTAATCCCCGAACTTACTTGGTTGTCTCACGATTCGTCCAGACCTTGTCGTGGTCACTTTTATACAACCTTTCTTTGTACACGATGTTACAGATGTTGACCAAGTTGATAGGAGGATTTTGAGCCCTCGCGCGAGATATTTTCAAAGGCCAAGAAAAGATTTTGAACGGCGTTTCAGGTTCAAATATCCAAGCACACTCGTGCAGCTTCGGACACCAAAAGTGACTTAAAAGTAGGGGGCATGGAAGCAGTTAGTACAGTTTAAGGTCCTGTGACGGGAGTTTACAGCTCGTTACATAATACCACAACTACGCTCCTGTCTTTCTTACATTGACATTTCAGATCTGTGGAACTTGGAAACCCTAGGTATAAAAGATCCCGCTGAGTAAATGTCGCCTCAACCATAACCACCTCCCTAGCGTAATGGTTTAGGCCATTAGCTTCACATCAGAAGATAGCGGGTTCGTATCCCGGTGAACTTTGTAAGACTGGGTTTGGTTGGTGAGATAAGATAGCTATTTCCCCTTTGCGTTGGGGAATCTTGGTAAGCCCGCTTCCATCTTCGGCATCATCGCCACTTATCATCAGGTAAGTTGATGCCAAGGGCTTACCAATTATGAATTTAAAAAAATGACGAAAAGCCTGCACAACGACGAGGAAGAGGAACCAGGGTTGCTGGAGCCTCGAGCCGCAGGACCCGAGTTAAGTATTGTTGTGTATCTTATATTTCGTCATTATTTCTTTTTCTCAACCCTTGCTCACATGACTACATCCAATGAAACCTTGAAATGAAATGATCTTTATTCGCCTTAAATTAGGTATCATTACATGAAAGTATAGCTGCATAAATTTAGAGCGCCAATTCAGCCATAAAATATAGCATGCAAACATTATATAATAAATTATAACACTTAACTATAATCACATATGAGCATCATATTTATTTATAAAATTAGATTATCAATTTATGTTCTAGAAATATTGAATTGAATAAAAATTACGCTCAGTCAGCCATCTATGCAAGGTAGTTTTAAATTGAGTCAAGGGTAACTCGCTCATATTTGCTGGAAGTCTTTATAGGTTAACCTGCACATCCAGTAATAATTTTTGGTATATCTAGTAGTTTTAGGAATTTCATCATGGATTAAGAATTCTGGAAATCGTCTACTTCTTAGCACTCCATCCTTTGCCGGTGTGTAAAAACTGGACTGATATTGTTTTACAAATTTTGCACATTCAAAAACATACAGACATGGGAGCGGTAGTACCGTTAGCGACTTAAACAGGGGTGTACATGATACATCAGGAGTAACGTTACAAATTGCTCGGATGCACTTTTTCTGTGCAATAAATGCCTTAGAGATATCTGTACTATTACCCCAGATTATGATGCCATATCTTATAACGATTCAGTAAGCGTAGTTGGCTATTACTTGATATTTTGTGTCCATAACAGGCGTAGAGATGTCATATTGCACACGCCTCATGATACAGACACATACAAATGAACTGCCTCCCTTATTATAGCGCGTACACATGACTATGATCCATCTGATAAGACCTGTCCCTTTTTGCTGTACCAATTCTTCTAATGTTATAAGTCTTACCGCTTGAGATAGATCCGTTCTTGATTTACGGGTTATGGGATGCACTATCGTACATGAGTACGATTCGTGAGTGTACGATACGATGAGTGAGTTCTGTCCACCTTCTGTAAATTAACCGGTATGAATCGGTCGAATCGGAAGAGGGAATATGCGACCTGGAAATCAGTCTCATAACGGAGTACTGTAGAAGAAGCTCAAGGTTTGAGGAGGGGAACGCCACCGGGGTCACAGTAACCACTGTACTACCATGGGAATAGGGTGTAGTGAGTCGACTTAGAGACTTGAACACTCGCCCACAGCAAGTCGAGGCAGACTGCGAAAAGACTGGTGCAGAACCTTTTGTCCCCAAGTGGGGGATTGCATGTGAGTTTAGCATAAGTTTATTCTATCAATCGAGGCGGGTACTAGACCGTTACGACACTCCTGAGTACTCGTACCTAGTACAGGAGCAGAGGACAAACATAAGAAAATCTGATAAGGATTTAATCGACAGCACCGATAGCGCAATTAAGGTGGACTGATCAGGGACTGACTGATATTCTGAACGGTAGATATAGGTATGATTTCTCATCTCTACGCTATAAAAACATGTCATCATCATCATCATATCAGTCTAAAAGACGTCCACACTGGACAAAGGCCTCCCCCAAGGACTTACACGACGACCGGTCCCGCGCTACCCGCATCCAGTGGCTTCCCGTGACCTTCACCAGGTCGTCGTTCCATCGTGTTGGAGGCCTTCCTACGCTACGTCTTCCGGTGCGCAGTCGCAACTCAAGAACTTTACTGCCCCAACGGCCATCTGTTCTACGAGCTATGTGCCCTGCCCACTGCCACTTAAGTTTAGCGATTTCGTTTCAACAAGTTCGTTTTCGCTTTTGATGTACCTGTTCAGCACTCATAAACATCCCCACAGCTGGGGCATGGGTCTCTTCCCAAACTCGGGAAGATTAGACCATACTCCACACACAGGGGCCAGCCAAGTCCAGGTTGGTGAAGGTTGTCGGGGTAGTGGCGGACCCCACTGTCAGAAGTTTTTCAAGCCGCTTATAAGGCATCTGACACGCTTAACGACTGCCATTCTAAAGATTGCGATCGGCACCAACGGCTTAACGTGCTTTGCAAATCACGGAAATAGCCCAAAAATGTAGGGTTCCGTAGTTGCCATTATCGCGTCGATATTTTTTACAAATACAGCGGTTTAGTTGTTAGGGGGTGAGGACACTCGACTACAACAAAATTTAGTACTTTTAAGTCTATTTTTATGAAAACGGAACTCTAAATTATAAAATGGTCTTAGAAGACTCACAACTATTTTTCAAGCTCTAAGCAACGATACCCCACGCGACTGGGTTTGACGAGAAAAAAAAAATTATCCCCACTTTACTTGTACCCTTAAAATTCATTTTTTAATTTTTTTTTACAGTTCTCTCCGCGTTATTGTTATACAGGGTGTAACAAAATTGGTTTAGGACCGTTAACTGGGGGTTCTACTCGTCATACTGAACAACTTTCTCCAAGGAACCCATAGTCAAATTCTCAAACAAAAAATTTGGATTCCTTATTAAAATGCACAAAATCTGTCGATCAGCTGATCGATTTGTATGAAAAGTAAAAAAAAATTACGTTTTCAGCAAAGTCGTATAACAACAGTTGTTCAGTATGATGAGTAGAAGCTAAAGTTAACGGGACCTACACCAATTTTGTTACACCCTGTATATATCTTTGCCAAATTTCAGCTCTTAACTACTAATAGTCTAGAAGCTAGGCCGCGGACAGACAGACGGACAGACAGACATGACGAAACTATAAGGGTTCCTTGTTGTACTACGGAACCCTAAAAAGGCCACTAACCCATCCAGGTAGTGACCTTGCTCTAGGTCAGTTAACCTACATGATCGACCCAACCGCAAGTCACTCTGAGCCACGACCGTCAGTCTCAAATGTACCTGCACATAATAAAAATAAACAATTCACATGTGACACTACAGCCTTTACTCGCAGCAATCCAAAAGCCATTTTCTGCCATAAATAAAACGGGTCTCGCGCGCCCCATACCTTTCAATTTCCACCTAGTGTGTGTATACCGGGGACTCCCGGGCCTATACTAAACAACTGTCATTTTATTTTATCACCGGGCTTCCGAGTAAACTCACTCGCTTGTGATAAATTTTAATGTTGCCAAGGAAATATCGTCGCGAGGTAGCAAGATACTGTTCAAAAAGCGATGGAGGAATATACTATTTTACATTATTTACATAGAAAACTAGCGTCAAATAATTTGCTTATCGGTAGGTAGGTATAGGTAACAGAGACACTCGATAAAAAAAATATTGTAAAGGTGACACGATAATTTTATCAAAAATATAATAGATGGAATGGTCGAAGGAAAGCGCGGAAGAGGAAGACCTAGAATTGGTTATATAGAACAAGTTAAGAAGAAAGTTAAAGTGGAAACGTATAGAGAAATGGAGGAGAGAATGTGGGAGAGAGAGACATGGAAAGAGTTACACCGTCAAGAGCACGGCTTTTAAATTGTGATGATGATGATGAAAGGAGATACAATTTATTTAATTAACAGCGCTATAAAAGTTAATAACAACCGACATCATTCATAAAATTGTGGTGTTAAACCTACGTCGTGTTTTTCAGTGATTGGTACACACTTAAAAGTCGATATCTTTAAAACTACTTAACCGATTTTAATGAAACTTGCACTGTTCCCCAAGTTTATAGATACTTAATCCAATAAAAAAAGACTGACTGCAGTACATTTCTAGTTTGTGAGAAATTATTGCACAAAAATTACATTCTGTAGCAAAATAATATATAGTAGAGTGATTATATAACATTTGCTACATGAACACGTTATAATTTGGAAGTTTAAACCGAAAAGTTGAAATCTAGATAAGGAAAAAGAAGATCAGGTAAGTAAAGTATTTATTCTAGATTCGGTTTTAAAGCACATGCTGTATATGTAGAATGTTTGCCTCGCCTCCTTAAAAATTGCCTTCTTAAATAAAAAAAAAACTATTATTATTACACATAGGAACTTCACTTTCAATTTCTGACTAATTATTCCCATTCGGGCTAATTTCCTTTTTTTGATTTTTTATACTTAGGCGATGACAAACCATTGGTCCCTGTTCGAGCGCCATTCATGTAGCAAAGGCTTTTTTGGCTACTTTCAATATTTTAAATTAATTTTGCTACAATACATACATACACTTATGAAATTTGGAACACCTGTTTAGCAGCTTACATAGACTAACAGTAAACACACACTAATATTGTGCAATAACAACAGTATTACATACATTACGAGTCGCATTGATAACCTTCTTTTTTCAAGTAAAAAAACAACAGTTATTTGATCATCGACGATACCGGCAAGTTAACATTATCTGAAGTACCTTCCAAGGTATACATCATCATATCAGCTCATATACATAAGTCCCCACCGAGGGGCTCGAGCCTACCCTGAATTAGGGCGATTAGGCCTTAGTCAACCACGCGGGCCCAGTGCGGGTTGGTATTTCAAGGTATACATAACCGACTTATATTAGCTTTAATTTAACTTGCAATGTTTGTACGTATGTATCTATGTTTGTTTGATTAGGTCAAATCTTGCGATCGATTTTCTACTTATCTAATTATTCTTTCACTTTTTCTAATTTTTAGTATTTGTTTTTTTATTTTTTATTATTCACAATTGGTAAACCCATCACATCATCTCACCTGGTGGTAAGTGACGATGCTGCCGAAGATGGAAGCGGGCTTACCAAGATTCCCCAACGCAATGGGGAACTGGCTATCTTATCTTCATGCCGGAACATATCAATGCTGTTTGACACATTGATGCTTGGTGGCAAGACTTAGATAAGATAGTGGTAGCTAGCCAGCCGAACTTAAAAATGCCCTTTCACCAACCAAACCGTGGAAATCATATCTTTGCTTGCAAAAAATATTGGATATCTCGACTCTAATAATTATTCTCGTTGGGGACTTCAAGAAGACTTCAGTCGTTTAGTTTCAAAACCAATAGAAAAGTTTTTACTTATTTACCACAGACTAGGAAAAACTTGTCAGTTGTTTAAATCACAAGTAAAAAAAACTTTTTTATTTTAAATTTAACCCACATACGGGCAACCCAAAAATCTTTTTTAAGCAACACAATTTGGGGAGGCCTTTTTCCAGCAGTGGACGTCTTTCGGCTGATGTGATGATGATGATGATGCGATTTAACGATAAGCCAAATTTTTATTATTGTAGGGCTTTCTCATAATGATACTAAGTCGATTTTGGGCTAACATCGTTATAGCGGTTTTTGAAACTAGACGACTCACTTCTTAGCAAATCTATCTTTTATATTTAAAAAAAACGAAAATTAAAATCCGACTACCTAAGAGCATTACCCCTCTTTTTTTTAATTCACAATTGTTTAGCCCTTAGCATCATCTCACCTGATGGTAAGTGACGATGATGCCGAAGATGGAAGCGGGCTTACCAAGATTCCCCAACGCAATGGAGAACTGGCTATCTTATCTTCAAGCCGGAACACATCAATGTTGTTAACACTGATGTTTGGCGGCAAGACATAGATAAGATGGTGGTAGCTAGCCAGGCGGGCTTCGAAAATGCCCTACCGCCAACCAAACCGAGTCTTACAAGTGACCCCACCGGGAATCGAACCCGCGACCTCCTAGTGTTAAGCGAATGGACTAACCATTACGCCACGGAGGCGGTTAAAAGGCCTCTTTTTTTAATAGTCAAGTAAAAATGTATCCCATGTCACTCACGGGATCACGACGATCCTAATGACACGTCGCAATCCAGAATCGATCAAGCCGTTTAAGCTTTAGGCTTATCAAAAGATACATACATACACCTGAAAAACATTACTCTTCTTTTTGGACAGTAAATGTAGATTAAACATTTGTAGGTACATTTTCGTATAAGCGATTTTACACAATGGCCTGTTAAGGGAATAATAAAATTATTCAAACCACTTCACCGTAACCTTATTGTAAAGGCGTCTTTTTAAGAAACTCCTGAAAGTTTAAAACTCAGTCGTGTTTCAAATCCAGGATCGGTCTCCGGGGGGTTTCCGTAAAAAATTAAGGCACAAAAGAGTCCAAAAAATAAAGTTCAAATGTCCCTTCTTTCAAAGAGTAAACATTTAACGTTCGAAGGAACCAGGTTCGGACTTGGGAATTATAACGAAACAAGTTAAAAAAAAAAAGATTTCCGTCGCAACAATTTAGTACTATTTTGTTTTATTTTTGGTCTTTGCTAATTTAATTTAAAAAAAGTGATACACCTATTTTGATAAAATTTCTATGGGACCAACCGGAAAGTATAAAAATTAAGACGAATGAAAACCGGCTAAGTGCGAGTCAGAACCGCGCACACATAGGGTTCCATACCATCGTACTAGAGGACGCTAGTTTCATGTTTCAAAAACCATCATACAAACTGGTGCTAGTTTCTTAATGTTTAAGTAAAAACACGTTTTTTGTATGGAGACCCCCTTATATTTCACTTTTTCTAATTTTTGCGGCAACAGAAATACATCATCTGTGAAAATTTCAGCTGTCTAACTATCACGGTTCATGAAATACAGCCTGGTGACAGACGGACGGACGGACAGCGGAGTCTTAGTAATATGTTCCCGTTTTTACCCTTTGGGTATGGAACCCTAAAAAATAATCATGAAAATCGGTTCCAACCTACAAACATACAAAAACATACAGTCGAATTAAGAACCTCCTCCTTTTTGGAAGTCGGTTGAAAAGAGTAATTGCTGAAGTGGTGGCACACCACACCGTTGATTCAATAGTACTCCATAGTGGTACACATTTACCTACAGAGAGCATACCTAATAAACAAGAGCGTCGTTAAGTCTTCCAATAAATATTTGAATTCATAAACTGATACACCTACTAATTTTTTGAGTTATGGAGTGGAAACACTTTCCGTTAAGGCTTTAAGATTACTCAATTCGAGCATGTTGCAACCAGCTAAAATAATATCGAACGTAAGTCTATTCTAACTGCTAATAATTTATATGTGAGATTACATGAGTATAGATACTGAATTTATCGCTTTCTGTTATTGACCGAGCGAGCGTAGCGTCTCCATTTCGTATGTCTGTCCCGCTGTTCGTCACTACAGGTCGCAATTTTCAACCGATTCTCGTGAAATTTTGTGAGCAGGTTTGATAGTTATATAGATTTTTTTTGTCGATTTGGTTTTTGAATTTTTTTCGAAATGGCGGAGGTTTAAAACATTTGGAAAAACTTGCGAGGTCTACAGCTCACAGAGCCAATAGTTTTAGTCTTAACAATAGTTTTAGTCTTAACAATAGTTTTAGTCCTAACAATAGATATAGTCTTAAGAATAGGTTTAGTCTTAACAGTTTTATCAACATCACCTTTCCAGGTCCAAAAACAAATCCACTGTCCATTCAGCTGTTAGCACTAGGGCAAGGGTCTTTTCCCGAACCCAAAAACTCCACTCACGGGGGCCAAGACCGGATTGGTGGAGGTTGTATGGCTAATGACGAACCCTAGTGCCAGAAGTTTTCAAGCCTCCTATAATGCCTCTGGCATGACTTTACAAGTGCTATCTGGAAATAGCAACCGACACCATCGACTTAACGTGCCTTACGTAGCATCCAGCTGTTTTAGCTATTTTGTGTAGATCATCTTTAAATCATCAATCATCACATCATCCTTATTTGAGCCGACATATCTCATTTCTTTACAATTGTACTTATTTAATTTTTAAAAATAATTTATCATGTCAGCTCATATACGTCCCCACCGAGGGGTTGGAGCCTACCCTGAATTTGGTCGATCGGGCCTTAGTCGACCACGCGGGCCCAGTGCGGGTTGGTTGACTTCACACACAACCTGCGAGTCTCTTCGCAAGCGTGTGCAGATTTCCTCACGATGTTTTCCTTCACCGTAAGAGCGTCGGATAAACTTACATAAGAAATCTAAATTCGAAATCACATTGGTACGTGGCAGGGTTCGAACCACGGCCTCCCGGACAGGAAACGGAGGCGTTCCGCCACCGACGCTCTCAAAATAAATAAAAAATAATTACACTAGAACTATTTTAATTTCTACCTATATATTGTTCCGTACACATTGTCTTATACGGAACCCTATTCCGCGGTTAATTCATGTTCAATTCATCCAGTTTTCAGAGTTGAGGAGAGTAGCTAGGTGTCTTGATAATTTAATCCTTGCGAGATTGCCCAATTAATGTTGCGAACGACTTTTTAAATATTCACGACCGGGAAGGGTTAAGGGGTAAAAGAGACCCAAAAACGAGGCAAAATTTATCACACCTGGGAGGATTTTATTCGAAAATAATGATATTTAGGTGTCGATTAGGAAAAGTTGAGGTGCAGAAGTTTGGCAGGAAGGCTTAAACTTTTTAAGTCGTCACGGGGTTGGTTGGAAATATTTAAAAGACAAATACCTATCCGTCGTAGTCGTGATGTGCACATTCTCTCTATCTGTCGCGGCTGTCCAGCCTTCATCCAGCCAGACTGAACTGGCTGGCTGGTCACTGATGATGACATGACAAATGACGGCTTGGTTAAAACAGCTGAAATCGAACCTGACACGGGACGAGATGTCTAAAATAGCAAAAATATTAAAATTGGACCTATTTTCCAATAAAATCTTTGAAAGACCGTACAAAGTGGTCCTTCGAGCCGGATCACCAGCACTATGGACGGATCGGACAGGCTTACCAGGAGTCAGACCAAAAAGCTATATAGTAAGCCGATTGGAGTTAAAAAAATGTCGGGCGAGACTTATGAACGAGACCAGTCTCCGCCGTCGACAGTAAAATCTATAAAATCCGCACGCTCAGTGTAGCATGACGTCAAGCACAAGACAACAGCTCGTGGAATTAAAAATGGAAGCCGCCAGGAAGGCAAAAAGCTGATCTATGAACAAACACTCTATGTGTAAACACGAAAGGCTGCGGAGGTCGAAAAAAACCTGACACGGAACGAGACGTCTAAAATAGCAAAAATATTAAAATTGGACCTATTTACCAACGAAACCTTTGAAAGACCGTACACTATCCTTTATAAAATCCTTCACAATTCTTCCTCTCCTTCATATTTGCGTGATCGCTTTGATAACATGGTTCCTAGAGATAGGCCTTGCCGATCTATTAATTCTCTTTAATAGATCGGCATCGGAACCGGTTTTTCCCGGTTCCAAAAGAACCGGGGATTCCCGATTCTGAGGAGAACAAAAAAACCGGTTACTAAAATTTTTAACCCTGGTTTAACGGTTCTTTGGATTCTTTAAAGATAAAATGTTCGAATGGTTTTCAAATCTAATTGGAAATAAAGCATTTCGCCAAAAATACAAATAAATACTTAACTAAAAAGTAATTCGCATACAGAGTTATTCTTTTTACGTAGATGAAAACACTGAACGATTTTAAATTTGGCGCTACATATCGATTGATTTCGAACATTATAAACAATAAACTATTAGCTATCCCGGCGAACTTCGTTCCACCTTACACTACACTACACCACACTACCCTACCCTACACAATCCTACACTATCCTACCCTACCCTACACTATCCTACCCTACCCTACACTACACTACACTACCCTACCCTAAAACCAATTATTCTTTGACAGTTTTTTTTAATTGATGAATATCATATTTGAATACTTGTTATCCTATTCCGGACGAAGACATATGCAAAAACACAAAATTCATATAAAATTGGTCCAGCCGTTCTTGAGTTATAAATGGTGTAACTACCACGACTATATAATATACAGATTTCGCCCACAAGTGTGGAGCCCAAGCGTATAATTTCTTCTGCCGGCGTAGTCTGTAATAGCAAGTAATAGTCTAAGCTCGTCTTTGAGTGATAAAACTTTGGATGAACTAATTTTTCTGCGTTCTTTCTATTCGCGTAAAATGATGAAAAAATAATGTTTATTTGGGTTGAGTTTAAATAGTATATTTTGTCGTTGTCTATTGATATTTAAATAAATGTCATATTATATATTTTAACGTGCAATTATAATTTTAGTGTTTCGCTAGCTAGGGAGTTTCATTTGTTTCATATTTAATTCAAAATATATTAAGTATAGCAAGTTAGACTTGATTACGTACTTTTAAAAGTACTTATTTTGATTACTTATAAAACAGAAGTGATTACTATTTTGTAATAAGTGTTGATTGAGTATTTACTTAGTACCTTTTCCATGATTACTTATAATATAAAGGATTGCTGCCAAAAGATACGAAAATAATAATTGTTATTATAAAGGATAATATTTTTGATTTGGAGATGAGTGTTTTATTTATTATAAATCATCCCTAATTCCCTATTCACATTGGAAATACAGCCTTAGAAAACAGTAATTTAAAAATTGAAGCTGAAAACCGAGAGGACCCAGTTCTGCATGAGTTGGAACCGAAAGAACCGGGTCCAGATAAAGGACCGGTTACAAGCGTTATTTTTTGTGACTGGTTCCGGAATTATTTTGTTCCTGAAGTTGAAACTTATTTGACAGAAATTTGACAACGCAAAATGCATCTTAAACATAAAAGAATCATTGGAAGAACTGAAGCCACACACATTGAAGTCATGCTGGAAAAAACTGTGGCATGCTCTGACTGCGGAAAATTACGAAGAATCTGTGCAAATTCAAACTTTGACTGCAAACATAGCCGAAATTGCGAATGGAATAGGACGAGAAGGGTTCGAACAGATAGTATCAAGTGCCATTCAGGAATTGCTTGAATCGCAAGATGAAGATTTGACTAAAACTGACTTGGAGGAAACGTTCAATTCACAGCCCATTGAAGAAGAGGCTTCAACAAGCACTGGAAACCCCTACTGGTATCCCGTATAATCTCATATAAACCACAATTCCGTATTCACGGTTTCTGTATTCGCGGCATATTTATGGAACATATACCCCGCGAGTAAAGAGCTTTTGTATCCATACATATCTTAATACTTTTGTATTCTAAGATTAATACTGTATTTCCACCCGCTAAAGATCGGCCTCGGTAGCGCAGTACGTAGCGCGTACCCGGGGCATAAATTTTGCATCCTACGAAACACTACGATCGAGCTATGCCTGCACGTTTTTTGGGTAACTTTGTGAACCAATTAATAAGTATCAAGGAAAATGTTCAGATATAAAGACAGTGTAAAATATTAGTGAATAGCTACTAGTAGCGACATCTATAAAAATAGCACTGTAACATTTTAATAACGTATCCGCTACCGCCACCTATGTGTTACAGCTCGTATCAAAACAAGACTGCGTACACTGGCACTCCTACTCTAACAACACACGCCTGTGTTAGTGACGCATGCATTTGTGTAAGTTTTATGTGAAATTCATAGATGGCGCTGTACACATTTCGAGACAATGAGGAGCTTAGCTTACAACTATGTAAATGAAAAATCGACCAAGTGCGTGTCTGACCGCGCATACTGTAGGCTTCAAAACTGTTGGTCTCAGGAAACCCTAAATCGTTTTCCTGGGGCCAATAGTTTGGAAACACCATGGATACGTTTTAATCGACTTTGATGAGCTTTATGTTGGGAACGCCACATCTAAAAAAAGTTATTGAAAAGCACCAATAAATAAATAAAAAAATAAGAAATAAAAAAGCCCTTATTTGACTATGCTATATTTCATCTTACAATTAGCCCTCGGCTTCGCCCGCGTGGACATCGATTTTATGACTGTCTTTGAGGGTGAGTGCTGCGAGTGTTGCTCCAGATCCATCAGGAACTGAATCGGGCTATTCTGATTTGCAGTCTATATCACTTTCAACCCCCTTAACCACCTCTGTGCAAAAAAATCATAACAATACATTGTTTCGTTGCGATGTTAAAGAAATTAACCAAAAAATATTATTTTTTCCGTTCCCCTTAGGCTACCTTGTATAATATGCCAAATTTCATCAAGATTGGTCAAGGTGAAAAGGTAACAAAAAACCAAACGAACACATCTTCACAGTTATTATACTAAGTAATAAGAATCCTACTTAATATTATAAACGCGAAAGTTTGTAAGAATGTATGGATGTATGTTTGTTACTTTTTCACGCAAAAACTACTGAACAGATCTGGCTGAGATTTAGTAGGTAATCAGATTAGGACCTGGATTAACACAAAGGCTACTTTTTTCTACGCCTGCAAGCCGCTAGCGGCTCGCGCACTGCGCACACTCGAAAAGTATCATAGAAACGGTGCCCACGCGGGTGAAGCCGCGGGAAACCGCTGGTGATTCAAAAAGTGCTATTTATAGGCACGCGCCGCTGGCATACGTCCCTGCATTTTAAATCTGTAATATCTTCGATAATATTCTAATACATGCTGTAACGGGCCATATTGATCTATATTAAATGTACAATGTATTTAAGGAACTTAATTGGATAAGGATTAATGCTGTATTGATTAAAATCGCTTCGTAAATACGTAAAAAGTGAAGGATTTATTTTTTATTTTTATTCATAATTGGTAAGCCCTTGACAACATCTCACCTGGTGGTAAGTAACGATGTTGCCGAAGATGGAAGCGGGCTTACCAAGATTCCCCAACGCAATGGGTAACTGGCTATCTTATCTTCATGCCGGAACACACCAATGATATTAACATTGATATTTGGCGGCAAGACTTACATAAGATGGTGGTAGCTAGCCAGGCGGGCTTAGAAAATGCCCTACCACCAACCAAACCGAGTCTTACAATTGACCCCGCCGGGAATCGAACCCGCGACCTCCTGTGTAAAGCCAGTGAACTTTGCCTCTGAGCTACGGAGGCGATTAAATATAAAAAATATAAAAGATAAAAAATAGTTACTGTGGGTGATACCTTAGAGATAGAAATATACCATCACTGACTTTTTTGTAGACTTTTTAAGGTGTACAATATTGCCGTAAATTATTTTGATCTATCTCGCAGGGTTCAGCCAGCGTTTGCAATGTAAGCGCAAAAAAATTGTTTATTCACGACAACACATTAGATACATCTAAAATAATCAGTGTTTCTCTACCATATCACAGTATATATATTAGTACTAACATATTATGCATGTATTATACATATAAACCTTTCTCTTGAATCACTCTATATATTGAAAAAAAACCGCATCAAAATTCGTTGCGTAGTTTTAAAGATCTAAGCATACAGGACAGACAGACAGCGGTAAGCGACTTTGTTTTATACTATGTAGTGAAGCTTTACATTGTCTGTTTGTTAGTTCGGTACAAATCTTGGAAGCTAAATGAGAACCACTTCTCGGTTTCGAGCTAAAATTTTGCATACACGTTAAGTTTGGAGAACAATATGACGATTTTTTATGCATCACCATTAAATCTGTCTAATATAGTCTAAATGAATTGAAATGAAAGAGTTCGCGGAGAAGAATACGAAGAAATTAAAATAATTTTTAAATTAAAACTTTTACAATAGCCAGCACATTAAGCTAGACACTTTGGACTTTGTACCGTCCTTATGCCGTATGAGTATAGATCAGACGGTGTCTAGCTTGATGTGCTGGCCTCTGTACCTAAAATAGGGATGACGACAGCACAAGAAATAAATTATAATAGCTTGATAACTAAATTGCCCTTCTACTGAAACTTCGGAAAACCTTACTCGTTTTGTTTTCCATCAAGTCTTCGATTTTTAATTCACCAAAATCACAAAATTAGTACAAAACTGACGCCGCAAAATTATGACGTCACGCCTAGGTATGTCAAACATTTTTGGAACAAAATGTCATATTTGACAAATGATAAAAAGTAACTCAGATGACTAGCATTCGTCATCCTTATCATTTAGACTTTTCGAAAACTATTTAATTTTGGAATCACTGAACTTAAAAACTATTTTCAAATAAAAGTTATACCTTGAAGTTTTTAAGGCTTTTTTGGAATGAGGTTATTTCCCTCTACAACTTCGTATACAAGTTTCATAAGAATCTTGATTCAAGGTCGAGAGTGGCGCCAGAAGAACGGTGTACGAAATTCTTTTGTGATGATGGTAGAAGGCAATAAAAACTTTATTTAGCAGGTAAGGTGCCGAATAAATCGTCATTTACAAGTTCTGCTAGTTTTTTTTTAATGATTTTGCGGTGAAGCACCAAAGGTGCGATCGTAAAATAATTCAAACAGTAGGTGTAAGTATTTTCAAACTAAACTGTCTGCCTAAATCATTATGTGCCTCTGAATTTATATTGCGATTATAATTTTAGGAATTCATTAAAAATGAAAAACCCGAGTGCGAAAATGTATCCTATGTCACTCACGGGACCAAGACGAATCTAACAATACCTCATACATTAAAATACTTCAATCCGTCCAGGCTGTCACAGGAAACATAGAAATATACATACATACATACACTAGAAAAATATAAACCTCCTTCTGAGGCAAACGGGTAAAAAAACTATGACGACTGTAATACTTTATTTTCAATTGGTTAATTTTACATAATCAGTCCGTCCGTCCGTCTGTCTGTCTGTCTGTCTGTTTGTCCGTCCGTCCGTCTGTCACCAGGCTGTATTTCATGAACCATGATAGCTAGACAGTTGAAATTTTTACAGATGATGTATTTCTGTTGCCGCTATAACAACAAAGACTAAAAATTAGGAAAAAGAAATAATAAGGCGGGTCTCCATACAAAAAAAACGTGTTTTTTTGAACGTAAAGAAACTAGTGCCATCTAGTATGATGGTACGGAACCCTTAGTACGAGAGCCATCTAGTAGATGTTACCGAACCCTATGTGTGCGGTTCTGACTCGTACTTAGCCGGTTTTTCACGATTGATAAGTCTTTGGCATCATCTCACCTGACATCTCACCGCATTCAAAGATTCCCCAACGCCATGGGAATCAGGCTATCTTACCTTCAAGCCGCCAAACATGTTAACACTAATGTTTGGCGGCAAGACTTAAGTAATATGGTGGTAGATAGCCAGGAGGGCTTAGAAAATGCTTTACCAGTTTAACACCAACCAAATCAAGTCATACAAATCTTGACCCCGCCGGGACTTGATACCACCAACCAAACCGAGTTTTGCAAAGTTGACCCTGCCGGGAATGGAACCCGCTACCTCCTGGTGTGAAGCGAATGGACTAACCATTACGCCACGGAGGCGGTTCATCATATTAATGCCTAAATTAATATTTTAGGTATTTATAATATTTGTCTAGTTAGTTGATGTTGTATAGGTCAAGACAAGGTCATTTTTTGTACCTGTATAATACACACCAACGGGATTTTAATTAACTAGTCCTATAATATTTACTTATCCTCTTAAAATTCCAGGTCTTGGTTTCCAAGCTCTAAAACCTGGCTCCCAGGCCATAAGTTCAACATACTGGTTGTATTTGACAGCTCAAGTAGGAAAACAAAACCAGCATCAATTTGATGGCGCTTTGTTTTCGAATTCCTTCACGCGCATGCGTAAAGCCTACTATACTGAAGGCCCAGCTTTTCCCCCGTCTCTCTCTGATATTTGTATTATGTGTATACTTCTGTCTTTGTCCTTTACTTTTGAGATTGCAGGCTATCGAGCAAGTCCATAGTTATCGATATTAATTTTAATTTCTTTGAGCTGATGTATATGGAGGCTTTCCATGTGTTCTCAAGTATAGTCAAAGTATATATATTAGTACTAACATACAGTAACATAAGAGCGTCGGTGGTGTAACGGCTAGGGCTGCCTACCTCCTGTCCGGAAGGTCGTGGTTCGAATCCTGCCACGTACTCATCTGTTTTCGAATTTCGATTTCATATGTACGTTTATCCGGCGCTCTTACGGTGAAGGAAAACATCGTGAGGAAACCTGCACACGTCTGCGCAGAAACTCGAAGGTTGTCTGTGAAGTCGACCAACTGGGCTGGGCCCGCGTGGTCGACTCGAGCCTCCCTATGATATGGTCACTCCCTGCCGCTCTCTAATTTCCGAACTCACCATTTCGTCACCCAGATTGATACAGATTGATTACAGGTAGTTTGTTTCTTGAACGTAAAGGATTTCGCCGTGTTTTTGTTTGCTCCGTCATTTGTTTTTATAAATGTCATTTCACGACCGTTGTATGCAGTGTCCGGGGTGTGACACAGTGATAGTCTACAATGCTATTATAGCTAGCTAATCATACCTAATAAATAATCAATAATCATCATGGCCAGCAGTAAGAAGTGTAAAAACTAAATACGAATATCTGCGAATGACATTTTGTTCTTCAGTTCTCATAGAAGCCTTAGGTATAAGTATTGACCTTGGACATCGAATTAACAAAGCATTTGCTTACTCACTTACCTATTTGGCTGGCCGGCCAAGTGCGAGTCTAACTCTCACACAAACGGGATTATTTTTTTCTTGAACCATCTAACAAAAAAAACAGGATTTCTTTAATTTCATCATCATATCAGCCGAAGGACGTCCACTGCTGGACATAGGCCTCCCCCAAGGATTTCCACGATGACCGGTTCTGCGCTGCCCGCATCTAGCGGCTTCCCGCGACCATCACCACGCCATCGACCTGCCTACGCTACGTTTTCCGGTGCGCGGTCGCCACTCGAGAACTTTACTATTCCAACGGCCATCTACCGCCCACTACCACTTAAGTTTAGCAATTCTGAGAGCTACTCGTATGTCGTTTACTTTGGTTCTCCTGCGGATCTGCTCGTTTTAATTTTTAATTTGTTTTTAATATTGATTAATACAGCGGCAACAGAAATAAACATTCTGTGAGAATAACATACTAAGTTGGCTGATCAGCTGATCGAGTTAGTATGGGAGAGCCAATTTTTTTTTTGCGATTTGACTATAGGCTCCATGGGAAAAGTTGTTCAGTTTCATGGGTAGAAGCAACAGTTAAAATAGTTTTAGCTAATTTTGTTACACCTTATATTGGTACCTAGAATTTTTTGTTTAAATCATAATGACTTTCTTTTCACCCTAATAAGCCCTAAGTATAGAAGTTCACCTTACAAATTAAACTAAAAAGTCTTCACATTTTACTCATAAACATTCATCCTCTACATTAATTATAAATGCTCTAAAACTTGACAAATTAATCGTGAGTTTTTTCTGAGGAGGCTCTTAACAGCCAAGACCTTGTTCAATCCGTTCCACCCTCCTTAGGACAAAAGGCGGTCCGTTTAATATAAATCACAGTATTAAACGTTCTACTTGACCTTAAACGGGTTAGAACCACGCACTTAAAGCGATATTAAGGACAATATCTTCGGTATTATACCTACTTTCTTTCTACAAAAAAAAAAAAATTGCCGGTTTGTAGTTTTTCTACTAGGTAGCAGCGTTGCATTTACATTTTTACAAGATTTATATTAGCTTTAACCGCCTCCGTAGCTCAGAGGAAAAGTTCACTGGCTTTACACAGGAGGTCGCGGGTTCGATTCCCGGCGGGGTCAATTGTAAGACTCGGTTTGGTTGGTGGTAGGGCATTTTCTAAGCCCGCCTGGCTAGCTACCACCATCTTATCTAAGTCTTGCCGCCAAATATCAATGTTGATATCATTGGTGTGTTCCGGCACGAAGATAAGATAGCCAGTTCCCCATTGCGTTGGGGAATCTTGGTAAGCCCGCTTCCATCTTCGGCAACATCGTCACTTACCACCAGGTGAGATGTTGTCAAAGGTTTACCAATTGTGAATTAAAAAAAAAAAAAAAAGCTCGCCTTGTTAATTAGTGAGTCTGTCTGTTAGTTTGGAACAAGTTTCCGATTGAGCGAAAATTTTTTTCTCCCCCTTACCAAGCCTTCGCTGTCTGTCCGTCTGTCAGCGGGCTGTATTTCATGAACCGTAATGAAACTTGAAATTTTCACTAAAAGTGTATTTCTTTTGTCGCTATTACAAAAAATACTAAATATTCAAAAAAAGTCAAAAGAGGTGGTGTCCTAAAAAAAAAACGTGTTTTTATTGGTCTTTAGAAGTATTTTTGATTTAGCTCTATCGCAATAACGGTAATACATACAAGCGTGAAACTTGGTACTAATACTAATACTGAAGTAAAACAATGAAGTGTGAAATGGACTCGTGCTAAGGACTCTGAACTGAATGACAAAAAAAACACATTTCTGTAGCTTGCGTTGATGTCGTTTGCTTGTAATGTGAATAGGTATTATTGAAATAAATTTTATTAATTTTAAGGATTACATTACTATTTTTCAAAAACATTAACACTTTATAAAATTATCAAAAATCAAAAATCCCGCCCCGAATCGCATCAGATTCAAAAGTACCCATTACACACGCATCGTTACCGCGTTGGATTGCGATGGATACACGTTGTATCAGGTACAAACCGGAACGGGGATCATGGCCCCTCTGACGTAAACGAGAGGCTAAGTCGTTAATGAAAGCCCTGGCTTCCGATCCCAACGCACCAGAGGACTCAACAGCGAACGGGACAAAAAGGTAATTGCCTTCTAAAGCGGCATACTTAGAATTCTTTTGAGCCGCCCCAAATTCCGCCGCGTAACCCACCGTACGAGCAGTACCACTGAGGTAAGATGCTGCAAAAGTGCTCACACAGGTGGCATCCCACAAAAGGCAGCACCTTCTCTGCCAAGGGACCAGAGTCCAACCATCTGGCCCTTACCATCTGTTCGAAACAAACCAGGCGGCTCCAAGTTGCAAGGCACGACGAATAATGTCGTTTAGGGCATGATGGCAAGAAAAACGGCCAGCACATCTTTCACAACTAAGACCATGGTGACCTAAAGGCTCAACCATCGTGCCACAGACGCAACTATGAGGCTCACAAACCATACAACCTAGTCTTAGAGCCGCCGCAATTCTTAAGGTATCATTGTCCTAGAGAGTTCCCAAGTAGGGAGATGGTAGAGCATGAAGCCAGGCGCCTGACTCCAGCCTTGAAGCAGCTTTAAGTCGAGCAGAGGCTACTCAATAAAACCCTCTAAAAGAGTATCAAAAACCAGACGCGAATGTATGTCATCCCACTCTCTGAATATCCGGCCTCTCAGGAGAGTTCTGACCTTGGCAAAGGGTGGACCAAGCTGCAAAAGCCTCCGGCTCAAATGGGATTACAAAACCGTCACCATTGAAAGAGATAATATTAGTGACCAGATTTCGTACCCCATGGCAGAAGCCAAAAAAGCAGCCAGGCCGGTGTCCTCGACACGACGTACACCAATCCCACCAAAACGAATAGGGAGTGACGCTAGACGCCAATGATTTTCATCCAGGGTGATATTCAGGATATCTTGCAACAAATCCTTGATAATGTCATCTATTTAATGAACGTCGTCTGGAAGGAGTTGTCCTATTCGTATACGTTAGTTTTGGAAGAGAGAAACAACCCCGCAGCAACACTAATGACACATGCGCAGAAAGCGTCCTCAAATGCTCACGCATTGCGGCAATTAAATCACCCTCAGCATGGAGGAGACTCGATACGGCAATTTAAAAATAGGTGCACCAAGCAAATTAAAGAAGCCTCTATCAATGACTTTCAAACCAGGGATTAAACTCTCAAAAAGAGGAATTGAATTCCTAGCTTGTTGCCACAGGGGAAAAGCTCACATTTATTGGTATTAAAAACCAGCCCAATCTCTTTTAACTTTGAAAATATTGTCATTATGTTATGTAGGAGTGCTGGTCCGAGGGTTCCATACCACCACAGTAGGTTTTTTTAATACACTTTTATTTTTAACGCCAATCGTCGTTTTATGATTAAAACTATTTTTCATAACTCAGATCAAAAAAAAATGTTTAGATAAAATGCGCGAACTGGCAAGTTGAAGCTACTTTTTATGGCTCCGTACCCAAAGAGTAAAAACGGGACCCTATATTACTGAATTCGCTGTCCGTCCGTCCGTCTGTCACCATTCTGTATTTCATGAACCGTGATAGCTCTAGAAAGTTAAAATTTTCACAGATGATGTATTTATTTTGCCGCTATAACAACAAATATTAAAAACTAGAAAAAGTGTAAGTCTCTATGCAAAAAATGTTTTTTTTAAAACGTGAAGAAACTAGTGCCATCTAGTATGATGATACGGAACCCTATGTGTGTGGTTCTGACTCGCATTTTACCGGTTTTTAAACATGTGTGCGGTATCGCTTGTTGTGTGTGTGTGCGCGTGTCTTCGACGATGTCTTAACGCATATTACCGAGTATTTTGGAGTGGTATTGACATTTATGTATGCATGTATAGTATACGTACAGGTTTGGAGTGGTTTTGATTGGCTTCGCATTGGATTTACGTGCGATTCTATCAGAACTTTCTTTCAGTAGAGTTTCTTAAGTCTTGTTGAATCGCAAGGCGAATTCGTCTTACAAGTCCTGTTTCTACTAGTAGCCGATTTTAAAATGCCTCTAATAAATCTATATATCTATATACTCGTATCGTAAGAAACTATATGTCAAATATGAAAAAAAAATTTGGTCCTTGATACATTTTTGCCGATTTGATAACTTATTAATGTATCGAGGGCGATTTTTTTTTTTCATATTTCACATATAGTTTCCTTGGGAAAGTTGTTTGTAATCACGAGTACATTCATATCCTTTGCTACCAAAAACTAATTTGAGGTCACCCTGTATAAAAGAAATTCGTGTTAGTTACACCATTTATAACTCAAGAACGTCTGTACCAATTTATATGATTTTTGTGTTTTTGCTTTTGTCTTCGTCCGAAATAGGGTAAGAAGTATTAAAATACGATATTCATCAATGAAAAAAAAAATTAATAGTCAAAAAATAATTGGTTTTAGGGTAGGGAAGTGTAGCGTAAGTAGGTGTAGTGTACTTAGGGTAGGGTAGGGTAGTGTAGTGTAGGGTAGGGTAGTGTAGTGTAAGGTGGAACGAAGTTCGCCGGGACAGCTAGTTAGAAAATAAATTTTGACTTGCCCTTAACCACCTACGGTGACTATGCACCCTAAGCAACCCAATTATAACCCTTTTAAGGGTCGCCGCCCAAAATGCTATTAACTGTTAAATTACACATTATCACCAATCATTTAGAGCTGTGTCGATTAGCTGAGGTATTCGAAAAAAGTATATCTATAGTAGTTAATTGTGCATAGGAGAGAAAAATACATAGAAAAATTAAGAACTATTATTGAAATGAAATGAAATGAAATATTTATTTGCTGCACCATGGTACATAGGATAGAAAATATAGGTATATTTGAACATTCATGATTCGCCAAGACAATGACATGCAAATATTCTTTTAAAAATTAGGTACCAACTACTTGGCTAAAATTAGGCGCTAGAGCCGCCGGCCGCCTCCTGTCCGGGAGGTCGTGGTTCGAATCCTGGCACGTACCAATGTGATTCCGAATTTCGATTTCATATGTTTTCATGCTACTCAGTATCGGCAACAGACGCTACTCAGTATCGGCAACTAAACAGGCAGATCTCTAAGTCCCTAACTCGCGATTTACGCCAATATAATACAAATTGTATTAAAGAGGCGATTGAGCACAACAAAGGCTCAAAAGTGTTCGCGAGAGATCTGTCTGTTGGACAAAGCCAACTGACCAAGCTGAAGACTGAGGACGGCAGAACCATATCGTCTAAGACTGAGTTGCTGGAAGAAGTTGAGAAGTTCTATGGACAATTGTACAAGACCACACGTTTGCCTGTCAGCGATCTGGCTGAAGACCCAAGAGCCAGACTAACCCGACACTATACCGAAGATATCCCGGACGTCAGCCTGTACGAGATTAGAATGGCTCTCAAACAGCTCAAGAACAACAAGGCACCGGGTGATGATGGAATTACGGCTGAACTTCTGAAAGCAGGTGGAACACCGGTACTTAAAGCTCTTCAGAAGTTATTTAATTCCGTTATACTCGAGGGACAAACGCCTAAGGCATGGCACAGAAGTGTGGTCGTGCTTTTCTTCAAAAAGGGTGACAACACTCTGCTGAAGAACTACAGACCCATCTCACTTCTGAGCCATGTCTACAAGCTGTTTTCGAGAGTCATTACGAATCGTCTCGCACGCAGGTTTGACGACTTCCAGCCTCCCGAACAAGCCGGTTTCCGAAAAGGCTTTAGTACCATAGACCACATACATACGCTGCGGCAGATTATACAGAAGACCGAAGAGTACAATCAGCCACTATGCTTGGCGTTTGTGGACTATGAGAAGGCCTTTGATTCAGTCGAAACCTGGGCTGTGCTACAGTCTCTCCAGCGGTGCCAAACTGACCATCGATACATCGAGGTGTTGAAGTGTCTGTATGAAAACGCCACCATGTCGGTTCGCCTCCAGGACCAGAACTCGAAACCTATCCAGTTGCAGCGAGGGGTGAGACAGGGAGACGTTATATCTCCGAAACTGTTCACCGCCGCCCTGGAAGATGTTTTTAAGCTTCTGGACTGGGGTGGACTCGGCATCAATATCAACGGCGAGTACATATCCCACCTCCGATTCGCTGACGATATCGTGGTCATGGCTGAGACTATGGAAGACCTAAGCACAATGCTCGATGGCCTCAGTAAGGTCTCTCAACAAGTGGGTCTTAAAATGAACATGGACAAGACGAAAATAATGTTAAATGTCCGTGTCGCACCCACTCCTCTAAAGGTTGGAGACTCTACACTGGAAGTTGTTGACGAATATGTATACCTGGGACAAACAGTCCAGCTAGGCAGGTCCAACTTCAAGAAAGAGATCAATCGACGAATCCAACTCGGCTGGGCAGCGTTCGGGAAGCTTCGCAATATCTTCACGTCCCAAATACCGCAGTGTCTCAAGACTAAGGTCTTTGACCAGTGTGTGTTGCCAGTGATGACTTACGGAACTGAGACATGGTCGCTTACTATGGGCCTCATAAGAAGGCTCAAGGTCACCCAAAGGGCAATGGAGCGTGCTATGCTCGGAGTTTCTCTGCGTGATCGAATCAGAAACGAGGAGATACGCAGGAGAACTAAAGTAACCGACATAGCTCACAGAATCGCTAGACTGAAGTGGCAGTGGGCAGGGCACATAGCTCGTAGAACAGATGGCCGATGGGGCAGTAAAGTTCTCGAGTGGCGACCGCGCACCGGAAAACGTAGCGTAGGCAGGCCTCCCACGCGGTGGACCGATGACCTGGTGAAGGTCGCGGGAAGCCGATGGATGCGGGCAGCGCAGGACCGGTCGTCGTGGAAATCCTTGGGGGAGGCCTTTGTTCAGCAGTGGACGATTTGTGGCTGATATGATGATGATGATGATGATGTTTTCATGATTTCATATGATTTCATATCCGACGCTCTTACGGTGAAGGAAAACATCGTGAGGAAACCGGCACACGCCTGCGGAGAAACTCGCAGGTTGTGTGTGAAGTCGACCAACCCGCATGGGCCCGCGTGGTCGATTTAGGCCCGATCGCTCTAATTCATGGTAGGCTCGAGCCCCTCCGTGGGGACATATGTGAGCTGTTATGATGATGATGACTTACAACTTAGAAGAATTCATGTTTGTTGTTGTTGTATGTTGTAACACTGGCTGTTTTTCGTGGCTTCACCCGCGTGGACATCGTTTCTATGACTTTTCGAGGGTGCGCAGTACCTATGTGTTAATCCAGATCCTAAGCTGTCTACCTACCAAATTTCAGCCAGATCCGTTCAGTAGTTTTTGCGTGAAAGAGTAACAAACATACATCCATACAGTCTTACAAAGTTTCGCGTTTATAATATTAGTAGGATTGAAAATGTTGGCATATTCTACTTACTTCCTGGAAAAAATATGCAATCGATCAAGGTGTTTTATCGAAAAAACTTTTTATCTTTCTGCCAAATCTACCATGTAGGTAAGTAAGTAAAGTTATGGTGTATTATTAATAATATTAATTCTGTTATTATTCAGGCTGCATCTTCTCAAACGACGCCGCCACTGATGGGGTCCCTTCTAACATGGAATGCGTGGAGACGCCAATTGACACAGTGGTAAAATTTTCTTTAGTGTTTTGGTAAATTATTGCCGAGGCAAGGAAACCGGCAATAGGGATGATCACTGCATTATTGCCTTCTTACTGAAATTTCGAAAAACCTTACATGCTTCGTTTGCCATCAATTACTTTTTGTCATATGTCAAAAACGATATTTTGTTCTAAAAATGTTTGAAATACCTAGGCGTGACGTCACAGTTTTGAAGCGTCATTGACGTACTCAGTTTGTGGATTTGGTGAATTAAAAATCGAAGAGTTGATGGAAAACAAAACAAGTAAGGTTTTCCGAAGTTTAAGTAGAAGGGCAATTTAGTGATCAAGAGTTCATAATTTATTTCTGATGCTGTCGTCATCCTTATTGTCGGTCGCTGAAAAATTGTGACGTCCTACCTAAGTATTTCAAATATTTTTAAAAGAAAATTCTATTTGACTAACGATTAAAAGAAACTCCATCAATGACTAGCGGTCATCATCCTGTGAGCGAATGTCACTGTGTGAACCAGAATTATTATGTAGTATCTGAATTTGCTGTCTCATTTGGCAACACTGATAATGCGTCGTCACAAGATGAGAGTTCATTGGCGGGATTTGTGGTGAACGCATCTATACTTTTATTTTAATGTTTATGCATTGTTTTCTGCTATAATTTTTCCCTATTAGTTAGTACGAATTTACTCAAACCACAACTGACCCGAAAACTCCTCAGCCTCAACCGACACGATCTTCGTATAGTCGTGGGTACTATCAGCGGGCACCTACCCCTGAATAAGCAACTATTCATCATGAATTTCACAGACAGTCCGCTTTGCAGAGGATGTCTTGAGACAGATGAAACAGACAGTCATGTGATCCTGGAATGCACTGGTCTGATCGAACACCGGGTAAAAATCCTTAATGATATGCGGTCGCTCCGAGAAGCCTGCGAATGTCCCAGGAGACTTTTGTGCTTCTGGAAGAAGCTGGATTGGCTGGACTAGCCATCAATACCTGCACGCATAAAGGTCCGAAAAAGAGTCCAAATGCGGAAACGGGAGCCCAATACCAACACCAATAGTATGAATTTGAATTATTAATACGAAACGTACAATTGCCATTTCCGCCAATTCATAGTGATTTTCTCAAAAATTCACGGAATTAAGATAGACATTGAAGAAAGAATCGAGACAATGTTTTTATTAACAACCCCATTAAAGTCCCCACTAATGCTAGGGCACGGGTCTCTTCCAAACTGGGAAAATTTGTAGCGCGGTGCGCTTTTATTCAGTCTTCTTTCATCCGATCTTCTTTTCATTCCATCTATTTATTTTCCACGTATGCGCTGTCAATCTATGTGACAGTATGATTTTAAATTCTTTCCGAACACAATCACAAAAATTACCTAAATCAGATATATTTAAAAGGTTGCTCCCTTTAAAAGTCCCATTTTAGGTTTTATTTTTAGTATTCAATTGAATTCTGTAGCATGCATCTTCTTCAATTTCATTTCAAACCCACGACAAGCCCACGCCCCTATCTACCTCTTACGAAGTCGTGCTACAAGTTTAGGCCATACTCCACACACGGGGGGTAATAGCAACCGGAACCTACTGCTTAGCGTGCCTTACAAAGCACGGAAGCGGTCGAGGAAAATGACACTTTCAAAAGATTTTTCAAAATTCAAAATTGATGCATTTTACAGTTTTCCTGATGCTCATCAGATAGCGGTTACATTACATAATGTCAGATTGTGAAAAAAATATGAACAAACTATCATGTGATTCCCGATTCCTATAATTTAGGGATCATTAAGGCAAGAGTGAATGGGCATTATTTGAGTTTGCGTGTACCATCCTCGACTGCATCATCACTTACCGTCATGTGAGTTGCAGTCAAACGCACTCAAATTTTTGATAAAAAAAAGTTTATAATGTCAATAAAATCATTGATATAAAACTAATAATATCATTTGGACGTGAAAATAATATGAGACGAGAAGTAATACCAGGTGGGGCAAAAGATATGCATCGGTTTTGAAGGGCCATAGAAAAAAAAATAGATTTATATAAGTGCGGTTTGTTTTATTCAAGGCACTGTGGAATGCCATTTGTCACATAACTTTGATGGGACCATCAACAGCGATGCACTGATGAAGAACAACAAAGGCTGAACGTTACTTTTCGATGTTGGATAGGTGTCGTGGGGCCCGCATGCTCGCCAGATTTGAGCATTTGTGACTTCCTTTGGGTTTGCCTGAAGGAAAAAGTTCCTCAACATCGTCCTGATACCTTAGATGAAGGTAAGATGAGAATTAGGGAGGAAATAACCGCCATACCCATTCAAATGTATAGGAAAGTTGTTTAAAATTTCAGAAGTCACCTTCATCAGTGCGTCGCTGCTGATGGCCGCCATCTTGCTGAACAAAAACTTGATGTAACAAATGGCATTCCATAGTGACCTGAATAAAATAAACCGTACTTATATTAATCGAATACTTTTTTTCTGTGGCCCTTCTAAAACGACGCATTTCTTTTGCTCCACCCTGTACCTGCATGAAAATTGTTGCATTTGTTAAAACAATAGTTCTTAAAATTGTTTCATAAGTTATGACATTATCTTTTTTTTTTGGGATTTGTAATGTCTTTTTTAAGCCTATCTTTTTATATGGGGTATCTAATGAAAGTGCTTCATGAGACGGTTCTAAAAACATACTACACCATTACCTTTCAGACACTAGTTTTTGGAAATCCAAAAGGTATACATATTTATAAAACATACCAAGTTTGGGCTTTGGCAAGTATTAAATGGCTTGGTAAGTTTGCAAAACTGAAACAAAAAAATATCATTACTTAGCATTTGTTTTAAATTTTTTCATTAAATTAAAAAGTTATACAGTTTTTTTTATACAAACTGCAAGAACAAAAAACTGTACAACATTTTCTGAAAATTCATTTAGTGTTTTAACCATATACATTTTTACATATCTGTTAATATTTGTGTAATTATATGTATCGTATAATAACAGACATAGCTCATAGTATAGATGGCCGTTGGGGCAATAAAGTTCTTGAGTGGCTACCGCGGAAAACCTAGCGTAGGTAGGACTCCCACTTGGTGGAGTGAAGGTGAACCTGGTGAAGGTTGCGGAAGCCACTGGATACGGGCAGCGCAGAACCGGTCGTCGTGGAAATCCTTGTGGGAGGCCTCGTTGGACGTTCTTCGGCTGATATGATGATGATGATGATGATATTGACAGACATGTAAAATGTATATGGTTAAAAAGAAAAAAAAATTTCTGACATTTTGGATATTATACGACATTTTGTTATGTTTTACAAAAAACTTACTCAGCCATTTCCTACCCGGAGAAACCCAAGCTTATACCAAGCTTTGAAATATCTTTTTGGATTTTTATAAAACAAATGGCTGGAAGGATAAGGTCTATGGTGAATGTTTTTAGAATCGGCTCATACAGCCTTTTAAGACTATATTTAGTATCGTCCTAGATAATTAAAATACCATACATTCATCATCATCATATCAGCTGAAAGACGTCCAATGCTGGGCAAAGGCCTCCCACAAAGATTTTCACGATGACCGGTCCTGCGCTGCTCGCATCCAGTGGTTTCTCGCGACCTTCACCAGGTAGAATACTTGGTCCACCGAGTGGGAGACCCGTCTACGCTACATGGCCCGACCGTGGCCCAGAAGATGCAGCGTAGACAGACCTCGCACCTTTCTACGGGCTACTGTCTACCTGGATGCGGGCAGCGCTGGATTGGCCGTTGTGGAAATCTTTGGGGAGGCTGAACAGCTGATTTGATGATGATGACCTGGGTGATCGCCCAGGGGCGAAATATAGTCTTTAATTATCTAGGACGATACTAAAGACTTCAAATTCGACTACAATTTTCATTTCACAGAAAGGATTTTAACGAAACATGCAAGTTCATACAGAAAAGACTGTAACGAGACATGCAAGTTCATACAGTAAAGACTTTAACGAGACATGCATGTTCATACAGAAAAGAATTTAACGAGACATGCAAGTTCATACAGAAAAGACAAACGAGATATGCAAGTTCATACAGAAAAGACTTTAACGAGACATGCATGTTCATACAGAAATGACTTTAACGAGACATGCAAGTTCATACAGAAAAGACTTAAACGAGATATATGCAAGTTCATACAGAAAAGACTTTAACGATACATGCAAATTCATAGAGAAAAGGCGCCCAGGTTAATAATAATTTATCTTATTAAACCGGGCTTTGCAAAACATCTCAAAACTCCACAGTTTTCTATGTCCGATAGCAGATTGCACCAAATTGAGTTATCAACTTTCGTGAAATTCATTGTTTCTGATCGACTTTTTAACTTTTTGTTCGCGTGCGTGTTTAATAGTCAATTAATGACGCTACCTGCGGCCTTTTTTATCTGAGTCGAGTCGATAAGTTCCATGGCCAGTCATTGTGGTCTGTGACTTCATTGCCTTGGGGAAGTCGTATGGAATGGCAACGGTAGAGCCTCAGGTCGTATCCATCCGTATCCGTATGTTTTCACCAGTTCGCTCCCGGGCAATAGTGATATTTAATTTCGATATTGTTTAAAATTCATTTCATAATTAATAAAAGTATTTAAATTTTAGTTTGAGATGAATTTACAGTTGCTTGTTTTATCGCAGTTTTTTCTACAATAGGTATTAAAAATGCTTGCAATTATTTTGATTCATTTCACTTGTAACTGCTATGAATGATAAAAGATACGTTATTTTATAAAGTTTATCACGTAAGGCCACAAACTGCATGCGTGTCGTAGGGGTAAACCCACTCGCTTCACATCAGGAGGGCGCTGGTTCGATTACCGTCGGAGTCTAACTTTCTAATATATTTTAAATTATTTTAATATATTTTAAGCGTCTTTATAATATATTTTATCTAATGCCGTGCCACAGTATATATATTAGTACTAACGTAGCCGTGCTTTGTGTTGCCGACATGAGATCCGCGATGGTACACTGTGGTCCATTCAGGCAGGTACTCAGGTGCGCTGTGGTTTGGGGTAGTCCACAGGAGCATAAGGTATCTACGTTTTTAAGACTAGGTTTGGTTGGTTTTAGGGTATTTTCTAAGCCCGCCTGGCTAGTTACAAGCATCTTATCTAAGTCTTGCCGCTGAGAAGCAATCTTGACAGAATTGATGTCAAGATTGATTCGGCATGAAGATAAGTTAGCCAATTCCTCGTTGCGTTGGGGCATCTTGGTAAAGCCCGCTTCCATCTTCGGCATCATCGTCACTTAACCAGTTGTGGATAAAAAGAAAGAAAAAACAGGATAACCTATGTAGGTTTCAGTATGATTACGAATTCATTTATTGTTGAATGATGATGCACGGACAAATCCTTACGGGTTTTTGTTGCACCGGTATCATCATAAAAGCCGAAGAACGTCCTCTGCTGGACATAAGTCTTCCCAAGGATTTCGACCGGTTCTGCGCTGCCCGCATCCAGCGGCTTCCCGCGACCCTCACTGGGTTATCGGTCTGTCTACGCTACGTTTTCCGGTGCGCGGTCGCCACTCGAGAACTTTAGTGCCCAAACTTCCATTGTGTTACGAGCTGTGTGCCCCGCCCATTGCCACTTAAGTTTATCAATTGTGAGAGCTATGTCGGTTACTTTGGTTCTACTACGGATCTCGTCATTGCTGATTTGATCACGCATCAGAGAAACTCCGAGTATCACTTTAACTTAAGTTTAATTTTTGTATTGTAATATAAAAAATAAATAAAAATAAAATTTTAACATTGGTTATGTAAAACAACTCTGGAGCTTTTAATTAGGAATTTTCGAGCAACAGTCTTACACACTTCATGATACAATGCCAGTTAAAATAGGAGTCAAGCTCAGTAGACCTTCAAGTTACTTTTTTTTGTATTTAATTCACAATTGGTAAGCCCTTGGCATCATGTCACCTGATGGTAAGTGATGGTGATGCCGAAGATGGAAGCGGGCTTACCAAGATTCCCCAACGCAATGGAGAACTGGCTTTCTTATCTTCACGCCTTAACACATCAAGACTTAGATAAGATGGTGATAGCTAGCTAGGCGGGCTTAGAAAATGCCCTACCACCAACCAAACCGAGTCTTACAAGTTGACCCCACCGGGAATCGAACCCGCAACCTCCTAGTGTGAAGCGAATGCACTAACTATTACGTCACAGAGGCGGTTCAAGATGTGATGACTAAACCTACCCACCCGCGGTCTCCCTTTTTTCGAAATCTTTTAACATCTGTGGTACCAAGTTATACAAGTGCCTACCTACCTTAAGTTTTGTGTATGATGCACTTAAGGTTCACTTCATACACCTACTTTCCAACGGCTACAAATCTGGTTAAAACTACTTTCCAAGAAGGAGGGTAATTTTTTTAGAGTGTATGTGTCGTGGCCATATCGTTGAAATTGGTCAGATCATGAAATGGCCGTCGTAGAATTGGCCAGATCATGAATACCTGGACGGAATTGAGTTGAGCGAGCGAAGCGACCTATAATAGGTTCGTTAGGTTTGACGATGATACTGTCAAAGAGCCTCGCAAGCTAGGCTCCCCCCTGGGTGGAGAAAAGAAGGCAGTTAGGTTAGGTTAGGTAAGCATGATATGCTTGGCTATTTCATGATCTGATCAATCCATTTCATGATCTGGCCAATTCTACGACGGCCATTTCATGATCTGACCAATTTCAACGATATGGCCATGACATATGTATGTTTCTTTGTTTGTTTGTCTCAGCCTTTAGCCTAAACGGCCTGATGGATTTTGAAGTGCGAGGTGTCGTTGGATTTGTTTTGATCTCGTGATTGACCTAAGATATTTTTTTACCCGGCCTGTCCAAAAAAGAAGGGTAATGCAGTCTGGTATCTAATGTTTAATTACATTGGTTAGGTTATTTCTTATTATAGTTCAATAAACTTTAAAACTGGCAAAGTCTCTTCCTAATACCATTTCCTAAAAATTCTTCCAGTTAATCTGAACTAAGATTAAAGGGCGCCATGTAATCATGGGGCGGGCCCAGATCGGTAATAACCCGATTAGGGCGAGGTAGGCCCCACCAGTGATTGACCGATGAAAACTCTATGGTTAACTTAATAAGCCACGAAAAACGAGGTATTTTTCGATTCTCATACTTTTTTCTTTGCGCCTTTTAAGGTGGCACTTGTATTATGGTAGACGCATTTGATACTCCAAGCGTTACTTAAACATAATTTTTATTTGCTGTGTTTATTTATTGTTAGGATTGGACTTTGTACCTAAAGGAGTCTTTAATAATGCAGAAGAGGCATCAGGCATCAACAGACTGTTTTCAAATAACCAAACCAAAAATTATGATTTGGACCGAAATATAATATTATAAAATAAGAAGACAATAAATAATAAATGTATTTACCTAAGAGTTCCCTGCCTATTCTATGGATCTGACGATTTGATGAGTTCATCCTGGCTATTGTTAAAATTAATTGTAGCGTTAAAATAGCTATTTATTTATTTACTTTAGACAATATCATATAATTGTTAAAATCTTAAAAACAAAGTTTGTAACTCTCTTAAAATCATTACACCATCCATACATAATTATTTTAGGATGTTTGGAGGTTTATGAGATAAAAAATCGTAGGTCACATTCCAAAATTTTTAGAGGGTCTAATCCAGCAACATTCAAGAGAGGGTTGGGCACGTCCGATCGTATAAAAGGTAGCATTGCCGGGTGGCGGTGTTTACGATCGACCTGTGTGTTCCCATACCTCAAGGTTTGCTCCTTTTTTGTTTAGCTAAACTCATTTGAATTTAACATGTAGTATGCCAGAGGAATCGTAACATTAAAACAAAAATGTAAAGATGGAAATACGAAATACTAGTGATTCGCCCCGAACTGTGAACTTTGCGATGTACTCGTTTAAAAAAAATTAGGTACGCTCACCAACGCTTGCGCTATGTAGGATCCGTCCAGCGGCATCTAGTGGTGTTTAGAGAAACCATGTTATATACTTATATAATCCTACTAATTTTATAAACGCGAAAGTTTGTAAGAATGTATGGATGTATGTTTGTTACTCTTTAACGCAAAAACTACTGAACGCTCACGCACTGCGCACCCTCGAAGACAGCCATAGAAACTATGTTCACGCGAGCGAAGCCGCTGGCAAAAGCTAGTAACCTATAATTATTTTTTTTACATAAGAATGTTATGCAATAAAGTGTTTTCAATCAATTAATCATTTAAGACAAATTTAGTCCGAATGATCAACGTCTGGCGTAATGGAGCGTCGGTGGCGTAATGGCAAGGGCCGCTACCTTCTGTCCTGGAGGTCGTGGTTCGATCCTGCCACGTACCAATGTGTTTTCGATTTTCGATTTCACATGTACGTTTATCCGACGCTCTTATACGGTGAAGGAAAACATCGTGAGGAAACCTGTATACGCCTGCGAAGAAACTCGAAGGTTGTGTGTGAAGTCGACCAACCCGCACTGGGCCCGCGTGGTCGATTAAGGCCCGATCGCCCTAATTTAGGGTAGGCTCGAGCCCCTCGGTGGGGACGTTTATGAGCTGATGTAATGTGATCAACGTCTACACAAGTGGACTATCGAATTTATCTGCTAATGCCTGCAAGATTCAATTTAACCACCTCCGTGGCGTAATGGTTTGTCCATTCGCTTCACACCAGGAGGACAAGGGTTTGAGTCTTAGTGAGGTCAACTTGTAAGACTCGGTTTGGTTGGTGGTAGGGCATTTTCTAAGCCCGTCTTGCTAGCTACCACCATCTTAAATAGGTCTTGCCACCAAACATCAGTGGTAACAACATTGATGTGTTCCGGCTTGAAGATAAGATAGCCAGTTCTCCATTGCGTTGGTCAATCTTGTTAAACCCTCTTCTATCTTCGGCATCAACGTCACTTACCATCAGGTGAGATGATGCCAAGGGCTTACCAATTGTGAATAAAAAACAAAAGATTGTGTTGGGGCTATCGCGAAGTAAGTGTGTAAGTGTCCCAGATATTTAAATTGGTAAACCCTGTTAGGAAGGACCGTTAAGAAGCAAATTTCCTCTAGTATATCTATCAGATACACTAAAAAGTACCAAGTTTATGATATAGATTCCCCACTGACCGACCTGTTAAGATGGACATTCCCCTCTCGTATATCTACCAGATACGCTAAAACTACCACGTTTATGATATAGCTTCCCCACTTACCTAACCTTGGGGATAACAGTGAGGGCCGCTATTCCTGCCAATACCATAAGATGAAGACAAGGACCAGTTACGGTAGGTCTTGCCGCCAAGACGGTTGTCCCGGTACTCTGCAAGGCGAGTGCCTCGTGGAAGAGAACCACTACCTACTGTCCAGATAGGTCCCGGAGCTGTAGGCACGCTCACCTCCCGCGGCTTTCGCTGCTGGCCGTTCGATCCCCGCTCGGGACGCCAGAGAACCTGTCTCCAACATCACCGGTGTGGTACCGGAGCTGTTGGCGCGCTCTCTTCCCGGCGCTTAGAAGGTCAGGCGGAACGGTATAGACGGGCACTTGGTACCAGCCTTGAAGACAATGTACTCCGACTACATAAAGCCATGTGAAGTCGCTTAAAACTCGCAGACTGTGAGCACAGAATAATATATTAAGTTATCCGTGAACAGCTCCCGGAGGGCACCGACCGAGGGAGCCAGCAGCACCATGTCGTCCGCGTAGCCAATGTTGTTGACTCATACCACACCCCGGAAACTGCATTCAACGGTCGTGAAATGAAATTTTTAAAAACAAATGACGGAGCAAATAGAATCATGGCGAAATCCTATAATCAAATCTAATAAACTATAACTAATCTTTATCAATCTGGGTGACGAGGGGGTGAGATCACAGTCTAGAGAGCGGCAGGGAGTGTCCATACTGTATGTTTGTTCTATTATTTATATTACCTTTTCAATAACGCAGCCGACACGCATGCCGCTAAGCCGCTCGATCAGCGTATTCACGTACTAGCTGAAGAGCACGGGTGAACTCAAACTATATACCCTACAATTTCCAATACCTTTTCAGATGATCACTTTAAAATTTCTCATTTTTAGTAAACGAATCATTTACCGCAAAAATGGTCTCATCTATATTTTGAGGTCTCAGCAAACCCTCAATAGTTTTAAAAGACTTACTCAACAATATCCCACACGTTAGGGTAAAGGAACAAACATTTTTTTGAAACACCTAAAAACTATAGGTACAAGCTTTTAATATTGCATTGTCACGCGATATACATACGCATGCAAAGTTTCAGCTCAATCGGAAACCGGGAAGTGGGTCAAATTTAACTTGCAAGATTCCACCCGAAGAAACATACATAAATTGCAAGTTAAGTAAAAGCTTGTAAAAAAAATCTCCCCCAATTTAGATGTAGGGAAAATACCCTAAAATACATTTTTTTTCAAAATTTATTCCATTGCTTTATTTATTTGTATATCCATACCAAAAAGCTTTATAGCTCTAGAAAAACAGCTGTAAAATACCGACAGACAGACTAACAGATGGACGTAGCGAAGGGTTCTTAGTTTGACTATGGAATCCTGAAAACTAATTGATAGGTAGCTACTTAAGCAAACAATTATTTGAAATTTTTGTTTAATTATGAACTATACGACATTTTCCAATGACTATGATAATGAATAGCATTAATAGCAAAATACATTTTCAATACTATTGCTCGAAATGTAGTATTTTATGTACCTGTGTTACGTTAGTACTAATTTATATACTGTGCCTGTGTTAAATTGCTTTTCCGCACACGTGCTTTTTACTTTGCCGCGTTTTTTTAATTTCTAGCTAGAGAAATAAAGACATTTCTAGCAATTAAAAAACTGTCATAACTAAAGATACATAATCTTCGTCGATATTTTTTTAAAGAGAACTTTAAAAGAGATAGGTTGTTCCTCCGAGAGTTGAGATAACGCTAGTTGTTTATATTTCCTTTGGGTTATATCTCTGTGCAGAAAGAAGATCAATTACCACGGTGGCCTGTGTCAGAAGAAGGTGATATACCTAATGATGACGCATGAAGCGCATAGGTTATCTTTTCCAAGGAGGTTTTAATGTTTACAACATTTTTCTAAGCCATATTGTAATTTATTTATGGTAATATTAAAAAAAAACTTACATATACGCGTGCCTAGTTGAATTATTGCGGATTTTCGTGAAACTAAATTGAGTCGTTTTAGTTTTGAATATGAAAAAATAATGATAATATGTGATAAAAATATACTTATGTGTATGTATGAAAAACAAAGTCAGATTCTTCCCTCGGACATTTAAAATGAGCCACAAGTCGCGTAAAATAAACTTTGGCTGCCGAAACCTTGATAGGTATTTTGTATTTTGTTTTTTCTGTTTCAGTCCTTTTTTAATTTTACCTGTTTTCTCACAAATGTATTGGAAAACGTCGTAGGTACATAGGTGTAAAAGGTAAAATGGCAAACCCGTGACGATGGTAAACCGTCGCCTGCGGCTCGGGCATACAAATCTTACTCGTTTGTTATTTACCTACCTTTTTACCACCCTCGTTTTTTAATTATCTATTCTGTGTTCGCTAGAGTGCAATAAAACCAACAGCAAATAATCAAATACCTATTCATTTACTATTCTTCATAAGAAATCCGTTTATCAATGGGGTCAAGGGTGAAATAAACCGGCCAAGTGCGAGTCGGACTAGCACTCCGAGGGTTCCGTACCACCATACCTATACTACTACATAGTATAATGACAATAATACCTATTCACATTACAAGCAAAAGACATCAACGCTTGCGAAATAAATATATTTTTTTGACATTTAGTATGGACTCCTTAGCTCGAGTACGACTCACACTTGGCCAATTTTTGTTATATTTTGTTTCATACGGGTATTAGTACTATAATGAGACGCAAGTTTCACGCTTGTATGTATAACCGTTTTTACGATAAAGCTAAATCAAATATATTTCTAAAGACCCATAAAACACGTTTTTTTAGTAACCTCCCCCCCTTATTTTTTCACTTTTTTTTCAAATTTTTAGTATTTTTTTGTTATAGCGGCAATAGAAAATACATTATGTGAAATTTTTAACTGTCTACCTATTACAGATCATGAGATATAGCCCGCGGACAGACGGACAAACAGCGGAGGCTAAGTAATAGGGTCCCGTTGGTTGTACGGAACCCTAAAAAATTTAATGAAAAAGTGATAACGTGATAGATAACGTTCATACATTACATCATTTGTATGCAAGACGCAAGACGCAAGTCGCACGTAGGCATCTCACTTACTCAAAGACTTGTTTTCACAATTTCTGTATCAGCCGAAATAGCTCAGTTGGGAGAGCGTTAGACTGAAGATCTAAAGGTCCCCGGTTCAATCCCGGGTTTCGGCAGTCCTTTTTGTATTTTTGTACAATAACTACTATTTCAATAGGTCATCAATATAATCTATAACACAATAAATTATTATTTTTGTCAAAAATAATTACATATAACAAGTACACAATACCTATTTATAAAGACTGGATTTATGAATCTATTTATATTACAACAGAAATGAAAAAAATACTATTATTTACTAGGTACATACTACTCATTTACAACGTATTTTATTGATTTCTAAACAATACTCCATTTGTAAAGTAAACCTATTCACATGTTGTTCTATGATGGTAGGTACCTACCAGCACGTGCTCAAGAATAATATTACGGATGAAATACATCCATATTTTTTGAATTTCGCAACACGTATTTACTGTAAATATCAGTTTTCTTAAAATTTATTTAGTTAATACAGTCACTTCCCAAAATTAGCAAAGTCCGGTACCTAGGCTACTCAAAGAAGAAGCAATTTTAAACAGGGCGAGGCACCGGCGGAGAAGCGGAGAAACCCTTTTGCTAGATTTATTTTTTTGGTTAAATACTACTAAATATCGGTCTTGCATAAAATATTGGACATACTTAAGGATATTGTATGAGGAATGTGCTAATATGTCACACGATAGTGTGTACTTTACTCGATCATAAAAAATCCCAAAAACAGGTCTAAAACGTCTAAAAAAAGTAAAACGAATTGTTTATTAATAAAATTTCTAAATTTGCACATAGTATTTATATGGAGATATTTCTTTTTAAGCACTACAGAGAATCTGTTAAATTTTAGTTTTTAAATTGAAGTCTTTAGAGAAATAACATAGGTAAAACATTGAAAAAGTGCAAAAGTGTGGTTATTTTCTTGACTTTTTACACGTAAAGGAAAAAATAGAGACAACTGTTTTACAAATGCCTCGCCTTAAAAGGATTGTGAACTTACGGTGAAAATAAGACTAATGACAAACGGTGATAGCGATTTTCACCTCTTGGAACTTAACCGACTTGGACCAATTTTTGATAAGTTGTCCGTAACAAAGCTAGGTTTATTATAAGTTTCGTTTTTAAATTATTGATTAAAAAGAAACAAATAAGAGCTGAAATTAGTTTTATATGAAAAAACTTAACGACAAATAAAATTGAACTCATTAATTGTATTATATTTTCAGGTGAAAATCGCTAGTGGCCGTTCTTTTAATCCCAATAAAAAGGAGCAGGTCCACAATCCTCTTAGCTCGGACGGTGCGATCAGAAAATCAAAATAAAAGGATTTTTTGTATTCCATCTGCGCTTATCAAACTTGTTAACCCTTTAACGCCCATTCAAATTGCATTACGTTCGCTAACTATACAGTAATAACAGGATAATGCCGGCAGTTGAATCTGCACGGTTATCAATTGAGGGTTAGCATTTGGCGTGATAAACACAGACCTGCATCGCATTATTAACTTCTTGAAATATTTCTTGGCAGCACAACCGAAAGATTGATTTAAATGGGCATTCGATTGCAATGATAAATGTGTGAAAAGGTTTTGCATCCAAAAATATTGCATAAGGGCTTGTGCACAAATCACGCGAGGTTTTTTCGGCTATTTTTTGACCACCCCTCCCATCTCCCCTGGTGATATTTGGTCCCCACTACCTCACGTGTTTTGTTTTAATTCAATGTACCTATATATACAGAGTGTTTGGGAGATAGTGCAGAAAACTGAAAGGGGAGCCAGAGGCGGTCATTTAGAATAAATTTGACTTAATACTCGAGCTTAATTGTAGCCTAAGTCTCTCAGTTTTCGAGATATTCGCTGTTCAATTTTCAGATTTTGTATGAAAAACGCATTTGTTTCAGTATTTCGTGATTTTCCAAAAAAAAGTTTTACTACAGTTGAAGTGCAAATTACAGTTAAAACTGCCTCATTTTATCAGCTTTCCAACAAAGTTAAAAAGTTAAAAAAAATACAAATTCATTGTAACAAAAATAATGATTGCTGTCAAAAGGGTGCCCTAAGTCCCATACAAATAATCAAGAAACATTATTTTCATGAACATGTTTTTTTTAATTCCAAAATTTATCATGTTTTTCGCATTATCAGACATCTGTGAACCTCTAGAATCATTGAATAACTTTGAATTCACAAGTTCATGCAAAAATTTCGAACTTGATTTTTTCCATAGAAAATTGTTGTAAAATTAATATGGGATTCGAGGCACCCTTATGACAACAATCGTAGTTTTTTGTAGCAACGCATTTGTATTTTTTAACTTTTCTACTTTGTTGGAAAGTTGATAAACTTAGGAAGTTTTTACCGTATTTTGTACTTTAACTGTAGTATAACTTTTTTTGGTAAATCACATAAAATTTAAACAAATGCGTTTTTCATACAAAAACTGAAAATTAAAAGGCGAATATCTCGAAAACTGTGAGACTAAGGCTACAAGTGTATTAAGTCAAATCTATTCTAAATGATCGCCTCTGGCTCTCCTTTCAGTTTTCTGCACTATCTTCCAAACAGCGAGGCCACGAGCGCCAAATTTCGGTAGATTTTTTTCTTTGTTCGTTCACTGTAAAAAAATACAGGTAAGGTCTCCTTATACTCCCCCCAACTCCCCCAACGGGATCTGTCGTGATTTTTTCGTGACCCTGTGCACAAGCCCTAACTGGTATACGTACTATAATTTATGATAGAAACTTGAAGTTTAGCAAAGGTGTTTGGAAAATATCGTGGAAGAAATAAACAGCTCACAATGAAAAAGCGAGAATCCTATTCAGAGAGATTTGTTTCTTTGACGGTAACGTCAAAAACAGACTTCTGAAAATCGGCCAAAAGCGAGTCAGGACCGCATACAAAGGGTTCCGTACTTATGAGTCCCTCTTATTTTTACGCTTTTTCTTAATTCAGATTTTTTTCTTATAGCGGCAACAGAAATACATGATCTGTGAAAATTTGAATTGTCTAGCTATCACGGTTCATGAAATAGAGCCTGGTGACAGACGGACGGACTTCGAAGTCTTAGAAATAGGGTCCCGTTTTTACCCTTTGGATACTGAACCCTAAAAACGATGAGGTTCTCTAATTCGACTTTTTTCTGTATATATGTTACGAAATATCTTCACCGATTATGGACCGATTTTAATAATTCTCTGTGTGATTAATAAGTTATACTTGGCAGGTTTTGATAAAATTTATGAAAGACCCCCAGTCATGTACCAATTTTGTCAAAATTGGTTAAGAGGTTGCGATTTAAGTTAGTAACGTGTTCAGCGTGGTCTATTACTAAATACAAAAAAAGGTAATTTCTGTTAACAAAAATAATTTCTTTTATGACTAGGTTCTAAAAATATGATGAGTTTCATTTAAATGTGTCATTTTAAAATTCCACGCATAAGCAGTCGCAGGCAAAATCTAGTTCCTTTTAATCCTTACTAATATTATAAATGTTTAAATTTTCTAGTTTGTTTACCTTTTTACGCTTCTACAACTCAACCAATCTTTCCGAAATTTGATATGCACGTAGACTGTGTCATGAAAAAGGACATAGGCTACTTTTTGTTCCGTGAAACTAGCATAGTCCCATACTGTTCTTTAGGAAAATTAATAAAAAAACTCATTTTTTGGTTGATTTCTTTAAAATTGCAACGGAGCAACGGATTGTTGTATTTTTGCACAGAGATGGTAGAGTGGGGGGTAAAAACGACCTTTATTACTAATTAGCATAATCCGACGAAGTTCCTGAGGGATCTGGGGAAAACTCATTCACGTCCGCGACGCGTCGCAGCGGAGCAACGGGTTTTTTTTACCTAGAAATAGTTGAGAGGGTGGGAAGTGAGATGGACTGCTAATCTATATATATAAAAATGAATTGCTGTTCGTTAGTCTCGCTAAAACTCGAGAACGGCTGGACCGATTTGGCTAATTTTGGTATTGAATTATTTTTGGAAGTCCAGAGAAGGTTTAAAAGGTGAATAAATATAAAACAGCTCGGAATTAAATAAAAAAAAATCAAAAATAAAATATCCGTCAAAAAATAATTAGTTTTAGGGTAGGGTAGTGTAGTGTAGTTAGGGTAGGGTAGGGTAGTATAGTATAGGGTGGGGTAGGGTTGGGTAGTGTAGTGTAGTGTATGTAGGGTATGTAGGGTAGGGTAGGGTAGTGTAGGGTAGGGTAGTGTATGTAGGGTAGGGTAGAGTAGTGTAGTGTAGGGTAGGGTAGTGTAGTGTATGTAGGGTAGTGTAGGGTAGGGTAGTGTAGTGAAGGGTAGAGTAGTGTAGTTTAGGGTAGGAAAGTATAGGGTAGGTTAGTGTAGTGTAGTGTAAGGTGGAACGAAGTTCGCCGGGACAGCTAGTCAGAATATATATATATACGGTCGAATTGAGAAACCTCCTCCTTTTTGAAGTCGGTTAAAAACGTTGACCACTTGGGCGAAGCCGCGGACAAAAGCTAGTATTATATGTGCCTATTAGGTACGCGAGGACGCATAAGCTACTTACAGCACAAAATACAACCTCAAAAAAGAAGTAATCGATACAAATTAAACGAATATAATTACGCGCGATCATCGGCTATTAGGCGTCGTAAATTATACTCTCGGTTGTATCGGCTACTAATCGTTGCTTGTAGTATGTAATTCAAACGGTAATAATATAATAAATATAGGTACAATAGGTATGACGACAGCATCAGAAATAAATTATGAACTCTTGATCACTAAATTGCACTCCTACTTAAACTTCGGAAAACCTTACTCGTTTTGTTTTCCATCAACTCTTCGATTTTTAATTCAACAAAATCACAAAAGGAGTACATAAATGAAGCTGCAAAACTATAACGACACGCCTAGGTATTTCAAACATTTTTAGAACAAAATGTAGTTTTTGACAGATGATAAAGAGTAAATCAGATGACTATCATTCGTCATCCCTATTAACATAGAATAAAGGTTTTCTGAACTGTAACGTTAACAGTGATGTCTTGCGAAAAAGCAAGACCAAGACCAAGAACAGACATATTTCTTAAGTTTTTTGTTACAAATAAATCGGGTGGGGATTTGTCGGGGCACAATGCCGTTAGTTTAACGTGGAACGTCTAGTTTTAATGTCACGGTTTTTTTTAAATTACATTTTTTAATGTTTTTTTGGGATGAGGTTGCAATCTAGACAGCGGCAGGGAGTGTCCATACTGTATCTTAGTAAGTACATAACAAAGGTATGCACTTATTTTTACCTGGAGCTTGTACTCATGCCTTTTATGGTGCAACATCTGTCAAATATTGTGTCGTTTGCGGATGATACTTCTCTTATCTTTAAAGTGAATAGGAAAGAAAACGAAATTGACGAAGTAAACAACACTCTTTCAAAGATACTAAACTGGTTCACTGTGAACAACTTATTATTAAATGCTAAGAAAACAAAATGTATACAATTTTGTTTGCCAAATGTAAAAAAGATCACTAATAGTGTAATATTAGACAGTAATAAATTAGAATTTGTAAATACCACGGTGTTCCTTGGTATAACTTTGGATGTTTCACTTCAATGGGGACCACACATTGAAACTTTAGCGGGAAGGCTTAGTTCAGCTGCTTATGCCGTTAGGAAATTAGGCAGTTAACGGATGTAGATACTGCGAGACTAGTGTATTTTAGTTACTTCCATAGTATAATGTCATATGGCATTTTACTGACTCATATAGAAACTATTTTCATCCTGCAGAAAAGAGCTATCCGCGCAATCTATCAGATGCGATCACGTGAGTCGTTACAGAATAAGTTCAAAGAAATCAATATTTTAACTATTGCTAGTCAATTTATATGTGAAAACATCATGTACGTTCGTAAGAATTTGCATTTATTTCCTAAAAACAGTGACAGGCATAATTTGAATTTAAGAAATGTAAATAAAATAGATATAGCCTTTTCGAAACTGAGTAAGGTTAAAAAGTCATTTGTGGGGTAGTTTAAAAGATTCTACAATAAAATTCCAGAAAATGTAACTAGTTTGTCAAAAAAGTTTTGTGCTCTAGAGGATATTATAAAATAATAGATTATGTAAATGACAAAGATATATATGTTGATTCTATAACAAATACCATTACCTGAGACTGTAATCTGAATCATGACATTATTTGTAATATACAATTTTTTTTTGTTTTGACTATTTAAAAGTGTGTGTAAACACCTATTTGAAATAAATTGTTTTGAATTATTTTTTTTTTAAAACTAAACAACTTTCCCCAAGAAACCCATGGTCAATTCGCAAAATATTTTTTTTACTTCCTATGGAAATCGATCAGCTGGCGGGCAAACTTTGTAAGGAAGTCTAAAAATTGTTTTGCAAATTGTCCATTGGCTTTTTTGGGAAAGTTTTTCATTTTCATGAGTACAAGCTCTAGTTAAAAATAAGTGCGTACCTTTGTTGAGACCTTATATATTATTATATATATATTTTGACCCTGCTACAAGATCAACACAGAAGAGGAGAACCTGCAGCAGCGATTCACACAGAGCAGTCGAGAATGCTCGTGATGCAGCTCAGGATGAGACTGGATGGAGCCGCGGTTTGTACTTGGTTGCTATGGAGGAAACAGATTCTTACGTCACTTCCATCACGGTCTTACTTACTTCCGTCACGTTCCTGGTTTTTAGGCACCCCTGTAACTTTATAGACGTTTTACGTCAAAAAAATATTTCAGTCGAATATTGAGTGAGTAAAATAGTAATTCAATCGGTAACGACTCGGTCGTCCTAACCAGAGGTGCAGGGTTCAAATCCGTACGGCCAATGTACCAATGAGTTTTTCGTAACTTACGTACATAAACTCTCCGATTGCTTTAACGGTGAAGGAAAACATTGTGAGGAAACCTGCACAACACACCTGCGAAGAAATTCGAAGGTTGTGTGTGAAGTCGACCAACCCGCACTGGGCCCGCGTGGTCGACTAAGGCCCGATCGCCCTAATTCAGGATAGGCTCGAGCCCCTCGGTGGGGACGTATATGAGCTGACATGATGATGATAAAAAAAGTAATTTAGACAGGCATAGACATAATAGTTGATAAGTTTGATTGTAGGTTCTTGGTGAAACATTATATCATTCGTTTTGGTATATATGTATTCAGTTTGGTATATTTGGTTTTGAACACCATCTTCAGGCAGACTTCTGCCTGAAAACCGGTCGCTGACAAATTATAATACCTAAATGAATGATAGACATAATCATACAAAGACTATCTACAGGAGGGTCTATCGAAAAATTGTGGCAATACTGCCTAACCGCCTCCGTAGCGTAATAGTTAGTCCATTCGCTTCAGATCAGGAGGTCGCGGGTTCGATTCCCGTCGGAGTCTAACTTTGTAAGAATCAGTTTTGTTGGTAGAATAGCATGTTCTAAGCGCCCTTCTCTAGCTAACACCATTTTATCTAAGTCTTGAACCTTGAATGTTAATAGCATTGATGTATTCCGACTCGAAGATGAGATAGCCAGTTCCCGTCCGCAGTTCAGTTTAAGCCCGCTTCCACCTTCGGCATCATCATCACTTACCATCAAGTAAGATGATGCCAAGGGCTTACCAATTGTAGATTTAAAAGGTTACTTTAAGGCTTCTGTCTACAAGTAAAACTAAACAAACTTACGGATATAGGTAGGGCTTACCAATTGTAGATTTAAAAAAACTTTAAGTTTAAGGTTACTTTAAGGTTTCTGTCTATAAGTAAAACTGAACAAACTGTGTAACTTACGGATATAGGTAGGGCTTAACAATTGAAGATTTAAAAAAAAACTTTAATTCAAAGGTTATTTAAGGCTTCTGCCTACAAGTAAAACTGAACAAACTGTACAACTTACAGATATATGTAGGGCTTACCAATTGCAGATTTTAAAAACTTTAAGTTTAAGGTTACTTTAAACTTCTGTCTACTAGTAAAATTGAACAAACTGTACAAAGGGCTTACCAATTGTAGATTTAAAAAAACTTTAAGTTTAAGGTTACTTTAAGGCTTCTGTCTATAAGTAAAAATTAACAAACTGTACAACTTACGGATATGCCTCAAGGAATTTATGATATGAACAAGAAAATTTTGAATCGATTTCTATTAAGGTCTTAAAAATTTCCTGTTATTTTAGCATAGTTATAGAACAAAAGTTGTTCTCTTGCTTCATTATTTTGGTACCTAGAAAAACTTCCTAAAGTAGAAAATTAAAAAAAAAACTGCGTGATTTGAACATGACGCAGCATTATTTTATCAATTATCACACAAACCCGAACATCACAACCAGTTTTGAAAATAATTCAGTTTCCCAACTATACTCAATTTGACAGTGACCTTTGGAACCTTATCGCATTACTTCAAGTACACAAACGGTTATCAATGCCTACATATTGTGCAAAACTTTATTTTGACAAGGTACTATTCGAGTTTGAAAAGTGACAGTGTAGGCGTCTCGGCGCCACTGCACAGACGAAAGTCATATATTGTATTCTAATTTTATACGAGTTAAAATGAAAACACAATTATTTAAATGCGGCTTTTAAAGGGTTAACTGGTTCATTAATTAGTAATCTCAGTAAAATCATTTATTTTTTACCTAACTGTGCTCTGAATACTTGATTTGACAATTACCAGCAAAGTAACCAAAGAGAATAAAATGAATTCATAATTATTCAAAGAATTAAAGGATCTTTCATTTGAACTTTTATTTAAAATGGTACCTACTATAGATAGTTATACAGCGTGTATAAAAACTGAGCACTAATACTTTAAGTAAGGCATCTACTCATCAAACTGATCAACTTTCCCCATGGAAATTTAAAAAATCCCTTACCATACAAAATTTATCAACAGGAAATTTGGAGAATCTGTCCAGCTGTTACGGAGGCAACCAGCGGATCGATTTTTATAAAGCGAAAGCGATTTCAGCAAAGTTGTTGTACGTAATTTGTTCAGGTTAGTGGGTAGATGCCTACTTTTTAGATTTGTAGTAGGTATATTTATATGTCGAAGGGGGTGGTTAGGTTATGGATGGCCTTGTGGTTCACGTCGTTAACTATTTCGGTATTGGGCGTCGAAATAACAATGCAGCTATATCTCAGAGGATATATATATATATATATATATATATTATATGCCTTGGATTACAATGGATGCAAACGCCGTGATCCCAGCGATAGCGTGACACGTCCGTTTGGCTCACAGATCACCACTACTTGTGTTCTTCTCGACGCTCCGCCAAAAAGTGTCTGCCCAGAGACTGACTGCCAGCTAATATGGCTTCTCCACAGATCCAATAAATTCTCAACTCAGTACGAAGTAACTAGTATCTAATCTGTGACTTAGTGCTGCCACCTCAATCACAAACAGCCTACTGCTAATGCGTCATCTTTGCTACCACATACGATCGGTTCACGAGTACAAGCGATTGTCACGCCACCACCGGTTTCACCCAGGTACTAATACCTGACGTTTGATCCAAATAAAGTGTAACAAACTATGTAAACTTATCACGAGCTGGTATTGGTCTTGTTTTCAATGACGCTACGACATATAAAAGAAATTACAACACCCCATAAATAATATAATCTTCTCGCAGGAGCGTCCAACATTATTCAATTAGTATGGAAAGTACCTTTTTTAAGGATTTCTTAGGCACACCACTTGCAGCATACCATTTTTTACCACCTCCGTGGCGTAATGGCTAAAGCAATTAGCTTCACATCAGGAGGTCATGGGTCGATTCCCCGCGGAGTCTTACTTTGTAAGACTCGGTTTGGTTGCAAGGGCATTTTCTAAGCCCGCCTGGCCAGCTACCACCATCTTAATTAAGTCTTTCCGCCAAACATCAATGCTAACAACATTGATGTGTTCCGGGTTGAAAGTAAGATAGCCAGTTCCCCATTGCGTTGGGGAATCTAGGTAAGCCCGCTTTCATCTTCAGCATAATTGACAGTGCTTGCCAATGCTGAATAAAAACAACATATTAAATATATTTTTTGTATGACAGGTACCATTTTCAGAGATTTTACAGATATAAATGCTTAGCACATACAAGTATGACATATTTTAAGTTCGATGTTATAAAACTTTGAAAAACATCCTTAGAGCTATTTTTTAGAAAACAATTGTTTTGTCTTTTTTGTATAGGAGGTACCTACTTACCTTTAATATTTTAAAAAGCTACCCCTGCAAAATTACTTAATTTTTTTTTATAAAAATCTATTCAGCAGTTTTCCTGCAAAATAGGTGAATGGACGTACATAGAAGCCGCTGGATGCGGGAAGCGCAGGACCAGTCATCGTGGAAATGATGGACATACAAATAAAGGGTATGTACGAGCAAAAACAAAAGAGGTGCCTTAAGAGTCTCCAGGAGGCTCGAGTTTCCATACAAACGTAGTTCCGCTTTAATACAAAAACTTTATGCCTGATTGAATCCAAACTTTGTAAATATATTGAGTAGACACATATCGATGTTTGTAATTAGTTTTCATCGTATTAAATTTTAACGTAACTAAACGAAGGCTAAAACTAGTTTTGTACTGAAAGTTTGAAACTGCTTTTATTTATTTCCGTTTTAAATTAGTACATCGAAAACTAATTACGACATCGATATGTGTTTCTTTAATATATTTGCAAAGTTTGGATTCAATCTGGCATGTAGTTTTTGTATTAAAGCGGAACTACGTTTGTATGGAAACTCGAGCCTCCTGGCGGCCCGTAAGCAACTTAAGACTGAACTGAGTCCTGACGTCATAGATTTTAGTTTTAGTCTACTAAACACTTGGGGCGCTGTCGTCAGTACGCAACTCACAGACGCAACTAGATATCGCGGAGTGTATGACTTATTTTTTTGCTCTGTGGTACATTACAAAACTTGTGTATGTCCTGTAAACTGCGGCTTCTTCTCATCATACTGAACAATTTTTGTTCTACGACACTGCTGAAATCGCAGAATATATTTTAACTCTTCAAACAAATCGATCAAACGGCGTCAGTGGCGTAATGGCCAGGGCCGCTACCTCCTGTCCGGGAGGCCATTGTTCGAATCCTGCCACGTACCAATGTGTTTTCAAATTTGGTTTCCATATGTACGTTTATCCGACGCTCTTACGGTGAAGGGAAAACATCGTGCGGAAACCTGCACACGCCTGCGAAGAAACTCGAAGGTTGTGTGTGAAGTCGACCAACCCGCACTGAGCCCGGTGGTCGACTAAGGCCCGATCGCCCTAATTCAGGGAAGGCCTCTCGGTGGGGAAGTATATGAGCTGATGATATGATGACAAATCGATCAGCTGATCGACAAATTTTGTGCATTTTTGTATGGAGGGTCCAACTTTTTTGAGAATTGACTATGGTTTCCTTGGGGAAGTTGTGCATTATGGTGAGTAGAATCCCCCCAGTTAACGGGTTTTACACTGATTTTATTACACCCTGTATACACACACACACACACATACATTTTTTCTCAAACACATTTTTTGGCGTATATTAATTTAGTAATATTTAGCATACTTTGCTATTAGTGATTAGTAACTACCTAGTACATTTTGATCAAAATCTCGGTGTAAATGTTGCGCTTGAAAATTTGCAAGTTAAATATGACCCACTTTCCGGTTTCCGATTGGGCTGAAATTTTGCATACACGTTTAGTTTGGATGCCAATGCAGGTTAGCTAAATGACGTCATTCTAAATCTTATATGGTGCACTGCCAAAATATGACGGTGCAGTTATGTTTTTGGCACCCCATGATATGGGTAACAAATGAAAGGGTTTGTAGAGATAAATACGAAATAATTAATTGTTTTTTTTTTTCAAATAAAATTTTTCACCTAAAAGTTTTAGGTTTTTCGAAATGAGCTTATTTAAACTCGCAGTCGGCCGTCACAGTTTTCAACCGACTTCCAAAAAGGAGGAGGTTCTCAATTCGACTGTATGTTTTTTTTATGTGTATTACCACAGAACTTTTGACTAGGTGAACCGATTTTTATGATTATTTTTTTATTTGAAAGCTAGAGCTTTCCGTGTGGTCCGATATAAATTTTATCAAAATCGGTGCAGAACTTTAATAGAAAATTAACAAAAACCAAAATTAATAATGCTTATCTTATATATAAAATTCTCGTGTCACAATGTTCGTTCCCGTACTCCTCCGAAACGGCTTTACCAATTCTCATGAAATTTTGTGAGCATATTGAGTAGGTCTGAGAATCAGCCATCAATTTTTTTTAAATATTTTTTTAGGGTAGGGTAGTGTAGGGTAGGGTAGGGTAGGGTAGGGCAGGGTTGGGTAGTGTAGTGTAGGGTAGTGTAGTGTAGTGTATGTAGGGTAGGGTAGGGTAGTGTAGGGTAGTGTAGGGTAGTGTAGTGTAGGGTAGTGTAGGGTAGGGTAGGGTAGGGTAGGGCAGGGTTGGGTAGTGTAGTGTAGGGTAGTGTAGTGTAGTGTATGTAGGGTAGGGTAGGGTAGTGTAGGGTAGTGTAGGGTAGTGTAGGGTAGTGTAGTGTAGGGTAGTGTAGTGTAGCGTAGTGTAGGGTAGGGTAGTGTAGTGTAGTGTATGTAGGGTAGGGTAGTGTAGGTTAGGGTAGTGTAGGGTAGGGTAGTGTAGGGTAGTGTAGTGTAGTGTAGGGTAGGGTAGGGTAGGGCAGTGTAATGTAATGTAAGGCGGTACGTAGTTCGCCGGGACAGCTAGTTTAATATAATATTAATAAAAATAATAATAATATTGTTGCGATGGAAGTCGGTTTTTTAACGTGTTTAGTTAGCGTTTTCAATTATTTTTGTAGCAGATATAGTCCCGCTTGGGCACGTTTTGCGTTTATTTATGCCACGGATATAATCCTGGTTGAAGGGATAACTAATAAAAATAGTATTACTACCATCGGTGCTACCTGTTAATCAATCAAGACTACAACGACCAAAATATTATTATTAAAATGACAAATGGAGACCTCGATAACAATGAATAATTCATAGTTCATTGTTTCGCACCACCAGATTTTGTTGATTCAAGGATAACGTAGGACGTTATTAAATCCACGTGCACGAAGAATTGATTACAGACACTAAAAATTATTCTCTTCAATTATTTATTACATAACAAAGTGGCCAAGTGGGTATCCACGCGCAAAGTAAAGTTACGTCAAAGTATATATGTCGCCGTCTTCTGGTTGAATCTGCTATTTGATTGAATGACTAGCGCGTTCATTGAATGACATTGAATTTTAAGGTTCTATCTGGGTCCAGCAGCAGCATCTCCGTTCTTGAGGAGGGGTTGTACGGTCGGCTGCAAGACAGTAATAAAGTTACGAACATGATAAGTAAAAACTGGACTACCCTATGTCCCTTTTCTGAACGAGATTACTATTTATACTACTCTTATCCGCGACTTCATCTCGGCGTCGGTGGCGTAACGGCTAGGGCCGCCGCCTCCTGTCCGGGAGGTCGTGGTTCGAATCCCGGCACATGCCAATATAATTTCGAATTGAGATTTCATATGTACGTTTATCCGACGCTCTTACGGTGAAGGAAAACATCGTAAGGAAACCTGCACACGCCTGCGAAAAACTGGCAGGACTGGTGTGTGAAGCCGACCAACCCGCACTGGGCCCGCGTGGTCAACTAAGGCCCGACCGCCCTAATTCAGGGTAGGCTCGAGCCCCACTGTGGGGACGTGCATGAGCTGATATGATGATGACGATGATCCGCGACTTCGTCTATGGGGCGCTGCAAAACCAGAAACTTAATAATTGGGGATCATATCGCTCGCCCTGATTTTAGTACGTAAGCATACGTGAGCCTCTCTTTAGAGCGTCATATCAAACGTAGATGTTGAATACCTCTCTCTGCTTACCCATCGCAATATGATTATGAATGACACTAACAAAGAGTTAAATTCGATTTTGGGGCAGGGTCATCAATACAGCTTTGGGCTAGGCTTTTGAAGAAACGGTAGTAAAAACTCTTTACAGCGTCATATCAAACGTAGATGTTGAACACCTCTCTCTGCTTACCCATCGCAATATGATTATGAATGACACTAACAAAGAGTTAAATTCGATTTTGGGGCAGTGTCATCAATACAGCTTTGGGCTAGGCTTTTGAAGAAACGGTAGTAAAAACTCTTTACAGCGTCATATCAAACGTAGATGTTGAACACCTCTCTCTGCTTACCCATCGCAATATGATTATGAATGACACTAACAAAGAGTTAAATTCGATTTTGGGGCATTATCATCAATACAGTTTCGGGCTAGGCTTTTAAAGAAACGGAAATGAATAATTGACAATGCCTAACACGTTAATAAACCGACTTCCATCGCAACAACTTAGTACATTTTTGCATTATTATTTTTGGTTTTTATTAATTTTCTAATGAAGTACTACACCGATTTTGATAAAATTTATATGAGACCACACGGGAAGCACTAGATTTTGAATAAAAAAAGAATCATCAAAAAAAGTTCTGAGGTAACACACATAAAAAACATACAGTCGAATTGAGAACCTCCTTCTTTTTGGAAGTCGGTTGAAAATATCGGGCTAGCGTCGCTTTACCTACTTCTTTTACGATAGCGTCCCTAACTTTGGCAAAGTTCATTTGAAACTTTAAAAATTTCACCTACAACGTGTTCGTTTAGTAAGATAAAATTAAAATTTTCACGCTCTCTTCTCTTTCAATACCTATTGTACTTAGAATTATTGCCTCTGTGGTCCAGTGTTCAACCCGCCCAAAGTCGATTCCTGGATAGGTACTGCCTTTTACAGATAATTTGATTTATGAGTTTCCCAAAAAGCAGTTATTCCTTGCAGCTAATTTTCTTTTCGCATTTTTTCCTCTGCAGCTTATTTTCACAGTCGCGTTGTTCCCATTTCTTAAATTTTTTACCCTCCAGTTAATTTCTAAATTTAAGTATGCAATGAAGTATTACCGATCACTGACGTACGGCCGACTGAACAACAGTACCTATCTACGTCTTCAAAAAAACTGTTCAACGACGTAAGAAAAGAAAAAATTACGTACACTTCAAATAAGTACCGAATGTACCTATTATGTATTGTTTTATGACTGTACCTTTATGTTATAATAATATAGTTGGTACAGATAAAATATTAGTATTAAATAAGTTACAATAGGTGCTTACAATATTTTTATAGCACACTTACAATTATTTTTTAATTAGTATTTGAATATGTTATGTGTGTCAAATAAACCAAGATGCGCACGTCTACCAGTTTTACAAAAAGCTCATTTAGTAATGAAGTATAATTTTACAAGCAGAAGGCCATTGTCTTTATCAAGAGTTGCTTTTAAGGACCTATTATTATTTTATTATTATATCAGCTCATATACGTCCCCATCGAGGGGTTCGAGCCTACCCTGAATCAGGGCGATTAGGCCTTAGTCGACCACGCGGGCCCAGTGCGGGTTGGTCGACTTCACACACAACCTTCGAGTTTCTTCGCAGGCGTGTGCAGGTTTCTTCACGATGTTTTTCTTCACCGTTAAAGCAATCGGTAAGTATATGTACGTAAGTTTTTGAAAAACTCATTGGCACATTGGCCGTCCAGATTTGAACCCGGTACCTCTGGTTAGATGGACCGAGTCGTTACCGGTTGAGCCACCTATAAAATATAATAAAGCACAAATAAAACAGTTGCCTTTTGAATGTTTAATACAAAATTACTTTATTTTCAGGGTTCCTTACCTCAAAATGAAAACATGGTTCCGCACCAAAATTTGAACTACTAACAGAATAAGACCTTTCACTACATACTTTGCTCTAGTTAAATAGGGGTCAACTTCAGGACTTTATATTTTATTATAGATTTTCCTGTAATATATGCATTCAACCTAATATACTGTGATTTTTCAAGGTTTTAGACCCAGTAGTTTCAGAGATAAGAGGGGATGATGAATATTCGCCTATTTTCTTAAATAACTTTAAACTATTTAACTTAAAATTTCTTTACCTCTTTATAATATTAGTGTAGATTGTCTCAAAAGTTCTGTTTAAACGAGGGTTTCATTCTAATGCTCGATATTACATTGCTTTACAACCTATCACATATTGCCATCATGTCAATAATCATCATCATCATCATATCAGCCGAAAAACGTCCCCTGCTGGACAGAGGCCTTCCCCAAGGATTTCCACGACGACCGGTCCTGCGCTGCCCGCATCCATCGGCTTTCCGCGATCCTCACGCTACGCTACGTTTTCCCGTGCGCGGTCGCCACTCGAGAACTTTACTACCCCAACGGCCATTCGTTCTACGAGCTATGGGCCCTGCCCTCTGCCACTTGAGTTTAGCGATTCTGTAAGCTATGTCGGTTACTTACCTTCTACTTTATTACTTACTTATGTGTACCTATTTATGACTTAACCACCGATCACCGTTAAATAGCCCATATCGCTTCAAAATACTTTTAAGATTAATAGGCGGCTGAAGTGGAACATCTTACTCTCGTCGGATGCTATCTATGTTAATAATTGTGCATGATCACTTAAAAAATATTCAGAAAATGGTCGTATCTTACATCCATTAGCGGTTCATATCATATGCAAATTGCTCTTGTCTCGCGGCTTACCTACCTACAATTATTTCGTTCGTCGGCGATTTCTCCTTATTTTCCCTTCTGTATTCTGTTATCTGTGGCTAGGGTTACCATTTTATGTAAGGAAGATGCCTGTCTAGGGTGCACAAAATGCCTGATTTTTCAGAAAAATGCCTTTCTACAGTAACAAAACTGTAAGTCTTAAAATATACAACAGATAGTTTTAACTATGATAGGTAATTAGTTTAACTCGTTTTTTCGCACGCAGCGCTTCGCTCTGCGCGCGCGGTGATAGTCAGTTTTATCATCTTGTGTGTGATTGGAGCGCGTATGCGAGCTTTTTAAGCGACTTCAAAAAAAGGAGGAGGTTTCTCAATTCGACCGTATATATATTTTTTTATGTGTGTTCGCGGATAACTTCGTCATTTATGAAACGATTTTGATGATTCTTTTTTTGTTAGAAAAGAGATTTCCCAAGGGTGGTACCATTATAAGGAAACCAGAATCTTATAGTGATATCCCAGAGAAATCGGAAGGAACCTTAGTTTCCTGTTTGAAGTCGGTTTTTTTTGTTCAAAATTATAGATTTTACTGAGACCCGCGAAATTCAAAAACGCCTGTCTCAGCCTAGCGCCGGCCGCACGCCTGTCTAAACCACAAAATGCCTGTCAAATGCGACAAATGCCTGTCAGATGGTAACCCTACCTGTGGCTAGTTTACGACAATAAGTACAGTAAGGTGATGATTTTGGGTGGTCCTGGTTTTACTGATGTTATTATTTGTTGGAAGTTATTAATGGTATGTCTTGTGAACAGTGTAATCAAGATTAGTTTGTTTTCATCGAGCACTCATTAGTGTTTATCGGATGAACGATTGACTTTTAGCTCTTATCTGCTGTAGAGATTTTGATGTGATTGTATTGAAGAGGTCCTCATGTGAAATTCCAGATGTATGACTTGTGTTGTTCATTTATCATGCACGTTGTTTACAGACGCGAGATGCTTGATAGACAAAGTGTCCGATGGTTCTATTTACAATAGGGCCAGAAATAACAATGTTCATAGTTTTGTTATTATAGTTTTTTATTGCCTTTGTTATGTATTTAGAAGTAGATAATCTGTATAAAAATATTTAGCAAAAATTGTTAAAAGTGGCAATATTGCAAAATTATAAATTTTTAGTAGTAAGCTGAGGATGGTCGTAATTTTGTTTATTGTTAATTAAAAATAATCTAAAAACCTTGTTTTTGTGTAAGTAAGGGGTCTCGATAAGCTGGGAGGACATACACACATAAAACACACACCACCACCACATACATGCTTACAGGTAAACTCGAAAAACGTGGGGCCCATCTTTCTACTAAGATAAACCAAAGCTTTCGTGTTCATTCATTAAGTTTCATTATTTTAAGGCACTTAAACACTTGGTTTTTAGATTATTTTTAATCAACATTGAATATTTTCTTCTTTTTCGTTTTTCACCCGGAGCGACAGACAAACGAACTAATTGAATGTACTAAATATTATGGCCGACAGACAGACAAACAAGAAAGTTTAGAAAGCATAGTCATCTAGTTGTGAGCCACCCTGACTGTTTCAGCCGGATAGCTAATCGGGAAGTGTTCGAAATGTAAGTTGCAAGATTCCACCCGGAACGACAGGCCGACAGACAGACAAACAAGAATGTATAGAAAGCATTGTTATCGAGTTGTGAGCTACACTGATTGTTTCAGCTGGATAGATAATCGGGAAGTATTCGAAATGTGAGTTGCATGATTCCACCCGGAACGACAGGCCGACAGATAGACAAACAAGAAAGTTTAGAAAGCATTGTCATCGATTTGTGAGCCACCCTGACTGTTTCAGCCGCATAGCTAATCGGGAAGTGTTCGAAATGTAAGCTGCAAGATTCCACCCGGAACGACAGGCCGACAGACAGACAAACAAGAAAGTTTAGAAAGCATTGTCATCGAGTTGTGAGCCACCCTGACTGTTTCAGCCGGATAGCTAATCGGGAAGTGTTCGAAATGTAAGTTGCAAGATTCCACCCGGAACGACAGGCCGACAGACAGACAAACAAGAAAGTTTAGAAAGCATTGTCATCGAGTTGTGAGCCACCCTGACTGTTTCAGCCGGATAGCTATCGGAAAGTGTACGAAATGTTAGTTGCAAGATTCCACCCGGAATGACAGGCCGACAGACAGACAAACAAGAATGTATAGAAAGCATTGTCATCGAGTTGTGAGCTACCCTGATTGTTTCAGCTGGATAGTTAATCAGGAAATATTCTAAATGTGAGTTGCAAGATTCCACCCGGAACGACAGACCGACAGATAGCCAAACAAGAAAGTTTAGAAAGCATTGTCATCGAGTTGTGAGCCACCCTGACTTTTTTAGCCGGATACCTAATCGGGAAGTGTTCGAAATGTAAGTTGCAAGATTCCACCCGGAACGACAGGCCGACAGACAGATAAACAAGAAAGTTTAGAAAGCATTGTCATCGAGTTGTGAGCCACACTGACTGTTTCAGCCGGATAGCTATCGGAAAATGTTCGAAATGTAAGTTGCAAGATTCCACCCGGAACGACAGGCCGACAGACAGACAAACAAGAAAGTTTAGAAAGCATTGTCATCAAGTTGTGCGCCACCCTGACTGTTTCAGCCGGATAGCTAATCGGAAAGTGTTCGAAATGTGAGTTGCAAGATTCCACCCGGAACGACAGGCCGACAGACAGACAAACAAGAAAGTTTAGAAAGCATTCTCATCGAGTTGTGAACTATCGTGGTTGTTTCAGCCGGATAGCTAATCCAGAAGTGTTTGAAATGTGAGTTGCAAGATTCCACCCGGAACGACAGGCCGACAGACAGACAAACAAGAAAGTTTAGAAAGCATTGTCATCAAGTTGTGAGTCACCCTGACTGTTTCAGACGGATAGCTAAGCGGGAAGTGTTCGAAATGTGAGTTGCAAGATTCCACCCAGAACGCCAGACATACCAACAAGAAAGTGATTTAATAAAAACGTGTCCAAACGTGTTAGTAATAAAATAACGCCACCTTCCTCATAAATTGAGCAAGTTCATATAGTGTTTTTTACGTATTTCCGATGCATTATGAATATTATGATATTATGTACTTGCCCAAACAAATAATCAGCGAAAAGCGGGTCATTTCTACAGTAAAAATCCTAAAATGATAAATTAGGATAATCTAAGGATAGTATTTAAACGCAAATCAAAAAAAAAAAACTTTTTGTTAAAAGAATCCTACTCGTAATCCCCATCAATGTTACTCAATGCACAGCAAAATATTTATCTCAAAATATTATTAACTAGCTGTCCCGGCGAACTTCGTTCCACCTTACACTACACTACCCTACCCTATACTACCCTACCACAGTATAATAAAGAGTACTACGTACAGTATGGTCACTCCCTGCCCCTCGTTGAAAGTGCCGCCCACCCCCGCTCAGATATCTCCCAGAAATCCTAGCACGTCTTATCTCACTCACACAAGCATGGTTCGCGTTCACCTACACGGGCTTAGACTGTGTGCGTAGGAACGCGTTTGTTTCATACATTTGATCGCCAGTGACCGAGGTGTGACCCTACCCTACCTTACCCTACCCTGCCCTAAAATCTTCTCCTGACAATAACAAACTCAACAAAAAAAATGCAAAATCGGTCCAGCCGTTCTTGAGTTATAAATGGTGTACCTAACACGAATTTCTTACATATGTATATATAAAGATTAAGCAACAATTTAGGTTCGTGGCGCACCACTATTTACCTAAGTATAACGTTTATCTGGTTTAAGCAACACTGATTTATTATTTCGTAAGTCAGATCCACCACCCAGGACGGTTTATTTAATCAAACCTATTATCGCTCGCTTCGCTCGCTCAACTCTAGTCCAGTTGAGAAGAACAGACAACTTGATGTGCAACCACAATTTCTGATATGATTGTCATGAATAAATGGTTTAAATAAATTGATAGGTGATGGATGAGCAACTAAAAATATTCCATAATCTACTAACTAGGTACTTATTTTACCAAAGAAATTTATAATTCAAGATTTTTAACACTGCTTTGTTTACGTATTATTTAAACTCTTAAGAAAACAAATTGTGTATTTTGTTTGAATTACCTTTTGAATTTTGCGTCTACTGTTTTACAGAATATAAAATTATTTAATTAGAAATGCTCTGCGTGTATACAGGTTGAAACAAAATTGGTTTAGGTCCCGTTAACTGGGGCTTCTACTCATTTTACTAAACAGCTTTTTCCAAGGAACCCATAGTCAATTAGCAAAAAAATGTACAAAATTGGTTAATCAGCTGATCGTTTTGTATAAAGAGTTCAATTTTTTTTGAGATTTCAGCAAACTTGTAGAACAAAAGTTGTTCAATTTGATGATTAGAAGCCCCAGTTAACGGGACCTTCACCAATTTTGTTACACCCTGAATATATAAGGTCTAACAAAATTTGCTGAAACTATTTTAACTGGTGCTTCTACCCATGAAACTGAACAACTTTCCCCATGAAACCCATAGTCAAATCTCAAAAAAAATTTTGAACTTCCCATACTAAGTTGGCTGATCAGCTGATCGAGTTAGTATGGAATAGCCAATTTTTTTTTGCGATTTGACTATGCGTTCCATTGGGAAAGTTGTTTAGTTTCATGGGTATAAGCACCAGTTAAAATAGTTTCAGCTAATTTTGTTACACCTTATATATGTATTACATTGAATCTTAGAATAAGATAAGCCAAGCTTAATTAACTAAACTAAACTTTATAATCAATGTTCAAAAGTATTACTAAAATAACTGAGCAGATAATATTTATCCTTTAAAAAGATAAATGGGCGTACATTCTCGAAGAAATGTAAGAATCTTGTCAAGTACAAGGAATAAAATGTTCCTGTATCGAGGTGGGCTCGAGAAAATGTTTCATGCCTACATTAGAAGATTAATGAGTTTCAATTAATTAGCATGTATTTGTAAGCTTCGGGGCATCTTGATTGCTTTAAATTAAACCTAACTGTATATTAGGAGTTTGAAATGTCTTAATTTGAATGAGAAACTAATGAATGTTTAAAGTGTGGGTGCTTTTCGATTATTATAAATTTAATTACTAAATTTATATACGAATTAGTTACCAATAACATTGGTCCTAGCATTCGATAGCACCAGATTTGAAATTTGTGCAGCTTTTTTAAAAGCTTGTATTTAACTTGCAAAGTTTGTATATGTACAAATATACCTAAACATATGTATGTATGTTTGTTTAGTTCAAATCTTGCGATTGAGTTTAGAGCAACTTCTGAAGCAAATAGAGACTTTTGTTATTTTGAAGTTGATCTGATGATGAACTTTAGAGTTGGAATCAAGGTCCCAGAATCGTCTTTTATTTTTCAATAGAATCGTAGGAAACACAATACTGTGCTCACCTTTTTTGAAATTGGAATCGTGTATTTTATATTCATTTGAGTATTTGGCTTTTGGAGTTTAAAAACTCTTCAAAATAAAAGCTTAAGATTTCAGTTTTTTCGAAAATTATGTCAATGAGCATTTTTATCCAATTGTTTTTCACCATTGGGTTCTTTTGATCAAGGGCCGCCAGGAGGCTCGAGTTTCCATACAAACGTATTTCCGCTTTGATTCAAAAACTACATGCCGGAATGAATACAAACTTTGCAAATATATTGAGGAGACACAATGTCCGTTGCTCTGCGTAAGTGCATTCGTTGCGCTACTCTAAGCCGCTATATTGTAATACTGTGATACTAGTGTAGAGAAGTGCGGTGGTACGGAACCCTTAGAGCGCGGGCCAAGGCCAGTCGTCTCTTTTTTTTTCGTCTGTGTGTTGCATGTCGCGTGACGGTTGCTTTCGTCTGACAGTATGATCGTTTCGTCCTCTGTACCGTAGCGAGAGCAGCCATGATCGTTTCGTCCTCTGTAAAGTTTCACTTTTACCGTGGTTTCATAAAACCACACACTTACTTTTTTTCTATAAGGCACTTTCTAGGGTCACGACAGGTCATAGTGTCAACCGGGCAGTGTCACGGCGCGGCGGCGTGGGAATACGAACCATGTATTTGCCCGGTGCCGAGTCCCGGCACATTTGTCGGCCACTCCGATCCAGGCCAAACACTCCAGGTCATTGTCAGAGGCGTAATGGGGATAGATAAACAACAATAAAAGAAAGAAAGGGTTATATGGGTACGCTGTATACAGGGTGTAAAAAATGGTGTGAGTAGAAGCCTTCAACCAAAGTATATTTATTAGTACTAACATACAGTATGGACACTCCCTTCCGCTCTCTAGATTGCGACCGCACCCCCTCGTCACCCAGATTGATACAGATTGGTTACAGTTTGGTTGTCGAACGTATAGGATTTCGCCGCCATTTTGTTTGTTTGTTTTGAAATGTCATTTCTGGCTCGTTGTATGAAGTGATCATGGTGTGCTTTAACTGTGGCTTCTTGTCAACATACTGAACTACTTTTCCCAAGAAAACCCTTTTTTACCCGACTGGGCCAGAAGGATGGTTATGTTTTTCAAGTGTATGTATGTATGATTATTTCTTCAGCAGGCTCTGTATCCTAAACTACTTGGTGGATTTTGAATTGCAAGGTGTCGTTAAATTCGTCTTGATCTCTTGATTGACAATGATGAATTTTTAACTGACTAGCCAAAAAATAAGGGTTAAGTTTTATTGTCGTCGGGTTTTTAATTTTGCATTAATTCCCAGTCATTTATTCACAATTTGTAAGCCTCATTATAGGCATAATCTCACCTTATGACAAGATTCCGAAGATGTAAGTGGGCGTACCAAGATTCCCCAACGCAATGGGGAGCTGGCTGTCGTATCTTCAAACCGGAACACATTAATGCTTTCAATATTGACGTTTAGCGGCAAAACTTAGACAAGATGGCGGTAGTTAGAAAATGCCTTTCCTCCAACCAAACAGAGTCTTACAAGGTTGGACTCCGCCGGGAATCGAACCCGCGACCTCCTGATGTAAAGCTAATGGACTTAACCACTACGCCATGCAGGCGGTTAAATTTATAAAGACCCATAGTAAATTCGCAAAATAATTGTACTCTTCATACAAATGCATCAAATGAGTGACCAATTTTGTGCATTTTCAATCGATTTCAAAAAGGGGGAGGTTCTCAATTCGGTTGTATTTTTTATGGTTGTTTTTGAGGAACTCCGTAATTTTATACCGATTCGGGAAACTATTGTTTGTTTGCAAGAATATACTTTTGTATTGGTTCCATAGAAATTTCATCAAAATCGGTTAAAGTGCTTTTTAGGGTTCCGTAGCCAAACGGTAAAATCGGAACCCTATTACTAAGACTTCGCTATCTGTCCGTCTGTCACCACTTCACCAGACTGTATTTCATGAACCTTGATAGCTATTCAGTTGAAATTATCACAGATGATGTATTTCTATTGCCGCTATGACACCAAATACTAAAAAGTAGAAAAAATAATAAAATAAGGAGGGTCACCATGCAAAAAACGTGTTTTTTTTTAACATGAAACTAGCTCCATCTAGTGTGATAATACCGAACCCTTTCAGTGCGGTTCTGACTCTTACTTGACCGGTTGTTTTAGAAATTAAACATAAAACCTAAATTATGTAGCAATATTGTTACTTGTTTATTGCGATTGAAGTCGGTTTCATAACCGGAGGAGGTTCTCAATTCATCGGAATCTTTTATTTTTATTTACGTGTTTAGCGTTTTCAATTATTGTATGGAGCGTTTTTAATATTTGACTATAGGTTCCTTGGGGAAAGTTGTTTAATATGATGAGCAAAAGCTCCAATCAACGCGTCATATAGCAATTTTGTTACACCCTGTATATATGATGGCGCTAGGCGCTAAGGTCACCAAACTTAGGCAGGTAGGTAAAGTTCGTTTGCTGAATTAGCCTCAACTTTGATAAATTCCGCTCGCCGCTGCCGGCTTGCTTCAAAAACTCCGTCAAAGGTGCAGCTATTTTAGCAAACGAACTATACCTAATGCGAGGTATTGATTGGAACAGTTGTCTCTGTCTTTTTCTTTACGTGTAAAGAGTAAAGAAAATAACCACACTTTTTAACTTTTTCAATGGTTTTTCGTATTAATCAAAAACTACAATAAAAGTATAAAAAATAATAACATTACTCACTTTGTATTGTCATAACTATATATATTTAAAATTTATACTTGATAATATTAGTCATAACTAGAGTTGAAAGTAACGGTGTAGACCTATCTTTGGGTTTTTTTTTCGAGCTCAAACTGCTCAATCGTGTTTCTAATAGCTAAGGAACATCATCAACAATAAGGGATTTTTTTCAACCTTTGGGTTTTCTATTGTTTAGGAGTAATTGACGTCAAAAATAAAAACGATCAACATGTTAAAAAACCGACTTCCATCGCAACAACTTTACATTTTTTTTTGGTTTTTGTTAATTTTCTAATAAAATACTACACCGATTTTGATAAAATTTATATGAGACCACACGGGAAGCACTAGCTTTAAAGTTTAAAGTTTCTTTGCAGATGTGTGCAGGTTTCCTCTCGATGTTTTCCTTCACCGCAAGAGCGTCGGATAAACGTGCATAAGAGATCAAAATTCGAAAACACATTAGTACGTGTCAGGACTCGAACCACGACCTTCCTGATAGGAGGTAGCTGCCCTTGGCGTTGCGCCACTGACGCACTTACCTAGATATATTTAATAAAATACTTTGATAATACCTGTTCTTCTTTCCAGCGCTGTGTAGATTATAAGTGTGAGCATGGCTCATAAGCGAGCGAACCAAACCTAATGGACTTGTAATACCCGCAGTCTTCAAACACACGAGTGGCGTTAAAAGGACGAAGAGCCTTCACAATGCAGATTTACGTGTGGTACAAGCTACGAAAGGAACTTCATTTCAGCTCGGAAGGATTTAAATGCCAGGCATTTATCTGTAGAAACCTGCTAATAAAATAAATAAAGGGAATCTCAGGATTTGTTGTGAAATACGGCCTTCCGTTCCGTTCTTATTGTACCTATCTTGCTTTTTTTCTATCTACACACATCAAAAGTGTCAGGAGACTCAGATGTTATTTTTCGAGGTAGGTATATATTATGTAGTAAGCGATATCATAGAATTGACCATTTTCAATTAACGGTCGTCGTAAAATTGACCATTTCATGAATGTATTTAATAGATCATGAACTGGCCGGCCATTTCATACGAAATGAACCTAAACTAAACTGCCTCCCACCACCCGGAGTGAGCAACGGATCGTGAAACTCTTCGAAAATATCATCATCAAACCAAACGAACCTATTATCGCTTGATCAATTCACATTTTCATGATCATTTCATGATCTCACCAATATCCCCCCGATCATTTTATGAAATGGCAAATTGCAATAATGTCGCCACAAATCACACAACATTATCATTTTTTCTTTCTAATATTATAACTAAATCCTAATGATCTAGTAAAGTCACATTTATTCATATACACGTACTTACGCTACGTCAGTATAAATTCACACACATAATGACAAAAACCCATAAATAAACCCACGCCTCAATCACGCAACCGCTTCAGCTGATGCCTTAAAGCACATCCTAGAATCAGGATTGTAGGTCCAATATTTGCTGAGTGGAGTATTTTTTGTTAAGCCCGAGTGGTAGGGTTGAATGGTTGAGGGTGTTTGGAGAGGCCAGCCTCCATGGTCCATGGCGAGGAATTTGGGAAATTGTGCCGAACGAAATGACGCGATGATGGACCTCCTTTGTGTCGGTGTCAAGTGAAGTGTTGCCAGGACGAACCAAATATTTATTGGTTTGCAAGAACGTTATTTATTTTATGAGTTTGCTGAGGAATTTGGGACAACAGAAAAGGTTGTTTTACAAAAGGCCTTGAACCATTTAATTAATTACCTAACCAATTAAGTTAAATATTCAAAACCCGACTGCATTAAACTATTCTCTTCTTCTACGTTGTAACCCCAGGAATTGGCAATCGTGATTATCATGCATCAAGTCGAGTCAGGTAGGCGTAGATAGATAGAATATTACCGCTTTTTTACAGTCAGGTAAAAATATATTCTATGTCACTCAAAGCCAATCCAAGAAGTCGATTAGATTACAGGCTCAGCATAAGACACAGGCATACATACATACACACACACACACACACACACACACACACATACTTGAAAAAAATACCCATATTTTTGGGCAGTCGAGTAAAAATCTATTTTGAGTTAACCTATTTAACATCCTCCATGGCGAAATAGTTGGTCCATTAGCTTTACACCAGGAGGTCGCGGCTTCGATTCCCAGATAACTTTATAAGACTCGACGTGGTTGGTTGAAGACATTTTCTAAGCTCGCCTGGCTAGTTACCACCATCTTATCTAAGTCTTGCCACCAGACATCAATGTTAACACCATTGATGTGTTCCGGCTTAAAGATAAGATAATTTTGGTAAGCCAACTTCCATCTTCGGCATCATCGTCACTTACCATCAGGTGAGAATATGCCAGTAGGGGCTTACCAATTATGGACCAAATTAAAAAAAATCGTAAATAAACTCCTACAGCTACGAGCTTCCCTGAGTAGGTATCGGCGGCAGATCGTCAGAATCCGCAGATCGCGAAATGGGGCAAGGTTAGGTTAGGTTCGTGGGCTCCGTCGACTTTTCGGAGCCCCGCGATGAAATACCTGGGGCTTTAACGATCTGCTTGGGAATATCTACATCTATGAATAATATACATGGTGTAACAAAATTGGTGTAGGTCCCGTTAACTGGGGCTTCTACTTATCATATTAGTATGATACTACTTTTGTTCTATGAAATTGTTTAAATCCCAAAAAAACTCTGCATCAGCCGATTGACCCATTTTATGCACTTCGATCAAATGTTACGTTACCGCCACCGTTATCTCAACCTAAACAGGAACACTCGCAGGGTCAAAACTTATAAAACAGTAAAAAGTTTTCACTTCTGTCGTCACTCCCGGAATGGTTAGGTTAGGTTAGGTTATTTTTTGAAAATTAACTTGGTGATTCTTGGGGAAATTTGTTCAGTATGGTGAGTAGAACCCTCAGTTAACGGGTCCAACACCATTTTTGTTGCACCTTTTTTTTATTCACAATTGATAAGCCCTTGGCATCATCTCACCTGATGGTAAGTGAAAATGATGCCTAAGATGGAAGCGGGCTTACCAAGATTCCTCAACGCAATGGGGATCTAACTATCTTATCTTCATGCCGGAACACATCAATGCTGTTAACACTGATGTTTGGCGGCAAGACTTAGATATGATGGTGGTGGCTAGCCAAGCGGGCTATGAAAATGCCCTACCACTAACCAAACCGAGTCTTACAAAATTAACCCCACCGGGAATCGAACCCGCGACCTCCTGGTGTGAAACGAATGGACTAACCATTACGCGGTTAAACCTGTATATATTATGTCACCGGAATATTGTGAAAACCGCGATATTACAATCTTACTAGGTTAGATTATAATATAACGATAAATTGTGAATCGAATCACAATTTCACGGCCTATTATTGTACGTCCGAATAAAACCAATGATTTCTTCTGCTGCGAAGAATTCTGCTTCCCAGGGGGGGGAGCTTTGCTTCGCTTCGCGAGGCTCTTTGACTATTAAATCAATCAAACCTGACCGAACCTAACATTTATTTAATGTTTTTCTCTTCGCTTAGTGTTATTGTTATGTCACTAGTGAGATTACAATGTCAAAGGTGAAATCGTAAACAATAATATGTTACAGTTCACAATTTTTCGACAGTTCACAATCTAGCGAGATAAATTCCGTTAGATTATAATCTAACGGAATTTACAATATTACTGTGACATATACAACAAAACGATTTTCAATTAATCCTTACATACGAGTATAAATAGAGAGCAGGGTTTAAAAATGTTTGCCGAACTCTCCACTTCCGCTGTATGTATGTAAGCAAGGTATTATTGAACAGTAGCTCGGCATCATGGGGGATACCAAGAAATCTACACACACACACACACACACACACACACACACACACACACACATTAACACAAACACATATTATGGGCAGTCGGGTGAATATAGTCTATTTTAAGTTAACCTATTTAACCTCCTCCATGGCGTAATGGTTGGCCCATTAGCTTCACACCAGGAGCTCGCGGGATCGACTCCCAGCTAACTTTTTAAGACTCGGCGTGGTTGGTAGTAGACACTTTCCAAGCTCGCCTGGCTATCTATGTCTTGATTTTGGTTAAGAGGAGTGTAATCCCAGTGTCCTAGTGCTCTCAATACAAACAAAGTTTCTTCTGCACCGTTTTTTTATTCACAATTGGTAAGCCCTTGCCATCATCTCACCTGATGGTAAGTGACGATGATGCCGAGGATGGAAGCGGGCTTACCAAGATTCCTCAACGCAATGGGGAACTGACTATGTTATCTTCAAGCCGGAACACATCAACGCTGTTAACACTGATGTTTGGCGGCAAGACTTAGATAAGATGGTGGTGGCTAGCCAGGCGGGCTATGAATATGCCTTACCACCAACCAAACCGAGTCTTACAAATCGAACACGCGACCTCCTGGTGTGAAACGAATGGGCTAACCATTACGCCACGGAGGCGGTTAAACCTGTATACAACAAAACGTTTTTTAATATATATTTTTTTTTTATTCACTATTGGTAAACCCTTGACAACATCTCACCTGGTGGTAAGTGACGATGTTGCCGAAGATGGAAGCGGGCTTACCAAGATTCCCCAACGCGATGGGGAACTGGCTATCTTATCTTCATGCCGGAACACACCAATGATATCAACATTGATATTTGGCGGCAAGACTTAGATAAGATGGTGGTGGCTACTCAGGCGGGCTATGAAATGCCCTACCACCAACCAAACCGAGTCTTACAAATCGAACCCGCGACCTCCTGGTGTGAAACGAATGGGCTAACCATTACGCCACGGAGGCGGTTAAACCTGTATACAACAAAACGTTTTTTAATTAATCCTTACATACGAGTATAAGCATACAGCAGGGTTTAAAAATGTTTGCAGACCTCTCCACCCCGCTGTATCATCATCATCATATCAGCCGAAGGAAGTCCACTGCTGGATATAGGCCTCCCCCAAGGATCTCCACGACGACCGGTTCTGCGCTGCCCGCATCCAGCGGCTTCCCGCGACCTTCACCAGGTCATCGGTCCACCGAGTGGGAGGCCTGCCTACACTACGCTTTCCGGTGCGTGGTCGCCACTCGAGAACTTTACTGCCCCAACGGCCATCTGAACCCCGCTGTATGCAAGCAAGGTATTATTGAACAGTAGCTCGGCATCATGAGGGATACCAAGAAGTCTACGAAGGTGCTCTCTTGGTTTCTGTTAAGAGGATTGTAATCCTAGTGCTCTCGATACAAACGAAGTTTCTTCTATTTAAATGTCAATCAATCAAAGTTATTGAATTTATAATAAACACGTTCTAGATATCAACAGGTGAGTGTGGTTTGTTAAAAAAATCTTAAATGTTTGTAATAAAATATTTTTCTTTTTCTTTATTTGTAAGTACCTATAAAAATTTACACAAATTATTTACAAATTTTTTTAAGGACTTTTCTCGGGATTCAAATGTATAAAGCGCGCTAAGGAATACACTCCTCTTAAGAGATACTAAGTACTTAAGGGCATCCCCCTACCTAACTATCGCCGCTTTCAGTTATAAAATAATTACCCGATTAACTTACATTTTAATTGATGAAATTGAATAAAAAGATACTGCTGTTTATTAAGAAATTACGAGTAGCATAGGTACTAAAAGTTGCTACTTTTGATGTACTTACTTATAGCGAGTAATTATTCTATAACTTATGGCGGCGCTACTTAGCTGGGGGTTGACGAACTATGAAATTTGGCAAGTAATACTGTCTTATACTGCAAGTATAGGGAAAAATCTGAAAACTGTACAATTGTAATTAAATCGTAAAAAATACAGTCTTTATTTGTAGTACGTATCAATTATGCAAGAAACGGCGGGCGATCCAAATTTTTAATTGAGTTAACCGTGTCATGTGGGGTATCGTATGAAAGGGCTTCATTGGGACAAGCTTAAACAGATTTTTAATAATTTTTTTGATTTATAGTTTTCGAATTATGACGAAGAATGAAAAAAAATATATTTTCCCTTTTGTTTGCTCTATGTCTGGGTGTTAAATATCTATATATGTATGTATTTAAACGTATATAAGTATGTATATCAGTCTCTGGTAACCCATAACACAGGGAATCCTACTTTGGGGCCAGATGACCATGTGTGATTTGTCCCAGAATCATCATCATCATCTTCCGAGCCTTATTAATCCCAACTATTTGGGGTCGGCTTAAAATTATACTGATTTGTCCCAGAATATTTATTTATTTTATTTAATATGTATAGGTAGGTACTTAATAATTTTAGCGTATGTAGTACCTAACAGTGTGCACTGTTATAATTTATAATATGTACATACAAATTTGTACGGAACCCTCAGTGGGCGAGTCCGACTCGCACTAGTCCGGTTTTTTTTTAAATACGCTTACCTAACATTATACAGGGTGTAACAAAATTGGTGTATGTCCCGTTAACGGGGGCTTCTACTCATCATACTGAACAACTTTGTTCTACGACTTTGCTAAAAACGTTTTTTTTTCTCTTCATACAAATCAATCAGCTGATCGACCGATTTTGTAATACCTATATTATAGAGGGTCCAATTTTTTTTTGAGAATTGACTTTGGGTTTCTTGGAGAAAACTGATCAGTATGACGCGTAGAAACCCCAGTTAACGGGACCTACACCAATTTGTTACACCCTGTATAGATACCTATACATACATCTGTGTAAATAAATAAATAAATACCTACATTCGTAGAAAAAATTATTTATGGAAATATCAATTCGTTATCACAACCGTCTCATAAAACTTATCTAAATTAAGACGTCATTAATCATTATCCAAAGATAGTGGGCACAGAACGTGCACAAAATTTCATTCATGCCTCCGAATGAACGAACCATAAGCATTCACAATTTACATAGAACCTACCTTCGTAACACACAAAAAACCTGGACCTCTGAACGCCGCCGTGTCTCTTCTAGCAGGTAGTTGAGGCAAGACCGGCTTAAAGCAATTGTTTGGCCAAACGTTTAACACCTAACTGCACATAGCTAGTTCAAGGAGCATCATAGGCCTCGATTATCGAAATTTGTTGCCAGACACTTTCCAACTGTTCTTTTTGGCTTCCTGGTTGGTGCTTTGCTTGAACTGTTAATGGCTCAAAGTTTTTTTTTTTTTTAATGATAAATTCTTTATTAAATTTTACTGGATATGCATATACGAGTATATGGTGACTTTTAATTAGTTCTTAATAGCAAAGGATATGAATGTACTCGTGATTACAAACAACTTTCCCAAAGAAACTATATGTCATATATAGAAAAAAAATTTTTGGTTCTCGATACACAATTAAGTTATCAAATCGGCAAAAATGTATAAAGGACCAAAATTTCTTTTTCATATTTGACATACAGTTTCTTTGGGAAAGTTGTTTGTGATCACAAGTACATTCATATCGTTTGCTCTCAAAACTAATTTAAAATCAAATGTAGAGATACTACATAGAAAATTTGAAACTTGAACTGTTTGTTTCCGACAGACGTCTCATCCAAAATCACAAGTTAACCCTATATGCTGCAAAGAAAATTTCTTGACAATGTTGCCCTACAACAAAATATTACGTAACTCACAAATTAGTATCTAATGCGCCAGACCAGACCACGTTCAGATGTTACCGATCAAAAACAAGCAAGTACTACCATATTTCTGTATTTGAATTAATATTTACCTTTTATTTGGTGAGTCGGTTCAGTACACCTGAACCCACCTGGCGTGCTGCATACTGCGTGCTGCGGCGTGCATTGCGCGTCCATAGGCCGCTCGATACTTAGCACTCATGAGTACATGTTAGTATCTACAAACATAATTGAATGCAGTACACATGTGGCATAGCCCAAGCGGTGTTATTTCTTCCTTTGAACATAGAGTAGGTACTTTACGCAGAGACTACGTATCCTATGTAACCTTCAAAATTTACTGTAGTAATTTAATGTATTAAAAACAGATATTTTAGAACATAAGAAACAACAGTGTCCTTTTCTAATCTTTGATATTATTTAAATAGCTTTTTGCTCGCGGCTTCACCCGCATGGACATCGTTTCTGTGACTATCTTTGAAAGTGGGTGGTGCGCAAGCCACAAGCGGCTCTTAGGCGTGGAAAAGAGTTTTCTCCAGATATCTCGCAATCCATGTCGGGTTATTCCAATTAATTGTCTTTGTCACTTTCCACCCCCTAAACTATCTGTGTGCAAAAATCACGTCAATCCGTTGCTACATGCTATAAAACCTAAAAAAAGTACACAGGGATTTTAAAAACATTACACACGTTAAATTAATATCATAAATTACAAAAAACATAGTTGTATGTATATTCTTACCCGAGATGGGTCTTATAGAAAATATCAAGTTTCAGATAATTATTTTATAAACAAGTTTGGTGTTGAAAGATAATGATGAATGAAAAGAATTTTTGATATTGAATCACATGTGTCACACAGATGACACATAGATTTCTATGTGCCAGCGTATGCGAAATAGAAGAATGAGATCGAAAGTAAGAAGGTTAAATAACAGCGTTACCGCGTTACAATAAAAAGAAAGTCTATGTCACTTTCCACTCTTTAAACTATCTATGTGACAACAATCAGGTCGATACATAGCTCCGTTGTAACGTGAAGTTAGAACAAACAAACAAACACACATTGACATTTATAACTTTAGTTAGGATTAGGATATTTTGTGTGAAGAAGAAATAAATTATCTCAATCCTTTGCTACATGCGCAAGCGTGTTAATGAGTTTTCTCCAGATCCCTCGAGAACTATATATTATGTCGGGCTTATATATGTATTGGATTATTATTATTGATGACATTATCTAATATTTAGATATGACGTTTTTTCATTCTGTTTATTTTTATATGTTTGTGACTTTATAATTAGTTAATTGATTGTCATTTTCAATTAACATTGAAATCGGTATAATTTGATATAATTTTATTCTATTACTATTGTTGACATTGTTTAATATTTAGATATGAAATTTTTGTTTACTGTTTATTTTTATGTTTATTGACTATTGATTAATTAATTAATTGTGTTGACTATTTATTAATTAGCTCATTGATTTTTGAATTGATACAGTAATATGAAATACCATAGCATTATACTTATAATTATATTATTAATAAAATAATTACTAACATAGGCTAAGTCTTACTAACAAGCTATGGATCACTGTTGTCTGAAAATAAAAATTCAATTGAATTGAATAAGTATTCTCTAAGTCAATTCCCACCCCCTCAACTATAAGGAAGGATCAAAAACATTTAACCATATATGTCAAACTTTAAGTAAAGTTAAATTTAATCCACACATTATGTTACTCCAGTTTATTATCTCGTTAATTAAACATTATGTTAATAACTGCTTGACACATCAGAGATGCGACGAGACTGTGACCTTGCTTGATGAAATATCTAGTTACATACAGGTTAACGAAGTTTAGTTTACTCGTAAATACGCTTTATAACCCCGTGCAGTTACATGCGCATAGTTTATGATCATTTTTCCCAGTAGTCGATACTCACTTTGTCTACACTGTTGATAAATAGGAAACGGTTTCAGTTATCAACACAATGAATTTTACACAACATTACAACTTCCAACCCCACAACTTAGACGTCATTACAGTGGGTAACTTTTTATTAGCTGAAAATTAGTTGATGTTACTCATGAAAGAGAAAAAATTCCATAGGGAGAACCTATACAATGAAAAAAGATGAAGGCTTTCTGTATAAATTTTTTGAATCGACTGATCAGTTAATGTCAATTACTATGGGCCTAGGCAATTATAATAGGTCGTATTTTTTTGATTTTGATTATATTTGTTCTGTGTAAATTTGTTCAGTTTTACGAGTAGAACTTACTGTTTTCCGCTTTTGACCGAATAAAAAGTCATCTGTACAAGCATTATTTTATTTCAGCCATTGAAAATAAATTAACGAAATTCATAGCTCAAAAATAGTTACAGATAACAACACAATGAACTTAAGAGGATTGTGAAGCTGCGACTTTTCATACAAACGGCGTTAACAATTTTCACCTCATAGATGTTAACCGATTTGGACCAATTTTTCATAGTTTGTCAGTCAGAACAAAAGCTTGGCTTAAACGTTTTTGTTTTTTCAATAAAGTTAATAAGTTTAATTTCATTATCGTTCACGTGTTTTCATAAAAAACTAATTTCGACCATTTTTGGTTTATTTATAATCAGTAATTTAAAAAACGAAACGTATAAGCCTAGCATATGTTCTGACTGACAACCTATCAAAAAATTGATCCAAATCGGTTAACATTTAAGAGGTGAAAATCGTTAACGCCGTTTGTATAAAAAGTCGTAGCTTCACAATCCTCTTTAGACAACCAGAAACTCTACAAGTTAAGACGTTGATCGAAGGAAATAAAACATTATAGAGGGTGACTTTTTCGCTGAAGGGCATGTCATTGAATCAAATTTTTGTTTCAAATTTAAAGGCACATATTAGCCATTATCTATCAGCAAAGATGGCAAATTCGGCAATTGGGAACGGACCTTTACGATACTAGATACGCAATTTATTGCACGAGTGAAGCCACATTGTAAGCGCCATCGTCCAATTGTTTTATTAACCTATTAATAAGGCACGACACCTTGCTCTACATATGAATTCTAAATAAACAATATTAATTCCTTAAAAATTACATTTCCATTCAATCATACTGCGTTTAGACACATGTTACACATCTCTACGTAGTAAATAATTTACCCACTAACATATTCACTTACACAGGGTGTAACAAATTGGTGTAGATCTTTTTTTTAATTAAAAATTTGAGTTCATTTGATCCGTTTGAGATACCGTTAACTGGGGATTTTACTCTTCGTACTGAATAATTATTCCCAAAGAACCCATAGCAAATTCTCAAAAAAAAATTATGCTAAACGATAATGCACAAAGCCAATCAGATAATTCAATCCGAAAGTAAGTAAGATTGGGCCTTAGTCGACCACGCGGGCCCAGTGCGTATTGGTCGAATTCACACAAAACCTGCCACAGGCGTGTGCAGGTTTCCTCACGATGTTTTCCTTCACCGTAAGAGCGTAGGATGTTTATTTGTTTTTTGTTTTGTTTTTTTGTTTTGTTTATGTAAGGTTTTACATATGAAATCTAAATCCTAAATCACATTGGTACGTGGCAGGATTCGAGCCACGACCTCCTGGACGGGAGGCGGCGACCCTAGCCGCTACGCCACCGACTTTAGAAGTATAATGACAAAAATGCTACCACAAGTCAAAGTTTACCTCTGCGTCGGTAACTACTCTGCGCTAGGCGAAGGTGCTAACAGGGCGACGCACGCGCAGCGACCGGCGACGAGGCGGCGCAGGCGCGCAGCGGTGCAGCCCAGTTAGCCCACTTTACCCTGTTTGCTCTAAATGTTACGTTCCACCCGTAAACGCCCCTCTTCCGCCCCGATTATTGGAAACATAACCTTTTTACCGCCCCGACACAAACTGCTACTTCTAGACAAATATAAATACTCCAGGTTTGTACAGTTGCCTCCCAACCGCTGAATCTCAGATAAGATGATCAAATAACACACAAAATGCAAGTTAAATATGATTTTAATTTCGTAATTTTTCTTAGCAATTATATGATTTCGTTCTCAGCATCTGAATACTTATATTTAGAGAGTAGTTAAGTAAACTGTGTAACACATATATCGATGGTGTAACATCATTTAACAATTTTATTATGTGAGTTACATATTATATACTTTATAAGCGCATATTTAAAACAATATTACACAGATTTTATTTTTTGGAATGTTTGAACGTCTTTTACAGAATATACAGGATGTATAGTGAAATAGAGCATCGTAAAAAAATACTATTCCCTACAAATCGATCAGGTATATGGCCAACTATTTTATGGAGAGTCCAATATATTTTTTTACGATTTCAGCAAAGTTGAAGAACAAAAAGTGTTCCATAGCCTTCCTAAAAATATGCTCTTTTTCACATAACAATCTGTATACATAAAATTGTATGCACTGGTTTGGAGGAATATAAAATTAAAATTCACTGGTAGAGCGTGGTAGGAAACATTAGATTCAAAATAATATATTAAATTTGAACATCCAATTTGCATTGGATACACTAAACTTTAAAAATTCAGTTATTTGTCTTATTTATAACATTTTATCTATTCGTAGTTTACAGACATTAACTTATTACGCTAGTTACAATGCCAACACATAGTCATACATTGCCACCTCACTATGGCACAGATCTTATTAAAATATTATTAATAATAATAATGGCTTCTATTAAGTAGGTATATACGGTGAAAAGAAAGTTAACAGTTAAATAGATACAAATTTTAATACACAGAATACTGATAGAATTATGCATATTTTATAAAGCATCATCTGTGTTGTTGTAGATAATGAATAAAATGATAAAAACGGAGGCATGACGTGAATAGATATTATAGGTATTGAAATCAGACTAAAACGAGATTCAAATTACCTGTCACTCCTGGACGAAATCTTAAAAAATAATATTTACAAAACGCTTTAAAGCATGCAATCAAATGTACAGGCAGAACGGAGAAGAACCGGCAGTAAGCTGTTAACATATAATGAAATGCAGCTATGGAATCTAGGTCGTGTCCACTGTGGCTAATCAGAAGAGAGCGATTGGTCGGATAGTTTAAATACCCATAATTAAATACAAAACATTTTAATACAATTTTACAACTAACATCTACGTTTACATGTTTTCAATTAAAGTTTTTTTTTTGATAAATAAGTAAAACACAAATTATCCTTTATTATATTTACAAGCATAACACGATCTGTACTTAACAGTAAAGCATTTTTAAATAACACACTGAGAATTGACGTAAAGGCATTTTGCTACACATAGCCAGCCGGCCGGCCGGGGCAACCGAAGGCTTCGAAACTCAAAACGGACAATTCTGTCACCACAGAGTATCGCCGTGACGCCGCACCATAACCCTCGCGTGGCTCCAAGTTCCGCGGTGGTCTGTCTGAACACTCGTGACCGGCGAGACTACTATTTGTTCTAACTATAGAAAATCTTTTTACTTTTTAAAGCACGAGTCGAACGGCGCAGAGCAAACGGGCGACACGAAGTTGCACGGCCTTAAGGAATTTCACATCTCCAGACGTTCGTCCCGGCTCGGCTCGTTCTCCCCATTCAAATGTTTACTCTCTCGCTTCAGCTACCATTCATGCGACGTTTGAGACGCCGCGGCCACCGCGAGCACTAACCTAACGCTATCCAGTCCTCGTTTCTGTAATAATACTGCGATAGTTGACTAATACTCTGTCCACTCACAATGTCCAAGTTTATAGCTGGCAACGGAACGCGCGAAGCGTCGAAGCGTAAAGGAGCTGCTAATGGGGGGTTTAGTTTACGTGCCGTGGCAGTTCCTCCGTCTGATATGCCGGCCGTGGGGGTGGCGCACGCTGTGGCAGGGCCGCTTAAGCGCGTTACGGGGCGGCGGTCGGTGCAGCCGGCGCTGCGCGCGCCACGGGATGATGTTGCCGGCCAGCACCTCGTTGTGCTGGTTGATGTCGAAGTCGTGGGCCGTCTGCGAGAACGAAATGCACTTGTGTTGCCGTGGCGACAGGCGGCTCTTGCCGCGGCGCAGCTGCACCCCCCGCGGGTTGAATCCTATGTAGCGATCTGGATTCTTCACCAGGTGGTATCTGTTGTAGCCTTCCACGAACTCCTCTTTGAATAGACAGTTGGGTTGTCTCTCTGCTTGCGTTAAAGTCTGGGGACAATGCAATATTGGTTAGATTGTTGCTATAGTACCAAAAAATTTAGAAATACTGGTTAAAAAAAGTAAACTCAAGACTTCTACGAGTATTTAAAGAAGCAAAAATCCTGGTCACGGCACCAATCTTTCGTAAGATAAAAAAACAATACACCAGGTACCTAATTTACAAGAAGCACTTGATCAAACTGAAAATACAAAGGCAAAGACTCACCAGCCGCCTGCCGACTAGCCGGGACCGGTTGAAGCAGAGGTACATGTCCTGGACGGGCGAGTAAATGAGCAGCTCCAGACTGTAGCCGCGAGTGCTGATGGTGAGATTCGCTGCAACAAATAGACAAAACATAAAATTTAGCTGGTCAATTAAGTAATTTTTGACAACAATGCAGATAATGCTTGGCAAAAACAACTAAGTATCGGATGACCTCATGAGTAGGACAGAATAATTGAATGCTGTTTATTGTTCCAAAGAAAGGTTATCGTAAAATAACATTCTAAGTCACACACCAGAATCATTAAAAATAATTAGCTCATAATAATATGTATTACTGATATCGTAGTAGAAAGTAATGTCCAGGGAATTTCAAATTCCTATCAATGCTTATGGGAATAAAACCACAATACACATAATACGTATTAGTTACATTATTGAGCGTCGCCCGCCGTCGCCGCCTCTTCGATCACGTTATAAATTCAATTACTATGCGAGAGAAATGTACAATGTCAGGTGCAATATACTAATCGTTAACGATATTTGACTACCAATAAACTTAAAAAGTAATGACGGTTATTAATTAGTTACAAGATTTTATATTTTTACCAGACTACCCAAATGGAGGGTTATAGAATAGAATAGAAAATATTTTATTTTGAGCACAGTACAACATTTTCCAGGTGTTTAATGTTTGTATGTGTTGTCTGTTTCTTTGGCTAAGTCTATAGCCTAAACGGCTTGATAGAGTTTGCAGTGCGAGGTGTTGTTAGATTCGTTATTATTCCCTAAGTACCATACATTTTTACCCGTCTACCAAATAAGAGGGGTAATTTTTTTATGCAGTCTGTTTTTTAATTTTTAGTGAAATTGGTTAGGTTATTAAGTAGATGCTAAAACTGGAATATTCCAGTTTCTTTCAAAATTGCAATTTACCTTTAAGTAGATTCCTAGTAGACTATCTACAAGTCCTTTTCATGAAAAAATGTTGCGAAATTCTAGCAAAGTAGAAAGTGTATATTATTCCAGATTCCAAGACGATGATCCCTTTTCAACCGACTCGACTTTCAAATAGGAGGTGGTTCTCAATTCGATTGCGCGTGTGTTTGTGTTACGTGATATCTTCGCAGATTGTGAACCGATTTTCAGGATACTTTTTTTGTTTGATAGCGTATGCTTCCGAGTTGGCCCCATATAAGTTTTATGAAGCATTTTTTTTATAAAATTATCAAAAACCAAAAATAATAATAATACAAAAAGTCGTTGCGATGGAAGTCGGTTTTTTTTAAGCGTTCAGCGTTTTCAATTATCAGAGTAGTACTACATTTTCCGGGTTTCTGGATCTGGTTTCTAAGATGTGCTTGAGCATGCATGGTGCTAGCTAGCTGTAAGGTTGTCAGGTGATTCACTACGCAAGCACATCTTATCAACAGGTAATAACACGGAACAGGAAAGCTCTGCTCTTCGGAATCCGATGACCGAACGCGATGGGAGTCAAATAAAAAGAATTAATAAAATAAAAAATAAAGATTCTTCCGTGACACTGGTTGTGTCATTTCAATTAACATTAGGGGAAATAAAAATAGTTTTGAGCAGCCACGATACTTCGGGAACATAAATTTGTCACTGTAGAGATTGTATATGAGAAAGCGAGACAGGTTATATATTATAGCGTTGTATTGATTTTTGATCTTTGATTTTTAGAGTTCCGTACCCCTTAGAGTAGCTTTAGCTTATGTATACTCTAAGTCCGAACCCAAAGTACTTATAATGTTTTATCTTCATGGCTTGTTTGCTCTATGGTGCTGTTTTGCTAGAAAAATAAATGAGTTATATATTTAACAAAGGGTAAAAAAGGCCCCTATTACTATGACTTCGCTGTCCGTCTGTCGGTCTGTCCGTCTAACACCAGGCTGTATTTTATGAATCGTGATAGCTAGACAGTTGAAATTTTCACAGATGATGTATTTCTGTTGCTGCTATATATAACAACAAATACAAAAAATTAGAAAAAGTGAAAAAATAATGAGGGTCTCCATACAAAAACGTCTATTTTTTAAACAAACTAGCGCCATCAAGTATGATGGTTTTTGAAACATGAAATTAGCGCCATCTAGTATTATGGTACGGAACCCTATGTGTGCGGTTCTGACTCGCACTTGGCGGTTTTTTTTTAAACATACATGATGTTGCTGCTGTTGAGCTTGTAATACTGTGTCGCTCGGTTTGAAGTATCGTCCTCAGTGCTTTTAATTATCTAAGAGTCAGTCAGATTTCTGACTGACTACCCTAGTATTAAATAACCCTATTTTATACTAGGGTTAGATTCGCTCTGATTTAGGGTAGGCTCGAGCCCCTCGGTGGGGACGTATATGAGCTGATATAATAATACTAGGGTAATCAGATTGCATCAAAAATAAATTTTGAAATGTTATTCCCTAAATTGCACTCCTTCTAAAATTCAAAAACCTAAATAGTTCAGTTTTCCATCACGTCATCATCATCATATCAGCGGAAGGATATCCACTGCTGGACATAGGCCTCCTCCAAGAATTTCCACGACGACCGGTTCTGCGCTACCCGCGTCTAAAGAGTGGGAGGCCTGCCTACGGTACGTTTTCCGGTGCACTGGCCCGTTCTATAAAGAGTCCAGGATGTGTTATACCTTATAAGTATGACTATACTGTTACGACATCATCAGAATCTTCGCAAGGCTTCCTTCAATCAGTGATGAATTGCTTATAATGATTTGCTATTAATTAAGGGCAAGGTCAGGTAGACAACAAAAACCATGTAAATAAATCTTATGAACAACCAACAGTCTTTATACTAAAAATAAATCATCCTGATCTTAAAAAGGCTATATAAGGCTCGCAGGAAGTTTCTGGATGAACGATTGAACCGCCTCGTGGCGTAGTGGCGAGTCCATTTGCTTCACACCATGAGGTCGCGGATTCGATTCCCGGCGGGATAAACTTTGTAAGACTCGGTTTGGTTGATGGTAGCTGGCTGGCTAGCTACCACCATCTTACTAAGTCTTGCCGCCAAACATCAGTGTTAACATCATCGATAAGTTCCGGCTTAAAGATAAGATAACCAGATCTCCATTGCGTTGGGAAATCTTGCTAAGCCCGCTTCAACCTTCGGCATCATCTCACTTACCATCAGGTGAGAAGATGCCAAAGCCTTATCAATTTTGGATAGGAAAAAAAACCGAGTATGTTGCTTGAAATAGTGCTACATGGAGGTCTACGAGGATTCCTATGTTCAGCAGTGGAGATCTAACGGATGAAAAGATAATAATACCGTAGGATTAGATGAACAGGTTACAAAATTCGGCCAAGTGCGAGCCGGACTCGCGCTAAAAGGGTTCCGTACCATCACATCTCTCCACACAACTATAAATAAAAATGATATCTATTCATTACAAACAACGCGAACGATAGAAAAATTATTGTATATATAAAAGTTTTTACGATAGAGAAAAAAACTTTTAAAAAATATTTTTTTATTTGTTGTTATAGCGGCAATAGAAAACACACTGTGTGAAAATTTTAAATGTCTGCCTATTACGATTTATGAAATAAAGCCCGCTGACAGCGGAAGCTTAGTAATAGCGTCCCGCCGGTTGCCCTTTGGTTGTACGGAACCTTAAAAACAAAACCCATTCAATGACAATTATTTATCTAAATTATTAGTGTTTCTGTTGAAAGTGTGCTCCATCAGGTCCTGCGCTGTCTGCGCGGGTGTCGAAAATTCAGGCGTTGTCGTGGTCTGAAAGCTCCCATCAAATATTGGGACTTTTCTTCACACACGGAGATCCATTTCGAAAGACCACAAACATTGCCCAACGCTGTCCATAAGCTACGCGCTAATTTTGAGGAGGCAACATAATCTCTAGCCGAACAAACATCTCTCTTTGATGCTAACCGACACATAATTTCACTTTTGTTTGACGTTGCCTTTACTTGCTTCTTACTTGTCGCCGAGTTTACTTAGATGAGCTGAGTGCTTTCCACCAAATGACTGTCGAGAAAACTGCGTTTGGATATTGTGGCTTGACAATCAGATCTGCGATTGTTGATGTGTTATGCTTTTAGTCGTACGCGAAGTTCAACTTTTAAAAGGAGAAAGTCAATGGGATGCCTGTAAATCATAAATTGTGCGCATGCACATGCACACATAGATATGGTCACTCCTAGAGCGTATTCACAAAATTGTTTTGCATACAAACTTAAAATTACAACTTCTTGAAAATGGAGGGGCCGATTCAAATGAAACTTTATACACATAAGCAGGCACGAAATTCTAGTTTAAGGATAGAATATTTACTTTAAAAAAGATTAGCAAATTTAAAGATTACTATGATTACTTTAAATCACTATACAGGGTGTAAAAAAATTGGTGTAGGACCCGTTAACTGGGGGTTCTACTCATCATACTGAACAACTTTCCCCAAGGAACCCATAGTCAATTCTCAAAAAAAATTTGAACCTCCATACTAAAATGCACAAAATTGGTCTATCAGCTGATCGATTAGTACGAAGAGTAAACATTTTTTTGCGATTTCAGCAAAGTCTTACAACAAAAGTTGTTCAGTGTGATGAGTAGAAGCCTCAGTTAACGGGACCTACACCAATTTTGTTACACCCTATATATATAGTGACACCATATTTTTTTTCAAAATGTAATCTATCCACAAACTATGTTCCTGACTTGCTTATGTGTAGAAAGTTTCATTAGATGCGGCCCATCTAATTTCAAGAAGTAGTAATTTTAAGTTTATGTGGGAAACAATTTTGTGATATTTTTTTATATTAAAAATTTGAGTGCGTTTGACTGCAACTCACCTGATGGTAAGTGATTATGCAGTCGAGGATGGTACACGCAAACTCAAATTATGCCTATTCACTCTATCCTTAAAGCATCTTACACGCAAAATGTACTTGTAAAGCAGTCACACATGAATACATTGCAAAAACAAGATATACTTTCCTCCGTAATGTTCCCTAAGAAGTAATAAAACACCAGACGTGAAAAATATGAAATACATGTGGTGAAAATATGTGTGTAGGTGACCGGTGCCCGCTGCAAAGAAGTCATTGACCGATTATCGCACTTGATAGTAACGGCCGTCTACTAATCTTACCGTCATTACTTTTGCCCGCATTTCAATTTCAGCTACCGTCTGCAATTATGTAGGTTTCACAACTATTGCGTTTTAGTTTTCGGCTACACGCAAAGTCATAGAGTTATCGTTGTAATTAAATAGTTAAAATTTTTAATGTGTTTTTAATCAAATTGATAACCTCGAATTTAATGGACTAGTGACCAGATAATACAAATGACTTAGACATCACGCGTAGTATATATACTAGTTGCTCAATGATTTTGTATTTCATTGGAATGATCATCATCATATCGGCTGAAAAACGTCCACTGTTGGACAAAAGCGTCACCCAAGGATTTCATATGGAACCGAGAGATGCTAGCTTACTATGGGCCTCATAAGAAGGCTCATGATCACCCAAAAGGCAATGGAGCATTCTATTTTTGGAGTTTCGATGCGCGATCGAATTAGAAACGAGGAGACTCGTAGGAGAAACAAAGTAACCGACATAGCTCTCAGAATAGCCATAGCTCGTAGAACAGATGGCCGTTGGAACAGTAAAGTTCTCGAGTGGCGACTGCGCACCGGAATAAGTTGCATAAGTGGGCTTCCCACTCAGTAGACCGACGACTACGCAAAGGTCGAGGGAAGCCGATGGATGCAGGCAGCGCAGGACCGGTCGTTGTGGAAATCCAGAGGAATGATAATTAAGATTATTTATATGAAAAAACTTAAAGAATTAATAAATGAAACGAAAAAATATCATTTTCAAAATGAAGTAAGTCGCCTTGATTACATTCTAAAGGAAACTTAAGGCCTTAAGATGGGTCAAATGACAATATTCAATTCAAATTATTGAAAGACTGTGTAAAGCTATTACCATGGAAAAATATATATATTATACTTAAAGTAATAAAAAATCGATTTAGGTAATTGAATACAATTTTAAAAATATTACCACTGTAGACCCTGCTTTTGGCATTAATTGCAAAATTTCTCGAAAACAAATAGTTAATGTTAAATGAAACCAACACACAAAAATCGGTCACTTTAAGACCTTTCATTTTAATTAAACACATTTTTTAAAAACCTATTTGAAAGTGATGAAAAGTAATTAAAACAGTTAAAAATCGAGAACTGGGCGTTCGGTTTCAACGTAACAGCCGCGTTGAAGCCCGCATTGATTTGAACTTAAAATGAATAGACTTATGTTCGATATTATTGAAACACGTATCAACCTCCTCAGATTGAGTGATCTTAGCGCCTTAAGCCTTAAATCACTTGTTTCATATAGGTGACACTCTGTCTGAAGAAGTGTTGAAGATACAAGAATTCATAACATCCGCAGTAACCTTGTAGAGTACAATGTACAAATTTATCATAATGCAAACAACATAATTGCTTCACGTCATCCGCGTCATCCCAATGATATAACAGATAACTAGAATAATGTTTTAAACTGACAGATATTTAACGATAGTCTTACATAAGTACGTACGTACCTATTATATAGGTTAAACAGAAACTTAAAACAATTAGTATACAGAGCAAAAAATTCCACAAACTGATAAATTATGAACTGCGGTTAAAACGTGATAACAAAAACAATGATAGTTATTATACGTGAATTAAGGTATTAAGATAAAACGTACCTACATCATGTTTTAACCGCCTCCGTGGCGTAATTGTTAAGTCCATTTAGCTTCACATCAGGAGGTCGCGAGTTCAATTCCCGGCCGAGTGTAACTTTGTAAGACTCGGTTTGGTTGCAAGGGCATTTTCTAAGCCCACCTGGCTAGCTACCACCATCTTATCTAAGTCCTGCCGCCAAACATCAATGTTAACAGCATTGTTGTGTTCCGGCTCGAAGATAAGATAGCCAGTTCTCCATTGCGTTAGGGAATCTCGGTAAGCCCGTTTTCATCTTCGGCATTAGCGTCACTTACCATCAGGTGAGAATTGAGATGATGCCAAGGGCTTACCAATTATTAATAAAAAAAATATTCTGAGCTTATTTAATTTTTTATTTTTTTATTATATCAGCTCATATACGTCCCCACCGAGGGGCTCGAGCCTACCCTGAATCAGGGCGATTAGGCCTTAGTCGACCACGCGGGCCCAGTGCGGGTTGGTCGACTTCACACACAACCTTCGAGTTTCTTCGCAGGCGTGTGCAGGTTTCCTCACGATGTTTTCCTTCACCGTTAAAGCAATCGGTAATGATATGTACGTAAGTTTTTTGAAAAACTCATTGGTACATTGGCCGTCCAGATTTGAACCCGGTACCTCTGGTTAGATGGACCGAGTCGTTACCGGTTGAGCAGCCGAGCTTATTTAATAATACAAAGAAAACTCCCAAAATCAATTAAAATAATGTCATCCAAGGTATGTTACCTTTTTTTATTTATATATCTCCGCATTTTTTATTTATATGGTTTCAAGATACTTTTTTCTGAAAGCCGGAATTTAATCACACAGTAAATAAAAGTAAAAAGATGTTTGAACGTGTAATGTATCCATTCATGTTTAAGATAAAGTTCACTCAGCTCATCTCGGAATCACGGCAGATAAACACGCTAAGCCATTTGAGCCTTGTAATCTGGCTAAAGCCTTTGACTATGCGGTAGGTTGGTTGAAATTTGTTGGTATCTCTGCTGGACTGAACACTTGCACATCGCTTCCTTAGTAGCTCATGGCCTCCAACTTACGTTCCATTTTTTTTAATTTACAATTGGTCAGCCCTGGCATCATTGCACCTGATGATAAGTGACGATGATGCCGAAGATGGAAGCAGGCTTACCAAGATTCCCCAACGCAATGGTGTTCTGGCTATCTTATCTTTAAGCCGCAACACATCAATGCTGTTCACATTGATGTTTGGCGGCAGGACTTAGATAAGATGGTGGTAGCTAGCCAGGTAGGCTTAGAAAATGCCCTACCACCATACAAACCGAGTCTCACAAGTTGACCCCAGCGGGAATCGAACCCGCGACCTCGTGGTGTGAACCGAATGGACTAACCATTACGCAACGGAGGCGGTTTAATTATAATTTACTATTTCACGAAAACTTACTTATATCCCAGGCTATATTTGAAAAAAGTCATGTCGCTTAGATACGATTAAATTATATTGATTAAATACTGGACTTAATTAATTTTCAAAATGTTTTATTGAATTCGAAAATATCACTTAAAATTCATTTTAAAGGCTCACACGCAGATGTTTGATGACATACCAAAAACGGACTTTCACTAAAATCCATCAAGCCGTTAAGAAGATATTGATCTACTCTCACAAATCATCATTATAATTTTTTTACGGTTCGTATATATGATGAAAAAAGGAACCCTTATAAGAACACTTACGTGTCTGTCACACTCAATTTTCCCCAAGACTATTGGACGAAAGGAAATTTGTGTTTATACAGAGTTTCCTGGCCAAATAATGTCTGTGTAGGGTTAATTTTGGGAGGTAAAGTAGAAAATAAATAAAAAAGGTTTTTCTAAATAATAGTGTGGTGTATTGCAAATGAAAGAGTTTGTTTGTTGTGAGGATAACAAATAGTAGGACCTATGAAATTGCCGATCCACTTTTTGAGGTTCAATGACAATTTTATTGAAAAAAAAAATGTTCTTGTTTCTAATTACTGATTTTTTTTTCTTGTATTTTTCAAATGAAAAAACCCTTATTTATGGGTTCATAGCAACCGTGCTGACGAAATATTTGAACAATAGGCATTAATTTATGATAATAAAATTTCTATTATACTAATGCTATTTTATAAATAAATTTTGTTTTTATAATTAATATTTTTTATATTAATTTTCTTCTACGAACCTTTTTTATCCAATCGGTAATTTTAAGGTAAACATATAAAAACACATAGGTATTATACCACTATGTATTATACCTATATACTTTCATTTTTTAAGTTGTAATATTAAGTTTATAATATTATATAACATTATAGAAATTATTCAGAGGCATTAATGACATTTAATGATTTTTATGTATAACTTTTCATGTCATATTGTTGTCATGTTCTAATGACATAATCTGGTTTATATCAAGGATTGAATTTTGACGTTTTTAAATAATTATTGTTTATTTCTTGATTCTTCACAAATTACATTGTTATTATTATATTATGACTATCAGAAAGAGTGTAGTTTGCACCTATTTTTAATAAATATATTGAATTGAAAATTTACGAAAATTGTTTAAAAAATCAAAAACCCAACATTACCGTTCTTAAGATAAACTAAATGGTACGATACCCTCTCCTCGCGTGTCCGACTTGCACTTGACCGGCTTATTTTTCCCTTAATCTTGAGAACAGTAGAGGCATCTTAGCATCCCAAAAAAAAAAAACATTTTAAAGGCATTTTAAACACTTAGTCGTTAAACGTGATGTTATCTACGCTACAAAGTTAGGCAACTTTACTAGCGCCGCACAGTGCAGTGACAGGATTTAGAGATTTAGTTTAGCTGTAAACACGGATTAGAGGCACACTACTGAAACTCCAAGAATGCGGCGTACTGATAACGCCATGAAGGTGACTGCTCAATCCAACATCGTATAAATAAGCAAAATAATAGGTAAGGTAAGTAATTAGCAAGTGCTTATTCAGAATTAAGCAATTTCTTGGTTACTTGACTTATTAAGTTGATTCCTCGAATAAACACTACAAGAAACAAGAACAATGTAGAGAAGAGTGAAAAAATAATTCATCAAGAAAAGAATAATTGATCTACTAAGTAACTACTCGAATTAATTAAAAAATATAAACCCGATTGCGTAAAAACTTAAAGCTTCTGTTTTGGTCAGTCGGGTAAAAATGTACTCGATATCACTCAAGGGATCGAGACGAATCTAACGACACATCGCACGCTAAAATCCATCAAGCCGTTAAGAAGATATCGTTGAATACATACATACATACTTTTATTTATTTCTTAATTACTATTGAATTACTGTTTTATGTTTATTTTTATAATATTTATTTGTTTTGATTTGTATTTTATATATTTATATAAGTATATATGTATTATTTAGTAATTATTATATTATTTTTTTCTGCAGCCACCCGCATTTATCCTTTTACCTACCAACTCCTACCGGTTACCTTAAGGTTGCCTGGAAGAAATCGCTAAAAGCGATAAGGCCGCCTTTGCATTGTACATTTTTAAATTAAGTTTCTGTAAAGTTTTTTGGTATGCAATAAAGAATATTTATTATTATTATTATTATTATTATTACATATATCCATTAAAAAAATATAGTCCTCCTTCTTTCGCAGTAGGGTAAAAAGCAAACGCATCAGTAGCGGCAGGAAATACGGAAGGAACTGTAGCAAAGTTGACATCAGTAGATTCTATGACATAGCTTCTTTAATTTCGATCAAATGGTCGGGTAAAAATATATCCTATGTCACTCAAGGGATCAAGACGAATCTAACGACACCTCCCACTCTAAAATCCATCAAGCCGTTAAGAAGATATCGTTGAATACATACATACATATATCCATTAAAAAAATATAGTCCTCCTTCTTGCGCAGTAGGGTAAAAAGCAAACGCATCAGTAGCGGCAGGAAATACGGAAGGAACTGTAGCAAAGTTGACATCAGTAGATTCTATGACATAGCTTCTTTAATTTCGATCAAATGGTCGGGTAAAAATATATCCTATGTCACTCAAGGGATCAAGACGAATCTAAGGGTGTCCTCCCACTCTAAAATCCATCAAGCCGTTTAGAAGATATCGTTGAATAAATACATACACTCGAAAAGTATAACCCTCAAGCATCAGTGGCATCAGTTCTCGACAGGAAATACGGAAGGAACTGTAGCAAAGTTGACATCAGTAGATTCTATGACATAGCTTCTTTAATTTCGATCAAATGGTCGGGTAAAAATATATCCTATGTCACTCAAGGGATCAAGACGAATCTAAGGGTGTCCTCCCACTCTAAAATCCATCAAGCCGTTTAGAAGATATCGTTGAATAAATACATACACTCGAAAAGTATAACCCTCAAGCATCAGTGGCATCAGTTCTCGACAGGAAATACGGAAGGAACTGTAGCAAAGTTGACATCAGTAGATTCTATGACATAGCTTCTTTAATTTCGATCAAATGGTCGGGTAAAAATATATCCTATGTCACTCAAGGGATCAAGACGAATCTAAGGGTGTCCTCCCACTCTAAAATCCATCAAGCCGTTTAGAAGATATCGTTGAATAAATACATACACTCGAAAAGTATAACCCTCAAGCATCAGTGGCATCAGTTCTCGACAGGAAATACGGAAGGAACTGTAGCAAAGTTGACATCAGTAGATTCTATGACATAGCTTCTTTAATTTCGAGCAAATGTGGCTCAAATCAAAAGGGTCGACAGCATAGATTCAAATATCAAAGTATGTATTTGATACAGTTTGGTTGTCGAACGTATAGGATTTCGCCGCCATTTTGTTTGTTTCGTCATTAGTTTTTTTAAATGTCATTTCTGGCCCGTTGTATGAAGTGTCCAGGGTGTGGTTGTATACCAATTGTAGCTAACGCTATCTGAATTTTTTTTCTAGGTTCATGTTGAAAACGAATGCGTCTCATTTTCTTATCAAATGAATGCACATGTGACGTCAGATGCATTACTCCACGGGCGCAGAGGCGTGCCCGCGCCGTCATCTTAACGATGACTCCAATGATAATTGAATTTATGTCGCTGATTAACTTAACGATATATCGTTTACATAAGTTAGGTATTATCATTGACATTCCACTAATATCTGATAGATACCGCAAGAAGGTAAATTTTATACATAATCAATTGACCAATCATTTGTAGAAAGGTAATACATTAATAGGCAGTTTAACGTTAATAATGCAGCATAAATCAATAGAACAATACTATTTGAAGGACTTTCAGTAATTTACTTAGATAGGTATATAAATCCCTAGCTTCTTTTAGATAACCAGGTTTGATAACTAATATTTTATGAAGAATAACAATTACTGTTAATTAAGGCTCCCGCGTCCCTAAAATTAGTAGGTAACTCTATTTACGATGTTTCAAACATCGAACGAAATTGCTTGGAAATAAAGTTATTGTCAGCTCGTACTGCAACGTGGCTGTTACATCAATCGCCGCGGACGAATCGTGCGAAAATTATGGTTTTTAATTCATTTTATATAAAATAAGAAGAATTTCTAATAAGTAAGTAAACGAAATCATTGCATATTGTTTTGTTAAGAAGTTCATAAAATATCATAATATTCCATAAAAATTGCAAGAGTTCTATGGTTACAACTAGAAAAAAAAGGGTGTATTAGGATATTTTTGATGTGTAACATCTTTGCTCTCGCTTTCCTGCAATTTGTGGGAGTGATTTCGTGAAATGGGACGGAAATGTGTAACAGGAAGTCGCGAAAGCGCGGAATTCTACTTTACGAGAGTCCGACTCGCAATTGGTCGGTTTTTTTCGTTACTGTCAGATCCGCCACCCAGGTACAATATCGTCATCAAATCTAACTAACCTAAAGTATTTTGTCACATGTTACACATCATATGCGAGTACTGTAGGTCTCGCTCGATTTTTTTAATTTATTTCTGTGTATTAAAATAGAATTCGAGGAAATCAAAATCACTCCTCATATCCTGTAAACTACAAAATATTTTTTTATATAAAATATCCGAAGCAGCGTTCTCTCCCCCCGCCCCAACCCCTCCCCCCTTCCCTATTTTGGGGAAGGCTTATATCTAGCAGTGGACGTCTTTTTCGCTGTCAAATAGGTTGATTTGATACCTACTTTTCTGTTTATCCTATCCTAAAACATTCGTTTCACTCTGTTATTATATATATAGATTACGCCATTACCCCTCTCTGTACTTACTTAACTACACTGGGCGCATCACTTACTGTGCCACCAGTGTGGTACTTTGTGTTCGAGTATAAATCCGCTTCCACTGTAGAACTTTACTGCCGCCACGGCCATCTGTTCTACGAGCTATGTACCCTGCTCAGTGCCACTTAAGTTTAGCGATTCTGTGAGCTATGTCGGTTACGATGCTTCTCCTACGGATCTTCTCATTTCTGATTTGATCGCCTACGGAAACTCCGAGCATATAAACTGCGAGCTATAAAAAAACACTGGTGGCATAAAACATTTTCTGATTTCGATGTCTGTACGTACTTATTACAAATCAAAACGTTCACCGATTTTTTATTTATTTACAATGGTAAGATTTTGGCATCATCTCACCTGATGGTAAGTGACGATGATGCCAAAGATGGAAGCGAGCTTACCAAGATTTCCAAACGCAATAGGCATCTGGCTACCTTCTATTCAAGCCTAAACATATCGATGCTGTTAACACTGATGTTTGACGGCAAGATCGTGGTAGCTAGGGCAGGCGGGCTATGTAAATACTCTACCACCAACCAAACCGAGTCTTACAAAGTTGACCCCGCCGGGAATCGAACCCGCGACCTCCTAGTTTGAAGCGAATGGACTAACTATTACGCCACGGAGGCGGTTAGTTTTATTTTAAAAGGAGGAAAATATACATACTAAACTAGACATACTGTTTTAGGAACGGTGGTATGCCTGGGGCCCGACCGTGGACCAATCGTTGATGATTGGTATCTGTATATATACTCAGCGCTGGAGAAATTTTAATAGCGCGTTCTAGATGTAGTATTTATTTTGTTCTCTCTTCGCTTGTGTTTAGGTTCAGTGGCAGGCTACTGCAGTTACCGCCACACTGTTATAATTCCCACGTGACTAAATTATACTATCCATATTCATCGCGTACAATAAATTCTATCAATGTCTATGTGTCAGACTATATGGCAAGCTGATATCAAATTACCGTCTAGATGTTCTAGGCAGACTCGATACGTGACCGCAAACACTGCAAGCGGCATTGACATACTAATATATTGTACCTAGGTATATTTCTTCTCAATGCATAATCAACACACAAAGACCAAACTAGATAGTAAATATAACCCGGAAAATTACGAAGTGCCAAAGGTCTTACAAATCTTGTACACTGTACAGGCACACCCCTGACACTGCATACAACGGTCGTGAAATGACATTTCTAAAAACAAATGACGGAGCAAATAAAATCACCGCAAAATCTAGTTTACATTCACAAATCAGCCCGGCACATGGCGCTGGTAGTGTAGTGTAGTGTAAGGTGGAACGAAGTTCACCGGGACAGCTAGTAACATTTAATATCATTAAATTTCAGACAAGCTTTGGACTTTACAGCACTGAAAAGTTCACGGCGTATAAGTCGAATACAAATGGCGGCCGTTCGCGCAGTTTGGGGATCGCGCGGGTGTAGCCCGGGATATGTGGGGGGCTGGCGTGCCTTGGTACGTGCAACCCCCGCGTACCGCACTTTGATTGAGGCTTGAAAAATAAGACACTGCTCTCTGTTCAACTTAGATGCCGCGATCTATACACTTGCGTTTACTTTTCTCACTCACTCACTTTGTAAATACGAGAGATCCGTATACTCGATACGAGTATCCCCCTCCACTTTCGCCGAGCGCTCCTTAACTGTTGCGCGGTCTGTACCTATGGTAAATGGTAATCGACAGTAACATAAGGATGTAAGGACTAATATTATAAATTTGAATATGTGTTTGTTTGTTACTTCTTCATGCTTCAACACCTCAACCAATTTTGACGAAACTTTATATGCAGGTAACCTGTGTCCTAGAGAGAAACATAAGATACTATTTATCTAGTGAAAATAGCAAAGTCCGATACAGTTCCTGAGGGAACTAAAAAATACTTTTTGATTGATATCTTCAAAATCGTAACGAAGCAACGGATAGTTAAGTTTTTTTATACAGAAATGGTTGAAGGGGTTGGTTGTGTTGATGATATTGACTACTAATTAGCACAGCCCAATATAGTTCCCGAGGGATCTGGTAAAAACTCATTTCCAGGCTCGCGCACGTCGGCGCCGAAACGGATCAATTGTTTAACGTGACTTTTTCATAGAAATAGTAAAGGGGATGAGAAGTGACATATACTACTAATCAGAATAGCCCTATATAGTTCCTGAGGGATCTGGGAAAAAATCATTTCCAGGCTCGCGCACGTCGGCGTCGAAACGGAGCAACAGATTGACGTGATTTTTTGCATAGAAATAGTAAAGAGAGTGGGAAGTGTCATATACTGATAATCAGAATAGCCCTATATAATTCCCGAGGGATCTGAAAAAAACTCATTTCCAGGCTCGCGCACGTCGGCGTCGAAACGGAGCAACAGATTGACGTGATTTTTTGCATAGAAATAGTAAAAGGGGTGGGAAGTGACATATACTGATAATCAGAATAGCCCTATAAAGTTCCCGAGGGATCTGGGAAAAACTCATTTCCAGGCTCGCGCACGTCGGCGTCGAAACGGAGCAACTGATTGAAGTGATTTTTTGCATAGAAATAGTAATGGGGGTGGGAAGTGACATATACTGCTAATCATAGCCCTATATAGTTTCCGAGGGATCTGGAGTAAACTCATGACTACCACTCACCTTCAATGAAAGCCATAAGAACGATGTCCTCGCGAGCGGAGCCGCGGGCAAAAGCTAGTTCATAATAATGTTATCTATCGATACCTAAGTTTGCACTGTAGTACTCAGTAGGTTATCCGAAAACGGGTCATATGTTATGTCCAGTTGATAAGGTCTGACATATGATTGATAAAGTTTTAAGTGAATGACACTATTTCTAAAACGTATGAGGAAAAATGATTTTTTTTAAAACCTGCACACGCTTGAGGAGAAACTCGCTGGTTGTGTGTGAAGTCGACTAACCCGCACTGGGCCAGCGTGGTCGACTAAGGCCCGATCGCCCTAATTCAGGGTAAGCTCGAGCCCCTTGGTGGGGACGTATATAAGCTGATATGATGATAATGATGATGGAGAAAAACGTAAAATGAAAAACGTTGGGGCAGTTTACTTTAGTGTTCGAGTGGCGACCACGCACCGGAACAAGTAACGTAGGCAGGCCTCCCACCTGGTGGACCGACGACCTGGTGAAGATCGTGGGAAGCCGCTGGATGCGGGCAGCGCAGGACTGGTCGTCGTGGAAATCCTTTGGGGAGGCCTTTGTCCAGCAGTGGACGACTTTCGGGTGATATGATGATGATGATGAAAATTAAAAAATATTTACCTATTTTCTAGAATTTATTTATGTATATATTTGGATTTATTTCTATGGCACGCTTTGTAGCCTAAACGGCTTGATGGATTCTGGAGTGCAAGGTGTCGTCAGATTCATCTTGATCCCATGAGTGACATAGGATACATTTTACCCGACTGGCCAAAAAGAGGGGTTGTTTTATGCAGTCGGGTTTTTAATTTTTAATTAACTCGTGTAGTTATTTCATACACCAATTCAGATCGAAGCAAAATAAATTAATTTTGAAGCACCTAAAAATTTTTAGATACAAGCTTTCAATATTGCATTGTCACGCGATATACATATGCATGCAAAATTTCAGCTCAATCTGAAACCGGGAAGTGGGTCAAAATTAACTTGTAAGATTTCACCCAAATAAACATACCTACTCGTACATACATTGCAAGTTAAATAAAAGCTTTTAAAAACACATTCATGTTAATACTCCAAACAAAATCACCCCAACATGGAAATATATTTTTTAAGATTCTTTAAACTATCAAGGCACTTTCTGACACTTATTTTGGACAGAATAAAGAAAGTTAAATCATAGACCAACAGTTGTCCAAAAATTTTAAACAAAACCAACACACGTCATCATCACATCAGCTCATATACGTCCCCAAGGAGGGGCTTGAACCTACCCCGAACTAGGGCGATCAAGCCTTAGTCGAACACGCGAGCCAACAAAACCAACATCCCTATGTAACTCTTTGCACTGACTCAAATCCAAAATGCATTTGCGAGTTCTCAATCAAAAAATAAACAATTCTTATTGTTACAATGTAAGGTGTTTGGCAAACAATCCTTGTTATTTTATTACTATTGGTGACATTGGGTTGAATGTGGAGCTGGCCCACCCAACGACTGGTCCAAACAGATGTGATTAAAAGCAATAAAATGTATGATAAAAATTTTATCGCGCGTGTTTGCGAGGCCGTATACTGGTATACTGAGGAAAATTTTAATTTTCCTATTTATTTTATACATTTACATTTTCAACTACGCGTAACTTAAATTGCGACATAAAATTAATACTATTATTCATAAACTGTAATATAAACAAACAAAAATAAATATTAATATATGATCATCACATTATATTGTGTTGTCAAAATATTTACGTAATAATCAAATCAAACGTGAAGAGTCTCGAGATACTTCAACGCCATCCTCGAAATGTCTGTTTTCATCAAACAAAAAATAAGGTCCAACATTTTTTATTAAAATTCTATAGAATCGAATTTAATGATTTGTTAAAAAAAAGTCATCAAATCTATTATTTTCCGATGCGAGCAAAATTGTTATTTCCTACTTTATTAGATTACAGGTCACTAATGGGGGTACGTGCGTGTGGCATACCGGTTTTTTGCGAAGCAGAGGGCCTTTGTTATTATATTCCCTTTTATAATATAACAACTTAATTTGGGGAGTCTCCGTGCCGCCCACATCGATTGATTTCATATAATCTTCTCCCCGCCAATTTTCTTCCGATTAAATACAGAAAAAAATCGATAAAGGAAAAGTTTAACGAAATCTCAGATGTTTAAGGATATTTAAAAAAAGCTTAGTGTGAGTCGGACTCGTACACGAAGGGTTCCGTACCATCGTACAAGAAAAAAAAACATATTTCTTGTATAGGGGCTCCCTTTATTTTTTTTTCAAAATCCAACTCATTTATCTACCCTAAATTATCGGACCTTAGTCGACTCCGCGGGCCCAGTGTGGGTTGGTAGACATATTACGGTTGAAGAAATACAGCCCGCTGACAGACGGACAGACGACAAAGGTAGAGTCCTATTGGTCACCCTTTGGGCGTACGAATCCCTAAAACAATACATAACAATAGATTTCTAACTTGACTTTGCACTTTTCAAATGTTAATGAGATGCTTAATTTTTGTTTCCTATCGCTTCAGGCCTCAAACGTATTCGTTGTGTTCTATCAAGTACGTCCAGTTATTTTTCTAACTCATTGTGAATAATTAAATTTTGTTATCAGCATGTTAAAATCTAATTTTAATTAAAAAGCGTCACATATTTCACGCAGTATTCGGAGGTAGGCGGTGCAGTACGTCCACAGTAAAGCCGCCGACAAAATTAGAAAGACCCCATGCTCTGTATTGATTATCTAAAAATCTCGTTGAACAAGAGACCTCCAAATATTGGTGATGCAATATTATATCGTTAAATTTAATATTGGCCGTGTATTTTCTTTTATTGCCTCACAAGTAACACTTATATACAAGGGTCAGTGGTTATTTTTTTGTTCAGTGCAACAAATAAATGTTTATTCTCACTCGATTATTGTTTAAATAAAATGAATGGCTTTCAACTTAGAATTAATTTATTTAGAAAGCAACGAGCATATTGTGTGATAAAATGTGGGTGATTAAAATTCTTGAACATGGATGTTCTTCTTATTTTTAGGGTACCGGACTCAAAAGTAACGGGACCTTACTATGTACTCAGCCTAAGCCATCCGTCTGTATGTTTGCCTGTGCGATTTTAAAAGAGCTGTGTCATTTGAACCGTAATTAGGTAGCCATTTGAAATTTTCACGGAACTCAGCTGAATTTTTACAAACAACAACTAGAGACGATTACATGATAGTTAAATATTTTCTTTTACTCGTAAACTTTACCTTTGGCTAACTGGAAGAGATCCCGAAAGGAATAAGTCCGCTTTTGCTATATTTATATTATTTTGTTAACACCTTATTTGTTTTAAATGTAATAAAGAGTTTACAATCAAACAAACAAAAATGACAAGAAGTAAAAAAAAATGTTCCCATACAACCATCTTTTTAAGGGTCTTTTATAACATACAGATATAAAACTGTGGAGTGGTGGTATGGAACCCTCGGTGAGCGGGTCCAACTCACACTTAGCTGGCTTATTTCTTAAAAATATTTGTAACATTACTAGAATATTTAAAGTTGCCTGCGTGATGTAACATTTTGAGGCAATCCAACCATCAGTCATATTTTATTTATGTTTTGTTTGTCACATAGATCTAGACAAACTGCTGATATATGCTGCTGCAGCACTCTATATCAGGTCAGTACTTCATAATGGCATCTTCGAGCGTGTAATTCGAACTGCATAGTCGTGCGACGCAACGCGACATTTTGCACGTCCGCATTTTTTAATCAAATTTATTTTAGCACCAAGTAGTTAGGTAGGTCATCATGTCAGCTCATTACGCCTCACCGAGGGGCTCGAGCCTACCCTGAATCAGGGCGATCAGGCCTTAGTCGACCACGCGGGCCCAGTGCGGGTTGGTCGACTTCACACACAACCTGCGAGTTTCTTCGCAAGCGTGTGCAGGTTTCGTCACGATAGTTTCCTTCACCGAAGAGCGTCGGATAAACGTACATATGAACTCTAAATTCGAAATCACATTGGTACGTGGCAGCGTACTAATATATATACTTTGGCAGCGTACCTAACCGTTACGCCACCAGCGCTCGTTAGGTAGGTATATACATATATCTATGATGCAATAAATTATTTTCTGCACAATATCATTAAATTTACTTCTTTTTTATAGTTCCGTACCTCAAAGTGTAAAACGGAACCACCATAGGATCACTCGCGTTTCTGTCTGTTACAGCCACTTTGTTCCGAAACTACTGGATCAATTTTGTTGAAATTTGGTACACATATGTAAACGTTGTGGTGTGAAAGAAGATGTAGTGACAGTTATTGAGAAAGGCATGCTCCGATGGTTCGGTCATGTAGAAAGGATGAATGATAGAAGATTAACTAGGCAGATATACAAGGTGAGTGTGAATGGTAATACTGGAAGGGGTAGACCTAGACGTACGTACTGCGACCAAGTCGAAGACGTATTGAAGAAGTGTCAGGTCAAGAGTACTCTAAACCAACGAGCTTGTATGAAAAGATTGATGAATGTAGAGGAAGCGAGAGAAGTATGTCAGGATCGTAGCAAGTGGAAAAATGTGGTCTCTGTCTCCGGGGAAGAGGCGTGATCTTATGTATGTATGTAAATCGGTGACCAAAGATGCAAGATTTCTCATTAATTTTGTATAAAACCTATAAAAAGTAATTTATGTTCTAGTTAGCAAATTTTTTTTGTTGTTTGTATGAAATCTGACACTAAAAAGTGTAGAAACCTTTGTTTAAAACAAAACAATCTATGCAATTAAAATAAACGATAAAAATTGATGTATCAGTCCTTCCACAGTATTACGGTATAGTTTGATAGAGATCAAAACAGTTTTCGTATAGGTAATTTTTGCGCGTTGGCCGAAATAATGGCCGATAGGCAATCGTCCCGCTTGAAAGGTGGCCACTTTTGGGTTTATAAATTTTAACTAAATAGTTTTTAACTTATATAAGAAAATAGGTAAAAAAAATACTATTCCCCCCCCCCTTATCTCCGAAAGTACTGGACCTAAAATTTTGTAAAACCTAAAGTCTATGGTTAATTAAATTAATATAGGCAATATCTCAATCATAGTACGGAACCCTCTCCACGCAAGATTAACTCGTACTTGTCCGGATTTTTTTTTAATTTACCTGTATGTTGTGTTGATGTCATCGCATTCCACTGTGTTTAAAGTCCTACGAATTGCAAAAAACAAGAGGAACATGTTATTTATTCTGCACAAAGGATCCTCTCGCTCTTTGTATTTCTGGCCGTAAAAGCGCCCGCGATAATTCTTTGGCAAACCGTGGTGCGCGCGCGCACGTTTGTAGAATAAAAGAAAGAAAGGTGAAAGTACGATCTGTTTGCACAAGTGGGTATGCTAAAAGTTGCGCGCTTTTTAGAATAAATATTGAGTAATTTGACAGTAAGAGCAAGATATTATATGTTCGCGAATGCATCATGTGATTTCACTAACGATGGAGAGCGCAAAATTACAATTCTATTTTGCAATGATACGTAGTTATTATCTTGTTCGTAAAGTCTGTCTAACTTCAACCGACAACTCTGTAGGCAAATTCAGTTTGTAGCCTTCTTACTGCTCAGTCGAAGGTTTGAATCGAATATTTTAAAATACTTCAAAGATAATAATTGACAACGTTAAAAAACCGACTTCCATCGCAACAACTCTGAACATTTTTGCATTATTATTTTTGGTTTTTGTTAATTTTCAAATAAAGTACTGCACCGATTTTGATACAAATTATATGGGACCACACGGGAAGCACTATAGCTTTCAAATAAAAAATGAATCATAAAAATCGGTTCACCCAGTCAAAAGTTCTGAGGTAAGACATATAAAAAAATATACAGTCGAATTGAGAACTTTTTAGAAGTCGGTTGTAAAATTGGCTTTCATCAGAAAATTGGTAAGTTGGCTTATTTTTAACCGACTTCCAAATAGGCAGAAGTTCCCAAAACCCTTGCATGTGTGTGTGTGAGTGTGTGTGTGTGTGTGTGTGTGTGTATGCGTGTGTCTGCGTGTGTGTGTGTGTGTGTGTGTGTGGTACGCCAATTGTAAACCGATTTAGTTATTTTTTATTCGATAGATTATGCTTCCAAATTGTTCCCATATATGTTTTTCCAAAATCTGTCAAGTACTTTTTTAATAAAAAAAATAAAATTGTACGCTGTTGCGATTGAAGTGGTTTTTAACGTGTTTAGAGGTGGCAATTGTTTGACTAACTTTTTTGGAGCTTCGTATATGTTTTTTTTTTTTTTTTTTTTTTTTTTATTCACAATTGGTAAGCCCTCGATTAAACTTCTATGCATAAATAATAATAGAGTTCACTATCGCGAAAACAAACTGCAGTAGGACAGGAATACGTTTAACCGTTTTTCCTTCAAATTTCAGCAATAATTCGTATAAAATTCCATTAAACGCATTCCCTTTTGTTCACTTTTACGGCACTCGGGCGCCCGTTACTATATCGCACTGGGCCCTACCTGCGGCCTGGCCGTTGACCCTTCAAGTATTGACATATTCCTATAGTTTCTCACGTCTAGCCGTAGCCAACCAATACCTCAGCCTGACTCTCAGTACCACTGCCGTGTTTTTACTACGCATGCGCGTGGACATGCTTCTGTTGAGCAATATTTTCAAGGTGCCTATATATAGCACACTTCTAACATAAACAACATAACTGACGATTTTGGAGACATGCAGAGAAATCTAATTCAAACTGGTATTAAGATTAGGAAAAAGGTTCGAAAATTGAGATCTTACTTACAAATAAAGTGGCACGTTGATAATAAATCATTATGTCGGCAGCCGAAATTACGAATATTCGGCAGCCGAATATTCGATATTCGGCTGAGAGCCCCGCCGAATATTCTTTATGTGGTATTTAACCAAATGACTATTCGTTGCATCTCTAATTAATGATACTACTGATGTCTCTTATGCATAACTGAGCCTGAAGCGCAGATGTCAATATTAAGTAGCCCATATCTTAGTTTTGGTCCTAATCTGTCATCTTACCAAATTTCATCCAAATCCGTCCAGCTGTTTAGGCGTGAATAGGTAACATACACACACACACATATATAGACACTTTCGAATTTGTAATATTACTAGCTGTTTCCCGCGACTTCACCCGCGTGGACGTTTCTATGACTTTTCGAGGGTGCGCAGTCAAATATTCATAATAGTTTCCATAATGTCCCTTTTAATTCGGCAAATTTTGTTGACGTGGGTGCAATAAACTTTAATCTTATGCCGTAATTTTTATACGTATTTACTCGTAAACATTTAGATCCGAAATCATTTCCTTAATTTCACCTTAAGCAACGGTTTTTAATCAAGTTTATTGTGATTGCTACGAACAACATTAATTGCCCTGAAAAATGTTGTGATACTGAAACGAAATCTATACATCTATAAGTACATATAATAAAACTGTAACGGGGCCGTGTCCTAGCATGACATATTTTTTAAAAATAATAACTGTGGTGGACATTACTAACGATATAGAGGCCAAACAACAACTTTTGGAATTTTGTCTGTCTGTCTGTATTTTCGCGCATCACGCAAAAACTACGGGGCCGATTTTGATGAAATTTTGTATGGTGGTTCCTTATAGCCCGGGTTAACATATAGAATACTTTTTATACCCGAAAATTCAAGAGTTCCCGTGGGGAAATTCAAAACCTCCACGCGTACGAAGTCGCTGGCACAGCTAGTGTTAAATATATTGCAACGAGGTCTGTGAAATTGGCATCCAGATATTTCCATAAAGAAAGAAGAACACGGTTTATGGTACAATAATTTATTACCTAAAAAAAATGTATTTCGTAGATAACTCAAAATTCATATTTTACTGAAACAATGCTTAATTCATTTCTATTGAACTATCTTAAAAACAATGACACTAACTGCAAAAAAACCGGCCAAGTGCGAGTCGGAACCGCACACATAGGGTTCCGTACCATCATATTAGATGGTACTAGTACAAAGGGTTCCGTACCATCATACTAGATGGCGCTAGTTTCTTCAAGTTAAAAAAAACTCGGTTTTTGTATGGGGACGCCTCTTATTTTTTCACTTTTTCTAATTTTAAGTATTTGTTGTTATAGCAGCAACAGAAATACATGATCTGTAAAAATTTCATTGTCCAGCAGTGGAAGTATTTCGGCTGGTATGATGATGAAAATTTCAACTGTCTAGCTATCACCAGACAGACGGACGGACGGACAGCGAAGTATAAGTAATAGGATCCCGTTTTTACGTGACCAGTGATGGATAAGTTATCGCCAAAAGAATGAACACATAATTGTAATCTGGTACCGTTACTATAGTTAAGAATAATTCTTTACAATGTCACTTGGTCAAAATCTCAATACGTCAAGTAGCGATTAGCATTTTCACACACGTTATCATAATCCCCAACACTACCTTCTCGGGCCTCACCTTAAACCGTTCTATTGACACGATAAAGGTTATCAAAATGTCAAAGACCCACTTACAATAAAAGGGTTTGATTAAAAAGTATTGCAATTTTTTAAAGGTATACTACGTTTTCCGGTGCGCGGTTGCCACTCGAGACCTTTACTACCCCAACGGCCATCTGTTCTACGAGCTATATGTGCCCCGCCCACTGCCACTTAAGTTTTTTTTTTATTTATTAATTCTGAGAGCTATGTCGGTGACTTTGGTTCTCCTACGGATCTCCTAATTGTTTCTGATTGGATCGATTCGTAGGAAGGCCTCCCACTTGGTGGACCGATGATCTGGTGAAAGTAGCGGGAAGCCGCTGGATGCGGGCAGCGCAAAACCGGTCGTCGTGGAAATCCTTGGGGGAGACCTATACCCAGCAGTTGACGTCCTTCGGCTGATATGATGATGATGATGATGATTTCCATAGACTACCGGTAAAAATTGATCGGATATAATGCTGATGTTAATGATGACTTCGACACAGACTCTTAAGCCTTAACCGTAGCCTACAACCTTGAACTAAGTAACTTTGTAATCGGTTTTTACTATAACTATGGATTATTTCATCATATTAATAATTACAGGATATTAGGAGTGATTTAGTTTTTCACTAATATTTTGTTGTTTTGATATACAGAACTTAAGAAAAAATAAAACTAACGGGTGCACCCTTTATTAAAAAAAACCAGTTGTGACAATAATACTGCTGAATTTTTTATCGAAACATTATGCAAAATTAATGAACTTCATAAAAAAACAATACAAAATGATTTTTTTTCTTACTTTTTGGAAATTTTACTTCTATTAGTTATAATTTAACTACAATTGTTGCACTATTCGGCCGCAGCGATTGACGTAACAGCCACGCTGCAGTACGAGCTGACAAGAGCTTCATTTCCACGCAATTTCGTTCGAAATTTGAATTATCTAAAATCAAGTTGCTAATTTCAGAGACGGGGGACCCTTAAGGAAGTAGGGCTGATGGTGAAGCTAAAGTAAATCTAGACACGCGGCAGCGTGTCAAGCCAAGTTCAAGCAAAAGGACACGGAACAGCGCCGTGTGTAATATTACACGAACCATTTGGAGTCACTTTGACCCCTTTATAACTCAAAACCTATTTAACGCAAACACACCAAACTTGGTTTATTTATTGATAAGTACTAATAAGATTACAGAATTTAAAATTTTAGTTATAAAACATTACTTTAGCAGAGAAAACATAGAAATAGTTTTATATTTGTTTATAAAGTTATTTATTCTTATAAGTAGATTTCAGGATTATCTGCAAAACTTGGCACCCATTTAGATCTCAATCCTTTTGTCGGTGTAGTGTACAACCAAGCATATTTTTAGTATTTAACTTGGCGAACATTTTTCATATTTATGTTTTTGGTGGAATACAAATACTCACGATGATCGTTTTCTGAGGAACGAGCCATGACAGTGCCGTTGGGGAACACGTTGACGTACATGTGGGAGCACTGGCTGAACAGACGAACCGACCGGACCATGGATGGCACCGCACCGCAGACCACCACCTGTACGTGAACAAAAACAGCAATTTACTTCACAAAATGTCTGTTCTAAATGTGTAAAATAGGTGATAAAAATTAACAGAATCAAGGAAAAATATTTCAACAAACAGTAATTAAGAAATTCGTGAAATTTAACGGAAATAACCAAATTTTAAAAGATTTTGAACATCCTTAAAAGAAACAACATGCTAGAAAAAAGCATTACAATTTTTGACATGAAAAATTGTTTATTATTTAGTGAGCTAAAGAGTGTCGGTGGCGTAACGGCTAGGGTCGCCGCCTCCTGTCCGGGATGTCGTGGTTCAAATCCTGCCACGTACCAATGTGATTTTCGAATTTAGATTTCATATGTACGTTTATCCGACGCTCTTACGGTGATGGAAAACATCGTGAGGAAACCTGCACACGCCTGCGGAGAAACTCCAAGGTTTTGTGTGTAGTCGACAAACCCGCACTGGGCCCGTATGGTCGTAAGGACCGATCGCCCTATTTCGCTCGAGCGCCTCGGTGGGGACGTTTAATATGAATATATGATATAATGAATAAACCACTGATCGATTTAATTATGAGTATAATACAATTTTTTACATGAAAAAAAATTGCTTATTAATTTAATGAGCTGAATCTATCTCAAAATACGTATTGATAGCACTAATAACATTTAGTCATAACAACAGCATCTCGTAAAATATTTGCATAGCGAATTGCAAACGAGGAGTTAACGACTTGTTTTAACTTTGCGAAAAAGCGTGATATTATTAGAATATTCATTTGACATTTTAATAAATATCCCAATGACGATTTTAGGAGATGTGGCTACAGTATTGAAAAACATTTTTAAAACTTTACGAAATTAAGTATTGTGAAATTGTGATATATTAATTAGAATGTATTACACGGAACTCAACTATATGTTTGAACCTGAAACACTTGGCAAGAAAAGAAACAAGTACGGATACTAATAATTAAAAGGTTAAGGCGAGTCATAGATTGAAACAGTTTTCTCTGTCTATTTCTTTACGTGTAAAGAGTAAAGAAAATAACCACACGTTTGATCTTTTAATATGTTTTTACGTTTAATTAAAAACTGCTTTTAATTTGAAAAAAATTCAATTGGCATATTGAAGTGTGTGTTTAGACTAATCGACTAAGGAAATTTTGTCTGGTTTACCTGCAAAATTCAAATCGCTGATTCAGAAGAGGGTTCTTTGATATATTTATTTATGTTATAAAAGTAAACAAATCGTGTTTCTGCAACTTACAAATTGAAGTCATTGAAATGAAGAATTAGGTTAAAAAATATAATTTTCATATGTTTTGAAATTGATGAGAAAAATCGAGATCCCTGCGACCAAAGTTTCCAATGCTTCGCCTTAATACAAGTTACAAAGGTGTTTTTTAGACACGCACACACGATACGCTTACCTAATGACTTCAAACTATGAAGTATAAACGTTAAACACGGAAAACTAAACGTAGCGTCGTTAACTGATGATAGGAACTTCGTTATTTATCAAAAGGAATATTAACTACTGGTCACGGTTTGTATCAATACACGTGTTACTGCAAAAAGGTTAGAAAGACAAATTACGATAAATGTTCGAATTTTTATAATAGTAATTTAATAGTCTCTACAATCGAATTGATAAATAAAACACAAAAACTAAATAGTTCAGTAACAGAAACACTTTTAAAACATAATATATTAAAAAATGCTAACCCTGAATCTAGCTAGTGCAAACGTCTCAATAAACTGCAAAAACGTAATTTACAGTTTGGCGAGAAAGTTTTTATTAATAAGCTGAAGGCACTTTTTGCAGTTGTTAATGAAATGAGAAATCGTTCCGACACCTACCTTTATAATGTGTGGTCTATATCAGAAATCACCTAACAACTGTGTGTTGGGTAATTTAAATTAGTTTCCTAGCAGTTGGCGTGCTTTCACCTGGATCTTAATGGCAGCACTTGTAAGAGACACTTCATTACGACGATATTGATCAACGTCCTATCTCCTGCGACCCTATGAACTTCACGAAACGAGATGTTTACTCGTTAGCCTCAAAATGATAATTGATTGCGTTTTAATCTACAAATAAGTCAAAGGTGATATTTTCAATTAAACTTTGATGTGTTAGAGGGAAAATAAAAACAAATAATTTGATTAAGATAAAATGAGAAGAGAAATATCCGAACGGTACAGGTAGGTCATTTGCAGAAAACTATATACAACGATCGCATAAAACTTTGTAATTATTGCTAGAACCGGCTACAAGCATCACAATAAGGAAACAATCGATCGTTCCAATGGGTCAGGCGTGTTCAGTCAATCCGTCAGACTAAGGGTTTCCGCTGCAGTCGGACCAATTCTAAATCTTATTTATCGTAAGTAACAGTTCGTTTTCCGTCAACAAATGCGATTGGTTTGGGTTCTTTCGCGGCTGTGTCGAGGGTGTCATGTTCAAGCTGGAAAGCATAGGCTACCGCGTCGCGGTCACTATTCAGCCATATTGCATTTCACGTTAACTTTTTGTAAACAATACTAGTGTTGCCTTTATAAAGCCCTGATAGCCCTATCGTGAATGCAAAGGTGTTTCCATTCAATTTTAAAGTCGATTTGCTCCACTAATCTAATAACAGCTCAAGTAGACGACTGTTATTATTATGTAAAGACGTTACTTAATTTAAAGTTATGATTTATTTTGCCTACTGTGTACCATATTAATACTGCTAAGCCGTTGGTACTGTGTCTGATGTCTTAAATAGGCGGCTTGAAAAACTTTTGACAATAGGATTTGCTACTGGCTCTGCAAACTCTAATACGACTTGACCCCCGTGTTTTGAGTATCGCTTAACTTCCTGAGTTTGAGAAGAGCTCGAGCTCTGTATATGGGGACCTTTGTGTGGGTTAGTAACTATACAATAATAACAAGCTTAATAACTTAGACAGAATGTTAACTTTTCAAATAAAACGAATCAATTTCCATCGAAACTTTAATATGTAAATAAGAATAGTTAATTTATTAGAGCAACAATCGTAGTCTGTGCGTTTACACGAAGCTTTAGTGGTTTTATTGAATCTATTGATTTACTTTCGGATTTCATACAACTAGTCACGGCAACCTTATTTAAAGCAATATTAACAACATTTACAACTGAACATAAATAAATAAAGCCATGTTTATCTCACTCGGTTGCAATATTAAGACGGGTGTAATTTAGTTTATGAGTTTGTAATTTATTACATACCTACCTTTATGGTTTATCTTATTATTTTCAAATATAACGTTGATGTATATGTTTATGTTATCACTTTGTTAATAGCATTACAAATTATTTAAACTTATCACATTGATCATGTTTTTTCGCTCACTCCGCGAGGGGTACCTTCTTCAGTGAAAGCATGACATGGCGATTCATCATCATATCAGCCGAAGGACGTCCACTGCTGGATATAAGCCTCCCACAAGGATTTCCATAACGATTGGTTCTGCGCTACCCGCATCCAGCGACTTCTCGGGACCTTCATCAGGTCATCGGTTTACTGAGTAGGAGGACCACGCACTGGAGAACGTAGCGTAGGGAGACGCTACGTTTTCCGGTGCGTGGTTGCCACTCCATAACTTTACTGCACCAATGGCCATCCGTTCTACAAGCTATGTGCCCCGCCCACTGCCACTTAAGTTTAGCAATTCTGAGAGTTATGTCGGTAACATTGGTTCTTCTGCGGATCTCCTCGTTTCTGATTCGATCACACAGATAAACTCCGAGCATAGCACGCTCCATTGCCCTTTGGGTGATCATGAGCCTTCTTATGATGACATGGCGATTACTCTGAAACTATTTGGGGTATCGAAATTATTTTAGTGTCAAAATATACGTATCTAATGATAAGTAATGTAAAAAAATCAAAAAGTCAAAAACTTTTTCGAAATTGGGAGAAAAAATTGAGAAATCTCATTTTTTATAGGGTTCCGCACCCAAAAGGTAAAAACGGGACCCTATTACTAAGAATGCGCTGTCCGTCCGTCTGTCACCAGGCTGTGATAGCTAGACAGTTGAAATTTTCACAGATGATGTGTTTCTGTTGCCGCTATAATAGCAAATACAAAAAAATTGGAAAAAGTTAAAGTCTCCATACACAAAACGTGTTTTTTTGAAACGTGAAGAAACTAGCGCCATCTAGTATCATGCTACGGAACCTTTGTGCGCGGATCTGACTCGCAATTTACCGGTTTTGTACTTTAGTCATGAAATGGCTCATATCTTGAAAACTAATAAATATGATTGAAAAATTCAAGAAAACAATTAAAGGTGTGCTATAATTCTACATTTTTAATACAATAAAAAAAAATTGATGGTTTTTTTTTTCTGCTGTTGTTGCTCGCGTACTACCTGTCTCCTTGCTTTTTCTCCGAACACTGGGTTGTCTGGTAGCGATAAGACAGCCTAAATTGTACGTCTCTTAGTTGTTGATTAAATTTTGTATATGTTATTTTGATGTACAATAAAGAGTTATTTGAGTTTGAGTTTGGGTTTTGGTTGATGAATAAGGGTAGAGAGTGTGTATTTTTATGAATTTTAATTACGAAATATAATTAGGTTAGTACTACTTTTACCGTTCATCAGTTTGCAGAATGGGTTGTCGAACTTTATCTGTTAAGTCAAGTGCTCCATTATAAACGCCTGATTAAACATCAATCCCACTAAAACTATCTGATAAGTGTATCGGAAATTTTCATTCTTTCCCAGTAGAACTGATAAATCAATTATTGCAAAATTCCTTAGTGATAATAAAGGGCTAAATCTAAATGTGATAGTTGTTTTACTATTAGATGCTATTAGTTTATATAAAGCTGTTAATGTAGCGTAGATTAACTTTTTTTTTATTCCAAAATTTATAAGGCCATGGTATCATCTTTCCTGATGGTAAGTCACGATGATTCCGGAGATGGAAGCGGGCTTACCAAGACTCCTCAACGCAATGGGGATCTAGCTATCTTATCTTCAAGCCGGATAATATTGATTTTTGGCGGAAAGACTAAGATAAGTTGTTGGTAGCTAGCCAGGCGGGCTATGAAAATTCCCTACTACCAACCAAACCGAGTCTAACTAAGTTGATCCCGCCGGGAATCGAAAGCGCGACCTCCTGGTGTGAAGTGAATAGACTAACCATTACGCCAGGGAGGCGGTTAAGGTAAACAAAATAGATGCAGATGGAGTTTGAAAGCGAACCAAAGTATTTAATGTAATAAAAGTAGTATGAAATAAAATGTGTGGAAGTTTGACGACTTAAAGCAAATTCGGTGTGACATTAAGGCCTTAGTAATCTTACTTTGAATTTACCGATTAAAAAGGTGGTAATCGATTCGACCCGTACGTAATCGTATGTAATATTGTTGGAATTGCACAAAAATATATATTATATTTCTAGTTTATTGTACACAGGAAACATATATTACACATTTTACAAAGTAAGGTCACACAAAGGGTTCAGCTTGTTTCTAAAGAAATTTCTTCCAGCAGACCCGGGAAAGAAGAAAGTTTTGACTGAGATGGCAGAAAAGTCGTGTACACAGCTTAAAAAAACCTAAAACTATATAAATACTAAATGTAAACAACAAATACATAAATATACGCACATGCTTATATAATTATACTTAATTGGTGTATAATTACACAGATAAAATAAATTAACTAATATAATAACATATTGTATATAATACATAAAATATTTCATGGCTAATAAATCAACTTAGGAAGACAGAGAAAGATAGTGTTCTTTCAATTTCTTTATGTTAGGCTATGTAGGCTTCTAAACAGATATACAAAATTTCATACGATGTATGTAAGTAGGTATGCATTTTATCTACGTATTTCTCAGAAAGTAGAAATAGAATAGGGATGACGATAGCATCAGATGTAAATTATGAACTCTTTATCACTAAATTGCCCTCCTACTTAAACTTCGGAAAGCCTTACTTGTTTTGTTTTCCATCAAGTCTTCGATTTTTAATTCACCAAAATCACAAAATGAGTATATATATATATATATGACGCTGTTAAACTATGACGTCATGCCTAGGTATTTCGAACATTTTTAGAACAAGATGTCTTTTTTGACAGATGATAAAAAGTAACTCAGATGACTAGCATTAGTCATTCTTATTGCAATAATTATATTAAAGTGTTCCGTACATCCAAAAGGTGACGAAAGGGACCCTATTACTAAGCCTCCACTGTTCGTCAGTCAGTCCATCTGTATGTCTGTCAGCGGGTTGTAATTTATGATCCGTAATAGGATTCGAAATAAATTGAATTTTTTACAGAATGTTTCGAATAAAAAAAGTGATAAATTAAGGGGGTCTTCATAGAATAAACTATTTTTTAATAATAATTTTAGAGGTATTTTTGATTTCTCTCTATCATATATAAATAAAAAGAACCAACCAAAAACGAGTCGCACTAACGCTACAGAGTCCGAACTGAAAAAAAAAGCATATTTCTGTCGCTCGTGTTGATGCCTTTTGTTTGTAATGTGAATAGGTATCATAGTTGTGTTAAGAGGTGTTGTGGTACGGAACCCTCGAAGCGTGAGTCCGACTCTCACTTGGCCGATTTTTTACCAGAATAAGTATCTTTCAACTTAGGGAACTATAAGTTTAATCAAAATCGGTTCAGTAGTTTTCTAGATATACACTGTTAAGGGTCCCCAGGAGGCTAGAGTTTCCATACAAACGTAGTTCCGCTTTAATACAAAAACTACATGCTGGATTGAATCCAAACTTTGCAAATACATATATTGAGTAGACACATATCGATGTTCAGTTTAAACATAACTACACGAAGGCTTAAATTAGTTTTGTACTAACAGTTTGAAACTGTTCTTTTTTTTTCGTTTTAGATTAGTACATCGAAAATGAATTACAAACATGAATATGTATCTACTCAATACATTTGCAAAGTTTGAATTGAATCCGGCATTTAGTTTTTGTATTAAAGCGGAACTACGTTAGTACGGAAACTCGATGCTCCTGGGGACCCTTAAGTGTATACCAATCACTGGAAAAACACGTCGCAATTTTTGGATTGAAGTCGGTTGTTAGGGTTCCGTACTCAAGGGTAAAACGGGACCCTATTACTAAGACTCCGCTGTCCGTACGTCTGTCCGTCTGTCACCAGGCCGTATTTCATGAACCGTAATAGGTCAACAGTTGAAATTTTTCTAGATGATATATTTCTGTTGCCGCTATAACAACAAATACAAAAAATTAGAATAAGTTAAAAAATTAGGAGGAAAAAAGAGGTTTTTTTAAACGTGAAGAAACTAGCGCCATCTAGTATGCTAGTACGGAAACCTTTGTGTGCGGTTCTGGCTCGCACTTGGCCGGTTTCTTTAACGTTTTTAGCGTTGTCAGTTATTGAGAGTACGAAGTCCGCCAATAGGTACATAACGGAAACAGGTATACTTTAGCAGACTAGAATAAACGTGTATCTTTATCTGCATGATTCGTTGATTTCCGAGATAAGCGAATTCGGCGGTGTTACAACCTCTTTGGTCGACTCTTATCGAACATTTTAATGCATTCGAAACGAGGGTATCAATCAAGTGGCTTCGCTATCTCAATCTTGTCGGTAAGTCGATAGCCTAATTTCAGTGCTTGTAACTGCGCCTGCGTCGCGTTCGCTTGGTATTTTCTATGGTCACCTTATCTAAAGCATCGTACGTACGGATTATACTGGCCACACGCATGCCAGATAAAATCACCCGAAAATTGTTTTCAAGAGATAAAGTGTAAAATGTAAGTGTTTAGTAAACTTTATGCTAATACAAGAGAGATTCAACATGGGAATTGTTTATGTGGTCCAAAATTCAAAAACATTTTATTTTAAATAGGTGTTTAAAACACATACTTCTAAACTGTTAAAAATCAGCCAAGTGTAAGTCGTACTAGTGCTAATGAGTTCGAACTGAATGTTTATTTTGTAATAGGTATCATTGTTGTATTTGTGTTAGTTTTTATTATTTGTTGTTTTACTTTAAAATTAGTACTGTAATCATACCAAGTTTTACGCTTGAATGTATTTTCGTTTTTACGATAGAGCATAATAAAAAAACCTTTAAAAAACAAGTTTCTAGTATGGGGACGCCCATATTTTTTTACTTTTTTGAATTTTTATTATTTGTTAGTAATCCGGCTGTCTAGTATTATAGTTCAAAAGATATGCTATTTTCAAGGGATATGTCTTACCCCCTGACACAGGCTACCTGCATGCCAAATTTCTTCAAGTGTGAAAAGGTAAAAACAAACATACACACTTTCACATTTATAATATTAGTAAGGATTGATTATTGATGCCCCCCCCCCCCCCCCCCCCCAGGGCAAACATTCGTGTGAAGAACAGGTTTGCTTGCTCTGTGTCTGGGTGTTTAATATCTATTTATGTTATTTAAAAGTATTTAAGTATGTGTTCCCATAGTTTTGGGCCAGATGACCTTGTGTGATTTATAAAAAAAAAGTTTATATTAAAAACCACACTTTGAAGTCGTATATTTATGTCTCCTATTCTCCATCTTGTTTAGGGTTCCATACCAAAGGCTGTCTACGGAACTTAGAATCTCGAAATTAAATAAAAATTAAAAAAATATATTTTGACTGTGGGTGTTGAGGCTACAATATTTCATTATTGTTTTCGTCAGGTAAAAATTCACAAGATTTGCATTTTTACTTCACCAGAATTCTACATGCATTGACAAAGGATATAAAGTATTTTACGTCACGTGTTATCTTAAATCTTACTAATTAATGTTATTGTAAGTGCAATTTGCAATCGATGAAATTTTTCTTGATAAAAATTAGTGTTTTTGAAAAACTATTTACATACTAGGTAACTATACAGGTTAAGAAACCCTAATCTTGCCATTCCCCCATCTATGTCAAATCCTTTAAAAGCGTAAATATTTTATTTTTTTAAAATTATTGTAATGTACGAAACATTAAAATAATTTTCAAGATTTTGAAAAAAGTAAGTATCTATATTCTTATAATTTACGGTGACTTAAAAATGGGAGTGGCAAAACTACGGCAAATTACCTTACTTAAAACCTTGCTAACAGATAGATGTTACGAACGGACTCGATAAAGATCACTTATAATATCAATTAATCTACATGTTAACAAAACATAGAGAAATTGATATTGATAAATTATTGAAAACCAGGTTTGACTTAAATTTTGACTGACAGAGGGATAATAATACCATATTGTATGTGTGTCCTCGTTGTACACTGAGATATAGATTTATATCAGTAGCCGTTTGTGCAACCTACCCTACAAAAATAAAGTAAGCTATTATCAAGTCAAAATATATTCAATGTTAGTAAATATCCTAAGAGATTTAATGAAAACCCAACTGCATAAAGAATTACCTCCCTTTTTTTCCTGTCCTGTAAAAATGTATCTATTGTTACTCACGGGATAAAACCAAATCTAATAAATGACACATCGCACTCCAAATTCCATGGAGCTGTTTAGGCTAGAGACTCAGCCATAGAAACAGACGTACATAAAGATTGTTATCTTTATTTAATTATTTATAAAAAAGTCTTCCAACATAATTAAAATAAATAAAAGAGTCTGTTAAAATGTATCTTATGTTACTCACGGGATGAAACCAAATCTAATGACACCTCGCACTCCAAATTTCATCGAGCTGTTTAGGCTAGAGACTCAGCCATAGAAAAAGACGTACAACATTTTTCTTACTTACTTATTTGCTTATTTGATTTGAAATACGCGTAACTCTGGGTCCAGCAGGTCTTTAGCGGCTGCGCGCACGCAGACCGTCCCATCATTTGCCGTGATTGAGCGCGCTCGACACTCTCGATGAAGATATTTACCCTTATTTAGTGCACGGGACTTTCAATTACCCACTAAACCTGGTCGGGGCTACTCGGAAAATGTATATTGGAGATTGCTGATAAGCTTAATAGTAAGTTATGTTGTGTATTATTATGTTTAACTTTAACACTGGATATAGTTGAGATAAAAGAAGAAAAAAAGAAATTAGCCAAAAGAGATTGAATTTGAATTCGAAGAAGAGCGTATTTACAATTTCGTTTTTAATCGTTTCCCATACAAGCTTGAAATTACTACTTCTTGGCCTATTCTAATAAACCTTTAAACACGTAAGCAAACTAAGAAATTCTAGTTAGTGAATAGATTAGGTACTAGTACATTTTAGGTACTAGTGGTGTAATGGCTAGGGCCGCTACCTCCTGTCCGGGAGGTCGTGGTTCGAATCCTACCACTTACCAATGTGTTTTCGAATTTTGGTTTCATATGTACGTTTATATCACGCCCTTACAATGAAGGAAAACATCGTGAGGAAACCTGCACACGCCTGCGCAGAAACTCAAAGGTTGTGTAAGAAGTCGATCAACTGGGCCCGCGTGGTCGATTAAGGCCCGATCGCCCTTATTCAGGGTAGGCTCGAGCCGATGATGACATTTTTGAAATACTAAAACAGATTAGCGAATTTAAAGATTACTGTGAAAGCATTAAATCACTATTATTTAGTGACAACACTATTAATTTTAAAATAATCTATTCGCTAACTAAAATTTCGTGGCTTGCTTGTGTGTATAAAGTTTCCTTAGAATCGGCCCATCAGATATCATGAAGAAGTAGTTTTACGTTTTGTATGGGAAACTATTAAAAACTAAATTGTTAACAAACTAGAAAAGTGACATTCAAAATGGTGTTAATTCAAAGTTTTGGTAGCTACAATCAGCTCAACCTTAGTATTGAGATACTACGTGAAGATATTGCGAAGCTTCCCGAACACCGCCAAGCCGAGTTGGATTTGACGATAAATCTCTTTCTTGAATTTGGACCTACCTAGCTGGACCCGTGTGTGTTGCCAGTGATGACTTACGGAACTGAGACATGTTCGCTTACTATGGGCCACACAAGAAGGCTCAAGTTCACTCAAAGGGCAATGGAGCGTGCTAAGCTCGGAGTTTCTCTGCGTGTTCGAATCAGAAACGAGGAGATCCACAGGAGAACCAAAGTAACCGACATAGCTCACAGAATCGCTAAACTGAAGTAGCAGTGGGCAGGGCACATAGCTCGTAGAACAGATGGCCGTTGGGGGGGGCCTATGTCCAGCAGTGGACGTCCTTCGGCTGATATGATGATGATGAGTTATGCTTAGGTATGTAGAATATATACTTAGTACTCGTATAAACGAGTAGCTACAACATATTTTATGCGTGCGATAACCTAAACGAAGATTTTTATTTTATTATTTCAAATTTTATTTAAGTCGGAGCTTCCTAGAGTTGCGTCAAACTAAATTGATTACCTATTGGTTTTATTGCCTGTTCGACCCTGCTTTACTACATTCGTGTAGTCAATAATTTAACCGCCTCCGTAGCTCAGAGGCAAAGTTCACTGGCTTTACAGAGGAGGTCGCGGGTTCGATTCCCGGTGGGGTCAATTGTAAGACTCGGTTTGGTTGGTGGTAGGGCATTTTCTAAGCCCGCCTGGCTAGCTACCACCATCTTATCTAAGTCTTGCCGCCAAATATCAATGTTGATATCATTGGTGTGTTCCGGCATGAAGATAAGATAGCCAGTTCCCCATTGCGTTGGGGAATCTTGGTAAGCCCGCTTCCATGTTCGGCAACATGGTCACTTACCACCAGGTGAGATGTTATCAAGGGTTTACCAATTGTAAAAAAAAAAAAAAAAAAAAAAATCGTACATAAATTGGTTGTGAAAAAAAATTTCTAGTATGAACTATATAATGCGTTGGTTGACTCCGCGGGGCGGCATGGTCTTAGTTGCAAGAGGTGTGCGGGCAGACATCCCCGGCATCATGCGCTGAATGAAGTCATCCGCCGGGCGCTGGTGTCGATCGACATTCCCTGCATCTTAGAGCCTTCGGGTTTGAGCCGCACAGACGGTAAAAGACCCGACGGACTCACGATGATCCCCTGGGAGCGGGGGCGTGCCCTGCTCTGGGACGCGACCTGCGCGTGCACCTTCGCAGCAACGCATGTGCCCCGTACCACGAGGGCCGCGGGTGCGGCTGCAGAGTGGGCCGCGAGCCAAAAATTAACAAAGTACGCGGACCTAATGCGGACTCACGACTTTGTGCCTTTTGCCGTCGAAACTTCGGGTGTGTGGTGCTCGTCGGCCAAAGAATTTATAATGAAAATAGGCAGGCGTTTGAGAGACCGCGGTAGTGATCCCCGCGCCGGCTCGTACCTGGTTCAACAGATATCCCTGGCTATACAGCGCGGCAACGCGGCCAGTATAATGGGCACTTTTGAGCCGGGTACGAGGCGGTGCGACATAGACTAAGTACCTAATTGCAGGTATTTTATTTTGACGTTATTTATAATATAATGTTAATGACTTTTATTAATTGGACACTATATAATGTTCCTCTAATGTATATAAATCAAATCATAAAGAGTAAAATATATTTACTTGCGTTAGTGTTTTCTCATACAATTGAGTCAGATTTTAACCGCCTCCGTGGCGTAAGAATTAATCCATTTGCTTCACACCAGGAGGTCGCGGGTTCGATTCCCGGCGGGGTCTACTTTTTTAAGACTCGGTTTGGTTGGTGGTAGGGCATTTACATAGACCGCCTGGCTAGCTAACACCATTTTGTCTAAGTCTTGCCGCCAAAAATCAGTGTTAACAGCATTGATGGTGTTGCGGCTTGAACATAAGATAGCCAGTTCTCCATTGCGTTAGGGAATCTTGGTAAGCCCGCTTCCATCTTCGGCATTATCGTCACTTACCGTCAGGTGAGATAATGCCAAGGGCTTACCAATAATGAATAAAAAAAATATTAAAAAAAATTCAGAAGGTGGTTATTTAGAGAATAACTTTAGTGTCGCACGTTAGTCACTTACCCTTAAGTTACTTAAGGGTAAGTGGACTTAACTATTATCTACCTATTTACAAAGGTCGGGGAAAAAAAATTCCCTGCATGATCGAATCAGAAACGAGGAGATCCGTAAAGTTACCGACATAGCTCTCCGAATTGCTAAACTTAAGTGGCAGTGGGCGGGGCACATAGCTCGTAGAACGGATTACGGTTGGGGCAGTAAAGTTCTCGTGTGCGAAAACGTGCCGTAGGCAGGCAGCCCACTCGCTGGACCGATGACCTGGTTAAGGTCGCGGGAAGCCGCTGGATGCGGGTAGCGCAGAACCGGTCGTCGTGGAAATCATTTGGGGGAGGCCTTTGTCCAGCAGTGGACGTCCTTCGGCTGATATAATGATGATGATTTTTAACTCCGCTTCAAAAAGGTGAAGATTTTATGTTCTACTGTATGTATTTTTTGTACTAGCCAAATGGTCCCTTCGACCTGGCTGGTGTTCTGGCTGCAGGGTGTGGTGTTTCGGAGATTCCGCGGGTGATAGCCGATCACTAACGCCGATACAACACTAATTATTTTAAGTGATTTATAATTTGCTAATTATTTTAAGTGATTTAAAGCTTTATTCTATGTTTTATAATTGTATTCGTGTTTATGTAAAATATGGTTCTGTACGTTGTACTTTGTTACCTGATATAAATAAATAAAAAAATTTAAATTTAAAAGGTGAACATTCCTACTCTATTTATATAATGTAAGTTCACTGACTTGGTTAGCGCTTTGGTGTGTACTGTAAAAGCTGGCCACGTATTTTTGATAAATAAACAAATTCGAAATTTTATTTAAAAAACGACGGGTTGCACTCCGGGAGTGCCGGCAGAAGTGAAAACTTGAATATTAACGTTGTGCATTTATATTACATTAAACAGTTTATATCTCAGAAAAATCAACAAAAAATCAACTCCATCCGTCTTACGAATTTTCGATCAGGTCACGTATGTCCTGACGCGAGTTTAACATTTTTTACCCATTATAAAACAAGTGCACAACGCCGCTAAAGAAGTTTTCACTACTCCATCCGTCTTACGAGTTTTCGATCAGGTCTCGTGTCCTGACGCGAGTTTAACATTTTTTACCCATTACAAAACAAGTGCACAACGCCGCTAAAGAAGTTTTCACTACTCCATCCGTCTTACGAATTTTCGATCAGGTCACGTGTCCTGACGCGAGTTTAACATTTTTTACCCATTACAAAAAAAGTGCACAACGCCGCTAAAGAAGTTTTCACTTCAAAAAGAAAAAAAAACCCGCCATTTTTATAGATTGTTTTTTCTGTCTACAAAAATGACTGAAAATAACTAATAAATTTTATTTAATATGAAATAAGACAGGACACGAATAAAATTTATGCTGTTTATGGACCTAACGCAGTATTAGTCAGTAGCACAAACTTGGTTCAAGCGTTTCCAATTTTTAACGTTCAAGATGCAGCTTGCTCTGGTCGCCCTGCTTGAATTTGTATACAAATACGAATTAACTTTTTCCCCGACCGTGGTTTATAAATAACATGAGAAAAATAATAACTTACCATCAGGAGGCACAATATCTTCGCAGAGACGGCAAGCTGTGGTAACCTGCAACAAGACGTAAAAAAATAAGGAAATGGAAAAATTTACATTATTTTCCTACCATACATAATATACATCGTGAGGAAACCCGCACACACGCGAAGAAACTCGAAGGTAGTGTTTGAAGTCGACCAACCAACACTGGGCCCGCGTGGTCGACTAAGGCCGGATCGCCCTAATTCAGGGTAGACTCCAGCCCCTCGGTGGGGACGTATATGAGCTAATATGATGATGATGATTTTCCTACCACCACACTTTTAAGCGGACGCAGCTCAGTGTGACTTGCACGATTGAGACGATTACGCAGGTTAATTAACTTGAAGCACGGTCAATAAAGTTCGTTCGCTCATTTAGCCGCATCTTTGAAGACTCCCGACAAACACTCTGTCCAAGTGCCGCTCTAAGTTCAATCGTGCCGCCCGCTGCGCCGCCGCCGGCGCGTCGGGCGGCACCGTTGACCGTGTTTATCGGTAGCCGTCAAAAATTCTGTTAAATGAGCTAACGATGGATGGATTTGACTGTGATAGTGGCATTTTTCTAGACCGTTTCCGTGCTCCGAAAAAGTAAAGCCGATGGTGCCGGTTGCTATCACTAGATGACAATCATTAAGCTGTGGAAGATGCCTTATAGGGGCGGCTTGAAAAACTTCTGACAGTGGGGTCGACAACTAGCCCTACAACCTCCACAAACCCGGACTTGGCCCCTGTGGGCGGTGTATGGCCTAACCCCGTATGTGGTTTATAGCCTAACCTAGGCCCGCTTGTGTGGAGTATGGCCTTACCTTGGCCCCGTGTGTGGAGTATGGCCTAACCTTGGCCCCCATTTTATTTCATTTATTCATAAATATTAGCTTACAGATTTCAGATCCAAGTCACTAACATTTTATAATCTAATACAATTCATAATTTCAATTTTATTAATAAAACATAGAAATATAAATTTAAATCAACCTAACTAATATTTACAACTTATATAATAGTAAATGTCAATTAATATTTTAGGCATTTTGTCGCAAAGTACGTCAGCATGCCCAAGCCGCGAGTGCATGTCGTTGATCATCTGAATGGCCCTAGCAGTCGGAGCATTACGTCCGCTCTGTGTGCCCATGCCTGGCCCCGGCAGGGAAGTGAACAGAGGTGGACGCAGACGCGCACATCGATGATGTGGAACTCTAGCAGTGGTACGGAGCTGAAACTTCTCGAGAGTCGCGGGATTTTGGATTTTTCCGCGCAAAAGCAGACAGTAATGGACTAAGAGCTGCATTTTACGTCTGAACTCTAGAGTGTTCAACCCCACCATACCTGACACGAATAACGACGGATACAGGAATGGGTAATACCCGTATGTCTTTTTGTAAAGGTACCGTGCAAACTTGCGTTGTATTTTCTCCAACATAAACGTATATTTCTGCTCCCACGGGTCCCATACGATGCCAGCATATTCCATTTTGCTACGGACAAATGCAGTATAGAGTCGAAGCGCTACACTAGGATCCCTAAACTGAGAACTAGATCTCATAACAAAACCTAGCATTCTAGTAGCGGCTTTTGTTACCTTTACTACGTGGCTACGAAAGTCCAACCTAGCATCCATGGCCACACCCAAGTCACTAATCTCATCAACGCACACATGGGGGCCAAGGTTAGGCCATACCCATGTGTGGAGTATGGCCTAACCTTGGCCCCCATGTTTGGAGTATGGTCTAACCTTGGCCCCCATGTGTGGAGTATGGCCAAAGCTTGGCCCCCACGTGTGGAGTATGGCCTAACTTTTCCGAGTTTGCGAAAAGACTTTTTCCGCAGCAGTGGGGTGGTTTATGGGTTGTTAATGATGACACATTTTAAGGCAGGGCTTATTAGAACTATGCAGGTAAATAAATTATTTATTTCACATAGCCTTCAAACTCATAGCTTTACAATAATATTTATTTGTTTAGTACTGTTGTTCGACATCGTACACGTGGGTCTACTTGTAAATGGAAAGCGCAAACAATGTAAGTGTATTTGAGTTCCATTAAAACGAATATATTTAGTTAGTCGACCAAACTACGTTAAAAATCATCATCATTATCATATCAGCCGAAAGACGTCCACTGCTGGACAAAGGCCTCCTCCAAGGATTTCCACAATGTCCGGTCCTGCGCTGTCCGCATCCAGTGGCTTCCCGCGATCCCCACCAGGTGGAAGGCCTACCTACGCTAGATCTTCGGGTAGGCGGTCGCCACTCGAGAACTTTAAAATACTACCATAAAAATGGCATTAAAGCTGATTATCTTATTTTTTATCAAAAATAGTAAAAACAACTGCGTAAATATCAGTTCTTATATAAATAAAATCGCATCAAAATCAGATCAGCCGTTAGAGAGGAAAATTGTTACATACACACCCACACACACATACACATCCACGCATATACATACACTCACACAAGCATACACATGTCTAAGGCCACACGTATCGTAGGCCAACCTTCTCCGTTCCATCATGGGTAAAAAAAAATGAACGACCGAAGCGACAATTCTAAGGTTTTTTTAAAAAAATCAAGGTAGATGACGTTTTCGGTATCTCTGTTATTAATTAGTGTTTAGAGTTAATGAACAAAAAACATGTATATCTACGAAACACAGGCTTGAGCGCAATCGTACGTACATTTACATTAATTTATGCGTACAAACTCTACATAAAATAACATTTTGTCGTAATGAGAATCTAACCGTTTTTCTGTTTCGTCATAATAACTTGAAATGCAATTTACTTATATCTTCACTTTTTATCCCAATGTTAATATTGCTACTATATAGGTGCCAACGTCAAATACCTTACAAGTATGCTATTAAGTTAAGCAACAATCAAACACGAGTTTTATGGTTCCATCCATACCCAACGGATGCCAACGGGCCCCTATTATTAAGCTTAAGGACTGTACATCTTGACGTGAATTCGATGTAAGCCTTACGTTTTGTCCGGCAGCCTGCTCGGAAAAAAATAATGTACTTTTTAGGTAAACATACGGCTAAACTATAGCAAATAGAAAAATAATACTTGTACCGCCCGCCTGTAAGATTTATTTGACGTCAAAATCAAAGTATTTTTTCGAACACACCCGCTCTCCCGCCCAGGAGTCGCGGGTCACGCAAATCACCTCTGAAAAGTAGGTGTCGCCGTGAAAATTATTGAGATAAGATAATTTGAATAATTAAAAAACTTGAAAATACTTAAGCACATGAGATACACCGCAGAAAAGCCAGAAAAGAGGCTATTTAGCCCTATGTAAAATATTAACACTAGACATAGAATTTTGGCAGAGTAAAGCGACTAAGTTATAATAATTAGCGACACCTACGTCGCAAAAAGTTCAACTATTTAAAAATAAAAACAGAAAATGAAATCGTACCAATGACTTTCAGAATGAATCGATCGATACCGTTAAAACAATAAGTATAACACAAAAATTGGATTCTCAGAACAAAATACGTGAGGGGCAAGCTATGTTTCAGCGGCAAATAAAACTTTATTCTGGTTTATTGAAGATAGAAAAACTGTACCACTAACCCAGTGAATAAAAAAAAATCATCACAGTAAAAATAAAAATGGAAAATGAAATCGTACCACTGACCTTTAGAATGAATTGATCGCTACCATTAAAACAATAAGTCTAATACAAAAATTGGATTCTTCAACAAAATACATGAGGGGCAAGCTATGTTGCAGCGGCAAATAAAACTTTATTCTGGTTTACTGATGATATAAAAACAGAAAAACTGTACCACTAACCCAGTGAATAAAAAAAATGTCAACACAGTAAAAATAAAAACAGAAAATGAAATCGTACCAATGACTTTCAGAATGAATCGATCGATACCGTTAAAACAATAAGTGTAATACAAAAATTTGATTCTCAGAACAAAATACACGAGGGGCAAGCTATGTTGCAGCTGCAAATAAAACTTTGTTCTGGTTTACTGAAGATATAAAAACAGAAAAACTGTAACACTAACCCAGTGAATAAAAAAAATGTCATCACAGTAAAAATAAAAACAGAAAATGAAATCGTACCAATGACTTTCAGAATGAAATGATCGCTACCGTTAAAATAATAAGTCTAACACAAAAATTGGATTCTCAGAACAAAATACATGAGGGGCAAGCTATGTTTCAGCGGCAAATAAAACTTTGTTCTGGTTTACTGAAGATATAAAAACAGATAAACTGTACCACTAACCCAGTGAATAAAATAATGTCATCACAGTAAAAATTAAAACATAAAAAGAAATCTAACCACTGACTTTCAGATTAAATTGATCGCTACCGATAAAACAATAAGTCTAATACAAAAATTTGATTCTCAGAACAAAATAAATGAGGGGCAAGCTATGTTGCAGCTGCAAATACAACTTTATTCTGGTTAACTGAAGATATAAAAAGAATAAAAAAATACATCAAAGTAAAAATAAAAACAGAAAATGAAATCGTACCAATGACTTTCAGAATGAAATGATCGCTACCGTTAAAACAATAAGTCTAATACAATAATTGGATTTGCAGAACAAAATACATGAGGGGCAAGCTATGTTTCAGCGGCAAATAAAACTTTGGTCTGGTTTACTGAAGATATAAAAACAGATAAACTGTACCACTAACCCAGTGAATAAAATAATGTCATCACAGTAAAAATTAAAACATAAAAAGAAATCTAACCACTGACTTTCAGATTAAATTGATCGCTACCGATAAAACAATAAGTCTAATACAAAAATTTGATTCTCAGAACAAAATAAATGAGGGGCAAGCTATGTTGCAGCTGCAAATACAACTTTATTCTGGTTAACTGAAGATATAAAAAGAATAAAAAAATACATCAAAGTAAAAATAAAAACAGAAAATGAAATCGTACCAATGACTTTCAGAATGAAATGATCGCTACCGTTAAAACAATAAGTCTAATACAATAATTGGATTTGCAGAACAAAATACATGAGGGGCAAGCTATGTTTCAGCGGCAAATAAAACTTTGGTCTGGTTTACTGAAGATATAAAAACAGATAAACTGTACCACTAACCCAGTGAATATATTAATGTCATCACAGTAAAAATAAAAACAGAAAATGAAATCAAACCACTGACTTTTAGAATGAATTGATCGCTACCGTTAAAACAATAAGTCTAATACAATAATTGGATTTGCAGAACAAAATACATGAGCTATGTTGCAGCGGCAAATAAAACTTTGTTCTGGTTACCTGGAGATATAAAAACAGAATAACTGTACCACTAACCCAGTGAATAAAAAAAATGTCATCACTATCGACAAAAGAACAAATACAAAGATCCCATGATAAGCAGCACCGGCAAATAAAACTTTGTTTTAGTTTACTGAAAGAAAACTTTACAATTGAAATAAATTAAAATAGAATAGAAAGAATTTTTTTCCGAAATTTTGAAAAGTTTTTATTTAACTTGCAATGTGTATATGTATGTAGTTTATTTAGAGTTCAAATCTTGCGATCGATTTTAAAACGACTCTCAGGCAGGGGTCCCATTGAGCTCAAATTTGGTATGAAGCCATATTTCCTGTGACACAGATGAGATACTAGTTACTTGTGAAAATAGATCCTTTTAGTATTTTGATGATGATCTGATGACGAACTTTGGAGGTAGAATAGAAGTCCCAGGATCGTTTTTAATTTTCAATAGAATAGTAGAAAATTCTGTGTTTGCCTTTTTTAAAGTTTGGGAACGAGTATATTTACTAGTAATATTCATTTGAGCATAAAAACTCTTTTCAAATAAATGCGTATGACAAACAGTTTTTAGACTTTTCGAAAATATTTTTTTAACTAAAAATAGGTTACCAGTTTCACATAATACATGTTTCCTGTGGCTTCGAACTAAGAAAATAATAAATTTTATATAATTAATTATGTGGTGGTATGGAACCCTCGGGGTAACGAGCCAGACTGCCACGAGGCCCGTTTTTACGTTTTTTTTAATTTATTTTTTATTAAAAATGTGAGTGCGTTTGACCACATCTCACCTGATGGTAAGTGACGATGTAGTCGAGGATGGTACACGCAAACTCAGATAAAGCCTATTCACTCTCGCATTGAAGGTCCCCAAATCGATTTTGTCAAAGCTAGCTGCTAAAGTTTTATAAATTACAGACATCGCGTAAAGAAAATTAGACAAATAGTTACAAATTAATAATATAATCGCAATTACGTCATTGTGTTTCAAAAAAGGTTTACATTTTTATCCTTAAAATTTTAAAATTAATTTAATTTAACAAATGAGTGTTAAATTATGCATAATTAGGAGAATATTGGCATTTGAAAAATTAACATAAGTATTGGATAAAAAATAAGATTTTTAACAAAATGAAGACATCAATTTAGATTTATTGGAACACGATGTTACTCTAAAAGACAAGTTGTTATGGACTTCGCATGTAAATTCAAGTTTTCTCAACATATAAATTTAAAATACAATTTAGACACACAAGCTTGCGCTCACATACATACATAAAGAGAAATACAAACAACGGTGGCAGAAATTTAAAATTCTTTCAGGTTTTTAGTCATTTAAGGTAATTTAAATTTACTGAAACTCATTTTTAGTCATTTAAGGTTCAAATTTACTGAAACTTATTTCTAGGGAATCTACGATTATTTTCCAAAATGTTCTTTAATTTAACCGAATTTGCAACCAATTAAGGACACGAGAATGATGAAAATTAGCAAAATGCTAAGAATTTATATTTTTCGGATCGTTACCATAGTATTCTTAATTATGTCAAGGGTTTACCAATTGTGAATAAAAAAAAATACCAACTTATGCTCGTAAACCGTATATAATAATGTGAAATTGCCGAAACATAAGTTTCAGATAAACAGGGGCTGAATTAAAGACATAAATGACTAAAAAATCCTTGAAATTAAACAGTCACACTGGATTTAATTCACCTTAAATCTAAATGATTATTTTACTCCTTTATTGGCGGTAATCGTGTAGGCAATAATTCGCAGAATTTTCTTTAATAATGTTATAATCAAATAATCCTCTTAAAACGGCCCATTCAAAACAAATAATAATATATGGCGCACAGGGTGCCTAGCCACGTGAAAATATAGATTAAATAATCACCAAGACGCTATTATCATTTATTGTAGCGCATTATCGCTACGCGGTGTCTCGAGGAAAGGAGCACTCAAATGAAAACAAGAAGCAGGTATCAACGGCCGTAAAAATTAAAACGACAAAATAAACATAATCTCTTTTGTTTCAGATTACCGGAAAATCAAAACTTGCCTAGCTCATGCGAACGGAAATAGAAAAATCTTGGAAAGCGATGAAAAAAAATAAAAAAAACTCACATAGCAGAACTTTGCCGTCATGTTTTGTCCCGTTGTATATTATGTTGACCATACATCTAACTGAATTGCTCTTCCGCTTTTCTCTGAATGAATCCAAACCGCCCACTTTTATGTAATTAACCAACTCACGTAACATTCAATGGAACAAAACACTGGAAAAACAGTACCTACACCTCATGCGCCCAAATAATGCATAAGCGCAAACAATAGCTTTTGTAGTCACTAGAAAAATTACTCGGGAAATTCTGAACGTTAACAGAAAGGGAACACTTCTAACGTTTCACATCACTTTCATAATTTTCCGGATAAGCCTTACAAAGCCGGATTTGAAAATGGAACGCGTTTTCGTTTCTCCAGCGGCTTTCTTTGAATCGCTGGCTGGGTGTTTTACTTTTTAAACTTTCGTGTTGTTTTTACGCGCGTCCGTTGGTATAATAGCTTCGTCGCGCGTGACACATGCGGTCTGCGCGGCGTGCGGCCAATGACTACATGATAAAAACCCCGCTTCATTATAAAACTTATAAGCTAAACATTTTATACGTGCGCGCGGTGCGGACCAGTGTGCATGCAAGGCTTTTGTACCTTTAAAAATTGTCGTTTTCAGCCTGCAAATACTTTTTATCTCAAAATTAACGTCGGATCTTTGTAATTGAAGGTACGGTACACTACTTCATTTTTAAAACCTACATTTTGTACTACTTCTAGACATAATTTTGAATCGAGAGTAATTTTAATGACGATACTCGTAAATAAATATATATTTTCGTTTCTCACTGACTCAATAACTGACGAACTGATTCTGTAAAGCTATCAACGGAACACTGTATATTTGTTTAATTTGGGCACTTTATACAAGTACCATAAGTTTACGAACAAGATTATTACACTATTATGTTTCTCGGCTCCCTGTTCAGTGTTCATGATAGCTGAGGAACCCTAAAAAGACCATTGACCACGGCTATTGTGTTAATTAGGGTTGTCAATTTTTTGTTCATAAAAAAAGATTAGTCACGACTGATTTTTTTACTTTCATGATCCGAATTTTTTTCTTTCTTTATTGTAAAAGGTATTTTAGCGCTCGCCGAGAATAAAGACACATAAATACAATGAAAAGCATAAATATTTCATTACTTTTTTAAAAGTATCTATTGATTTTAATGCGTCACTTTCTAAATTAACTGCTACGCCTTGCTACGTGTCGTAGCCTGTGAACAGAAAAATATTTTTATATATTTTTACCCCGACGACGCCTAAAAGCTACTTGGTGGAGAAACTTTAAAAAAATTAAATATTCAGAGACCCCAAACGATATGGGAAGAGGCACGGAAAGAGAAGAAGATATTTTATTTTGAGTTATGGAAAAGGTATCCAGAAATATGTTTCATTTTATTTTATATATTATATTAGAAAAACCCAAACGATAATGTACAGTGATACTAATAAGATTAAACATAAAAAACCGGCCAAGTGTGAATCGAACTAGCACTCGGAGGATTCCGTACAACTACACCTCCGCACACAACTATTAGTATAATGATGACAATGATATCAATTAACATTACAAAAGACATCAACGCGAGCGACAAAAATGAGCTTTTTTTGTCATTTAATTCGGCCTCCTTAACGCGAGTACGACTAACACTTGACTAACTTTTATTATTTTTCGTTTTATTTTATTATTAGTAATATAATAACACCAAGTTTCTCGCTTATATGTATTACCGTTTTTAGGATAGAGCTCAATTAAAAATACTTCTAAAAACATATAAAAAAACATGTTTTTTTATGGAGACCCCTTATTTTTTCACTTTTTCTAATTTTTAGTATTTGCTGTTATAGCGACAACATAAATACACATTCTGTGAAATTTTAAACTGTCTACCTATTACGGTTCATGAAATAAATTTTAAACTGTCTACCTATTACGGTTCGCTGACAGACGAACAGACAGCGGAGTGTACGGTGAGGGTGTACGGTCCCATTGGGTGTACGGAAGGGACCCTTAAAAGTAAGTCTCTACATCCCAAAATGTGTTACCCAAACATTTAAAAGTAAAAGCTCAGTAATCAGTCTACCGTTATAAACCGTACGTAAAAAATCTGTCATAATAATGTTCATAAAACAGTCAAATTAATTCAGGAAATTTTGAAAAAAAATTCAAAAATAGGCTTAAAAGTCTTCTTAAAGCAAACGTAAAGAATGTTTATTCTCTTTTAATCTTTCAACTAATATTCGCATTAGGTAAAGATTAAAAAACTTCGCGAAAACAAAATAAAATATTATTGTCTTGAAGTGACAACCCTTAGCTGTTAGCACACTTTGGTTTATCAAAATAGGTCAATGTAGTTGTACCTTGTTCTTTACCTTTGCTTAGGCGGATTTCCAGTAGCTATGCCACAATCTTATCTCTTTTGAATAATATTTACTTATTCATTTTATACTGTGATAGCAAAAAAAAATTCAGTTGAGATTTTGGCGGAGATCGATTGTATTAGTCTTAAAAAAAATTAAACATGTATATATATGTGTTTACTCAGGTGCTCTAGCGCCTAAACTACTAAACTAATTTGCCTACAATTTTGATTAGTGCATAATTATTTTATCATCTCTAGTAATTTTATTTCTATCTTGAATTTTTTATAGTTGCCATCTATAGTATATAGGGTGACCTTAAATTTGTTCTTGATAGAAAAGGATATGAATGTACTCGTGATTGCAAACAACTTTCCCAAAGAAACTATATGTCGAATCAGAAAAAAATTTTAGGTCCTCGGTACATAACAAGTTATCAAATCGACAAAAATGTATGAAGGACCAAATTTTTTTTTCATATTTGACATATAGTTTCTTAGGGAAAGTTGTTTGTAATCACGAGTACATTCATATTCTTTGCTATCAAAAACTAATTAAAAGTCATCCTATATAAACATTCATGTTTTTGTTACAAAAATGGCTCTAACGATTTTGATAAAACTTACTACACTAGTTCTGTACTGGGAAGTTCATTATTCCTAAAATGATCGAAATACAAACCCAGGTTAATTGTTACGTTTTTTTTATCTACAATTGGCGAGCCCTTGACATAATCTCACATTATCTCTCATCTCATCATTATCTTTTCTCGATAATTCTTATTAACCTCTATTCTTTCTTCTTCATCTTATCAGCTCATATACGTCCCCCCGAGGGGCTCGAGCCTACCCTGAATTAGGGTGATCGGGCCTTAGTCGACCACGCGGGCTCAGTGCGGATTGGTCGACTTCACACACACACAACCTTCGAGTTTCTTCGCAGGCGTGTGCAGGTTTCCTCACGATGTTTTCCTTCACCGTAATAGCGTTGGATAAACGTACATATGAAATCCAAATTCAAAAACACATTGGTACGTGGAAGGGTTCGAACCACCACCTCCCGGAAAGCAGGTAGCGGCCGTAACCGTTACGCCACCGACGATATTCTTTCTATCTGAGAGCAATTCATCATGTCTGCTGTTGCTTGTGTATGACTACAGGAAAAAATATGAACAGCGCAGCTGTGCAATTCATTTTTAAATACAAAAGTGCGCATTTTTTTATATAAAGTTTGAAAATAATCTGAGTATTAGGCGGAAGAGTCGTGTTTGGTTCCTATCTGTTCATTTACAATCTGAGACCCTATACTACGGCTGTACAATTCTTATAATGTTTGCAAAAAAATCGACAACCTGCAACCTCCGCCGCTTGCGGCTCGCGCACCACTCACCCTCAAAGATAGTCATAAAACCACGACTAGTCCACCTGGGCGAAGCCGCGGGCAAAAGCTAGTAAACAATATTCTAAATCAACGTCATCAAAAAAAATTATATCGTAAAAAATAATTTAAAATAATAATTATTTTATGAATAAGATAAAATTATGACGTGTCAACTATCCAGTTTATCAATAAATGATTTTTAATTGTATTTATGGTCATTTATGCCGCATATTTTGACACTCGCAAATAAATCAAAACCTATAGGGTACTTATAGTTGACCTAGAATCATGAAATTGACAAGACGCAACGCAAGGTCCAACAGCACAAGTGGGGAAAAATTCGAAAATAGTTTATGTGTAAAAAAACTGTTTTTTTGAAATTACAAACTCACAGTTGTAGTAAGATAATTGATTGTAATATTATATACTAGAACATTTTTAACTAAAAAGTTATGTTTGTCCTTCAACCCAACAATTGTGAATAGACAATTGGATGGTGGTATGGAACCCTTGGTGCAAGAGCTCCACTCGCACTTGGCTGGCTTTTTTCCCTATGTGAAGTGTTTTAGGAGTTCATCCAAATATTACTATTTTTTTAAATAAACACAGCAGACATTGAACGCCCCGTCCACTCGTCAAACATAACATAACGATATTTCCCAGTCACGTTCCAAACGTAGCATTGAAATTTTCCGATGTAAGTAGGTAGGTACATTAAGAGATGGCTTCCCTAAAACATTTCAACTTTAGCATACATAATCACAGTAAACAAAGGAAATCTGTTGAAATAAAGCAAGGCATCCATATATTGAAAAACCGACAAGCGCTGCACAAAGCGAGTACCTAAGGAAGGCTGCTATTATTTTTTTAAATTTTCCCATTTTTTTAATAGGAATTTTTGGAGTTTACTCCTTAACAATTGATTTTCATATATAGCCCGCGGTATGACAACATAATATAATAGGGAGTAAAAGGGAGTGCAACAAAAACATGTTTTATGTCAGTCATATTTTATATCAGGAAGGCTAAGGCTTCATGACCATTCAGCATAAACCGCGAGGCAGCAGGCCGAGCTCCACGTAGGGCGAAAGCCCGAGGCGCTCCCTGCGAGATAGGCGGTCGTAGGGCGAAGCCCGAAGCGTCTCTCCTGTAAGGTCAGGGACGTAAAAACTGGACGTTTCATGTTGAGTAAACTCCAGTGACGCGTCTGAGCTGACACACATACTTTTTAAACCAAGAATTGAACGCAAAATGACAATAACTATAAAAATATGTAAACAAGAGAGGGAGGGTGTAGACGGACAAAGTTACTGCACACGGATAGATAACGCAGCAGCGCTTGCGAGTTCTGCTGCTTGTTCTTCAGCAGAATGCATCTACTATGCTGCTAGTTTAACATGCGCGCTATGCTCCGCCTCGAATTAGCACCGTAACGCGCACAGGCTTGCATTTCGTTCGCCCCGCGCTAAGCTACGTGTCTCCATAAACACGACCTTAAGCACCATGTACACACGGATAAGCATAGTGCGTGTCAAGTAACAAATAGTAGTGCATTGCTTGTTTATAATTTTGTTGTGATCCAGTACGCAGGTCAAAGCTAGTAATTTACTTGTAGTACTACTCACACTGCACTTATGGGTGTGTAAAAGTAAGTAACGAAGAAAAGCAAAAAAAGTTTATTGATAGAAGGAACACAATACTAAAATATTAACAATAACCCCACACTAGGCAACTTGCCTGTATCGTGGTAGTTGATTTAGTACGATTTCAAGATTACAAAGAATGCGGCTGACTGTGGTAAAACACGGTAAAATACATTGTTCGACACGTAACAAAAGGAAACAAGTTAAATTAAGTATAAAAGCTTAAATTAAACACAATAGATTAAACAAAATATTATGCATTAAATTTTGTTTTAATAACTAAATAATTAATTGAGTATCACTGCAGAAATATTAATTCAAATTCAAAGTACATTTATTGCGTAACCAAAGATAAAAAATTAAAATGGTCTTAAAGATAATAAAGAAGTCCTCTATGGCCTACCTTAAAAAGGTGTGCAATGTCATTCTTTAATCCAACACATGAAAATTTATTTAATTACTTAGTCTATTTTTATATAATTGTCAAGTAAATATTCGTTAATACTATAATAGCATCTGTTCTTTAAATATAAGTATAATTTTAATTTTAATTGTCTATTGTTTAATTCTTTTATAGAGTCAGGAAGTTTGTTAAATAAATTAGGTCCTAATACAAAAACAGTGTTTCTATAAAATGTCATATTTGAGCGCTGCAACGGGCGCACCTCGATCTTATTCCTCGTGCTCCTTGGATATCTAGTTTCCACAAGTCTAAACTCATTCAGATGTTCTTTAACAAAGATACATGCTTCGTATATAAATAATGATGGTAGGGTTAATATTCCTAATTCTTTAAAATATGGAACACAACTATCTGTTTGTCTAGCTCTAAACATTGCTCTTATACATTTCTTTTGTGTCCTAAATAGAGGTAAGATATGAACTGCTGCTGCATTTCCCCAGTGAAGAATACCATATCGCAGATTTGATGCCACATATGCGTGATATGCACAGAGTGCCGTTTTTTGTGATGTGGTTTTAGTTAAATTTCTTAAAACATATACATACCTACTTAATTTAGTGTTCAGGTTGAGAGCATGATTGCGTGTTTGTGTGTATATTATGCCTTAGATTATTAGCTTAGCGCTCAGTGGATAACTCGCTTAAAGGTCATCACATCACACAGTTAAAACGTTCGATCAATGTATCGGTCAGTCTATCGTTCAAGGAGCCAATGAACCGACCGAATTGAATGTTTTGGGGGCCTACCCTCATCTAAACATAAATAAGGAAGAGAAATGGTCGTTGACTCCGGAACAAGGAAATGACACTTTAGAACATGTTGTTTAGTTTGTGTATGAGTACCATACAACGCTTAGGATAAATTAAATACAAATAAACATTGGTAAAATAAAATTGACATGATTTATTTACGTATCTCTTGTATAAGTATTGCAAGTACAAAGTTGAATACAAATAGTATTTGATGCGCGTTGAAAATCATTTAGGTAGATTGGACCTAAAAACAATATTTATTGAACGTTTCCTCAGAATCACCATTAACAATGGAGTAAGTATTTTCATCATCATTATTATATCAGCCGAAAGACGTCCACTGCCGGCAAAGGCCTCACCGAGGATTTCCACATGGACCAGTCTTGTGCTGCCCGCATCAAGAACTTTCCACGTCTTCACCAGATCATCGGTCCACCGAGTGGGAGGCCTGTCTACGCTACGTTTTCCGGTGTGCGCTCGCCATTTGTGAACTTTACTGCCCAACGATTATATGTTCTACGAGCTTTGTGCCCGCTTACTGCCACTTAACTTTAGTGATTCTGTCACCTGTATCGATTAGTTACCTTGGTTCTGATACGGATCTCATCATTTCTGATTCGATAACGTAGGGAAATTTAAGCATAGCTCGGTCATTGGAGTAGGTACTTTCATCATCATCATCATCATATCAGCCGAAGGACGTCCACTGCTGGACATAGGCCTCCCCCAAGGATTTCCACGACGACCGGTTCTGCGCTGCACGCACCCAGCGGCTTCCCGCGACCTTCACCAGGTCATCGATCCACCGAGTGAAAGGCCTTTACTTAAGAATAACTTGTGAAATTGCAACAGTTTGATACCTATATTTAATACTTATTTCACAATTTTCTCAGAAACAAAACACCAAAACCTCGCAACAAATTAAACTTACAATGGGAAAATATAATTGGATGTAAAATACCCCTTATAAGAACTGTCAAAATCCTGACGATGTCGTCAACCACCTCCATATGATACCTATAGCAGTGCAGCGTTGCCAACTTGGACAAGACAGAACGTTGTAACCTACAAAGTCTGAGATGCTTGCATCCAGCATGCACCGGGCAACTGCACAACTCACTGCGCCTGTCACTACATTGTCACACCGCGACAACCAACAGTTTGAAATATTTATGCCTGAGGCAAATTCCATACAGATCCTGCAACCTTTCGAAAGTGATTTATTGCAATACATACATCGTAGTGTACAACTAGAAACAGTGCACGTGAGGTGGAGGTGCCAGCGTTTCGAACGCGGCACAATAGGTATTTCAAGTCACTACAAATGATTTCAATTACCAAAAATAACAGGTAAATTATTCAAGATGATTTAAAACTGCTTCTTAAATATTTTTTTAATAGCATTATGTCTCAAATTTTTGTGACTTGTCCAACAACTTCAAAAATTACGTTATGATTATGTTTGAGGCAAAAAAGTTCTCAGACGATCGAAGACGCTTCGTCGGAATGACATCCTTCAGTCGGTGCGCAAACGCACGCGGAAACTCTTACGATTTTTTTACTGCGACAATGTTATTTAATGACGCAACAGTTACTTCTTGATTTGATCACGCCTTTTCAGCTTAGGTCAAGAGCGTGTCTACTACAACTAAGTTAGGACATAATTCACAATGCCAACAATACAACACAAAGTATGGGCACATTCAGTGTCGTTCTTGCCATCGTCCAAGCACCCATGACAATGAACATTAACGTGTAAGCGATTGAATTTGCAGAAGTCATACTAGTATGATTCATGGCAATAAAGCGACCAAACGTAGGTACTTCGAAAGCAATAATTAGGTACTGTCGATTAGTCTAGAATTAGTGTTCAAATGATGTCAGTATTTAGTAATTTAACTTCTATATAAACTGATTAATTCAGAATTCACAAACGCTTATTAAATTCTGAAAACCATTATCATGCTCTAACCTGTCGTATTTCAATTTTACCTCATAAACACTAAATTACATGACGCATGAAATGAAAGATAAATTAAAATACTACCCGGATCGCACATTTTCAGGTAGGGATTGCAATCCAGAAAACCGGATCCGGTTATCCGGTGGACCCGGCATTAATATACGTCCACCGGATATGTTACCGGATCCAGTTGAAAATACATTACACCAATTTTAGAAAAAAATCGGCTTGATCCGGCCGGCGGTTCCGACCTTCAATCCCTAATTTCAGGTCACTCACTTTTTCGATGTTATTTTTATCCAATCCACGAAAACAAGAGACCTTTTCGAAATGTTTTCGCGGACAAATACCCACTGAAAGATTGTGTAAGTGCTAAAACTAGATACATTAGTAAATCAGGCGTCTGAGTCCGTCTGTTTGTTCGTACAATTACATGAGCGAGGCGCCAGTCGACAAACAGCGCGGACAAACTTTATATTGTATGTATTAATGGATTATGTTCAGCCAAGTAACATGTACCTACATGTGCTGCGAAGTTGACATACCAAAGTTAAAAGTCGATGGCAATGGAACTGTTTGACGAGTCGTCCCGCCCCTACGCTACGTACTGTCAGAGACAAGATTTTTCCACAAACGAGTATTCCATGATTCTGCCTGTTACAAAAGGTCAAGTACCTATATTTATTACGCAAATTCCAATTTGCAACACCGCCACAAGTATCATGAGGGCCAGTTTTAACATAATCATATTCAATATTCATGTACGATGTCTAAACGTCAAACTCTATCCCGACATCTTAACTAACTAGACGCATCAACAAACACTCAAAAGCTACTTTATAAAGGCGTCAATTAAATAAGTAGCCAGAGATTGCATGAACTTTCTTTCGTCACACTGAACGCACGCAACACAGCTAATATTCACAGACAAACAGATTGCGAAATACCATGGTGTGACTACTGACTGTTTTGAATAGCAGAAGGCTAGAATATTTTCGTTCTGTGGCATGTGGTCACAGAAAGTAACGTTATATGTACAAGGACGGTGCTGTAGTAGATGCGTAGACGCAATGTGACGACATTGACAGTCATATGGACAGCTATCGAAGTGTCAATGAACCAGCGTGCCCCAATTCGTGTATTTACTTGAAGTACCCACTGAAGGGCGTCGGTGGCGTAACGGCTAGGGCCGCCGCCTCCTGTCCGGGAGGTCGTGGTTCGAATCCCGCCACGTACCAATGTGATTTCGAATTTATATTTCATATGTACGTTTATCCGACGCTCTTACGGTGAAGGAAAACATCGTGAGGAAACCTGCACATGCCTGCGAAGAAACTCGCAGGTTGTATGTGAAGTCGACCAACCCGCACTGGGCCCGCGTGGTTTACTAAGGCCCGATCGCCCTAATTCAGGGTAGGCTCGAGCCCATCGGTGGGGACGTATATGAGCTGATATGATGACCTACTGAAAGATTGAGCAGAAAGGTGAATAAGAAAATTTTGTTTTTAACATACGGACACATGACTCGTTGTAAAGTTTTAATGGTAAGTATTAAAACTTTACACTTATTTTAACTGTTGTTTATAAAATAGCTAAATCATACAAACGATTGTAACGCAAATTACATAAAGTCAAATTCAAAGTAAATGTACAATGCATTGCAAGTAAACTCATAACAAATGCAAATAATGAACAATGGCCAAAACTGTAAACTTTATTTCACGTCATTAACGGTGTTGTTGATACGAAACAAAGACCTACATAAAATTTAACTGCAAATCTATGACATGCAGTACGCAAACTTCATGAACTGAATGATAAGAATAACACTAAACACTTAGGGAACATACCCATACTACGTCACCGATTTAGGGGGGAGAGGGGTTTCCTATATACTGCACTAACAAATTAAATTGCAAATCTGTGACATGCTATACGCAAATTTAATTAACTTATGGATAAGAAATTACTAACCAAACATGCTAAGTGACCTCTTTAAGGGGTGGGAGGTTCCCGATATACTGCATATGGTAATAAATTTAACTGAAAATCTATGACATACAGTACGCAAAACTTCATGAACTGATCGATAAGAATAACACTATGCACTAAGGGAACATACCCATACTACGTGACCGGTTTAGGGGGAGCGGGATTCCAGATATACTGCACATGGTAACAAATTTAACTGCAAATCTATGACATGCATTATGCCAAACTTCATGAACTGAACGATAAGAATACCATTAACCCGGCGTGAATGAGTTCGAGTATCTCATACCCACCGATTTATAAAACACTAAATATTTCTGAACTGCGCGATTCCAGGAACTCGGCTGGCTCGGTGCCGCGAGGAGTGATTTTAAGTGATTTTTTAATATATTTTTTTATTTTTTAGCGAAAACACGCAGCGGGACCTCATAAATGAAGATATTAGAATGTTTAATGTTGATTTTATGTTATCTCGAAGCAAAATTATATAAGACAGATATGGTTTTTAATTTCGTGTGCACAGTTGTCAAAATATCTCAGTTTTTAGATAATAAGTCATAGTTCCTAAATATTGTTGATTTTTGTGTAAAAAAATAATCGTTTGTTTTTTTATAGAAATATAAATACTTTTATATGGCAGATGTTTTATAGAACAGATAACAGCATATATAGCAGATAATTTTATAGAACAGATGGCCGATGGGGCAGTAAAGTTCTCGAGTGGCGACCGCGCACCGGAAAACGTAGCGTAGGCAGGCCTCCCACGCGGTGGACCGATGACCTGGTGAAGGTCGCGGGAAGCCGATGGATGCGGGCAGCGCAGGACCGGTCGTCGTGGAAATCCTTGGGGGAGGCCTTTGTCCAGCAGTGGACGATTTGTGGCTGATATGATGATGATGAAATACTTTTATATCTAGAACTGGGTAATTTTATCATTTTACCTTATGTCCCTAATGTAAATTAATAAATTACAGTAATAAGTAGTCATTTAAGTTATCAAAATCGTCATTTTCTATATTTGGGTATGTCACACCCACCTCACAGTTGGTGTAACCATTTTTCACCTCATTCGGGTTAAGGGTTGGTCCGTATGGTTCCCGGCTAAGAATAGGACCATCCCATCTCTTCCAATGGGTGTCGTAAGAGGCGACTAAGGGACTTAAAACCGGAGGATGGGCAGCAGCGTCTTTCCGTGCATTGCAACACACCTGCAATCAAACTGCGATCGCCAACCCGCCTGCCAAGCGTGGCGATTACGGCACAACCCCCCCTATGAATTCCACACCCAGAAAACGGCCCCTAGTCCCCGGCGGCCCCGCTATTCCTGGCTCCGGTAGCAGTCATGGTAACGGCGGGGTAGGGGGTGCGAAGAATCCCCGGCAGATGCCAGGCTACCAAACCCAACGAAAACGTAGCGTACGCAGGCCTCCCACGCGGTGGACCGATGACCTGGTGAAGGTCGCGGGAAGCCGATGGATGCGGGCAGCGCAGGACCGGTCGTCGTGGAAATCCTTGGGGGAGGCCTTTGTCCAGCAGTGGACGATTTGTGGCTGATATTATGAAGCACTATGGGAATGTTCCCTTGCATTTAGTATGAGTACCCATACTACTGACAGGTTAAGGAAGGGGGGGGGTCCCAATGTACTACACATGGTCACAGTCGGGAGGGGGTTAGGTCTTTGTCACGTAGTTTTCACAGAAGCTGTAAATTTAAATAAAAAATAGCACGTCGCTTTAATAACTAACTACAATTGTAGCATTGGAAGTCAACTTTTACATTAAACTTGTGCGCAATTACAAGATTTTTACTGTCTATAGGAACTACCTGTATACTGTCATCATGCTACGTGAAAACTGGGGGGAGGGGTGACATATACTGCAGGTGGTCACAGGAAGGGGGAGTTCAAAATTGACCAAAAATTTGTCACGTAGTATGGATGTGTTCCCTAATGAAGCTAACAATACCGATATTCCGTACTACGCCCAATAGAACGGCCTTTAGTCATGGAATTGCTCATTTTATATACTTACGTAAAATTTTTAATTATATTAGCATTTGGGTTAATCATTATAACTGATGGAGTTTTTACTACTCGCATATGGGGTCAAGACTAGGCCAATGATCGTGGAGCATAAACAATGTTGCTATGAATGCGAAATTAATTTAATATGTACTAACCGATTTGATTGAAAAAACAAACGTTGAATAAAAAACTGAACAAGAGCAAGTTGGACTCGCGTAACTAGGGTTGCGTACAACCACAACTCTCCACACGAGTACAAAAATGAAAGTCTTGCATTTAAATGAAATGATATCAACGAGAGCGACATACAAATGTTTTTTGTTTTATGCAGTTCAGCTCCTTAGCGCGAGTCATCACCATATCATCTCATTATACGTCCCACCGTGGGGCTCGAGCCTACCCTGAATTAGGGCGATCGGGTCATAGTCGACCACGCGGGCTCAGTGCGGGTTGGTCGACTTCACACACAACCTTTGAGTTGCTCGCAGGTTAGAACTAATATATAAACTGTGTCGCAGGTGTGGGCAGGTTTCCTCACGATGTTTTCCTTTACCGTAAGAACGTCGGGTAAACGTACATATGAAATCGAAATTCGAAAACACATTGATACGTGGCACGATTCAAACCTCGACCTCCCGGACAGGAGGTAGCGGCTCCTTAGCGCGAGTACGACTCACAATTAGCCAGTTTTAATTATTTGTTGTCTATGGTGTGCAATTTAACTATACCAAGTTTCACGCTTTTAGGTATTACCAGTTTTAGGACCTCCATATTTTTTTTATTATTAGTTTACATCAGGAGGTCGCGGGTTCGATTCCCAGCGGAGTCTAACTCTGTTTTGTTAACTTTGTCGATTTGGTTGGTGGAAGGGCATTTTCTAAGTCCGCCTGTCTAGCTACCACCATTTTATATAAGTCTTGCCGCCAAGCATCAATGTTTACGGCATTGATATATCCGGCTTAAAGAAAAGACAGCCAGTTCCCCATTGCGTTGGAGAATCTTGGTAAGCCCACTTTCATCTTCGGCATCATCGTAACATATTGTCCTCACCAATTGTGAATATAAAAAAATTCTAGTTTTTCAAACCGCCTCTGATACAACTTAACGACAGCTACTAACAATCAAACCTATCCAAGTAATGACCGTGTTTCATGTCCGTTAACCTGCGTGATAGACGCGACCACGCAAGTACAACAGAAATTAAAAAAAACTTCAAATGAACAATGCAAGACAGCAAATTTACGTTCAAACACGCGTCCAGACTTACGAGTGTAACATTATTTTATCATAAACGATTAATAAATCGATTAAGAACAAATTAAAATAAATCGGTAATCGGGATGATATAATTCAAAGTCAGATGTTTCCGACCTAGGCTCATGTTTAGCAGCCCTATGATAGGTAAAAAACCTGATAGATATGATTTTCAAAATCATACATTAACCTATACAACACAATATATTTTTTTTATGTGTAACATCTTTGCTCTCGCTTTCCTGCAATTTGTGGGAGTGATTTCGTGAAATGGGACGGAAATGTGTCCCATGGGACGGAAATGTGTCCCAGGGAGTTGCGTTTTTTCAGGCTTTAAAAGCGCGGAAAAGGCAAAGGTATCTATGACCATACAGCCTAGTCTGCCGTATCTTTGCCGTTCTTTTTTCAGGCTTTAAAAGCGCGGAAAAGGCAAAGGTATCTATGACCATACAGCCTAGTCTGCCGTATCTTTGCCGTCCTTTTATAAAGTACTAGCTGTTTCCCGCGGTTTCACCCGCGTGGACAACGTTTCTATGACTTTTCGAGGGTGCGCAGTGCGCGAGCCGCAAGCGGCTCGCGAGCGTGGTAAAAAGTAGCCTATGTCTGAATCCAGGTCCTAATCTGTCTACGTACCAAATTTCAGCCAATTTTATTTTGAATAGTAAATTATGATATGCAAGCCACATCCATAAATTCACTTAAACTGTAAAATTGGCAGAGTAACTACCAATTTTGTTATTTTCATTTAAAGGTTTGGCGGGAGGCTGCATTTATTATTTCTAATGGTATACATTTGCCCACCCTGGACATTTCATACATCGGGCGAGAAATGACATTTCTAAAAACAAATGACGAAACAAATGAAATCACGGCGAAATTCTATACGTTCGAGTACCGAACTTAAACCAATATGTATCAACCTGGGAGACGAGGGTGTGAGTTCGCAATCTAGAGAGCGGCAGGGAGTGTCCATACTGTATGTTAGTACTAATATGTTATGTTAGTACTAATATGTATACTTTGACATTAGATCCCTGGATGTACGAGCAGACTAATTATAGGTCTTTGTGGGCGTTGTTACGCTATCATCATATTACCAGCTCATAGACGTCCACTGAACAAAGGCCTCCCAATAGGATTTCCACAACGCCCGGTCCTGCGCTGCCCGCATCCAGCCGCTTCCCATGACTTACAAGGTTGTCGGTCGACCTATATCGGGTGGGGTGATACTGGATATCTTTTTATCCACAATTGATAAGCCCTTGGCATCATCTCACCTGATGGTAAGTGAAGATGATGCCGAAGATGGAAGTGGGCTTACCAAGATTCCCCAGCGCAATGGAGATCTGGCTGTCTTATCTTCAAGCCGGAACACATCAATGATGTTAACACTGATATTTGGCGGCAAGACTTAGATAAGATGGTGGTAGCTAGCCAGGCGGGCTATGAAAACCTACCATCAACCAAACCGAGTCTTACAAAGTTGACCCCGCCGGAAATCGAACCTGCGACCTCCTGGGTGTGAAGCGAAAGGACTAACCATTATACCACGTAGGCGGTTAAAACATTGGTTCTTCTCTTATGATTGCGCCGAAGTATCTACACATGAAATCTAAATTATGAGCAGAACTATTATTGGACTTATAAGCTTTATATATAAGCTTGTTGTGTTAGTTAGTTTGGGACAAATATTGGAATTAGAACAACTTCCCGGTTTCCGATTGAGCTGAAATTTTGCATACACGTTAAGTTTAGAGCACAATGCATGGTTTAATAACTGACGTTATTCTAAATACAATATGGCGGACTTCCAAAGATGGAGGACCAGTTATTTTGTTATGCATGGGGGTCATGATATGGGTATCAAATGAAAGGGTTTGCTGAGAAGAATACGAAATAATGAATTTTTTTTTTCAATAAAAGCTTGTACCTAATTTTTTTTAGGTTTTTCGAAAATTGTTTGGTGTTTGTAAGTAGAATTGGTGTGAACTGAGTAGTAATACAGGGTGGGGCAAAAGATATGCATCAGATTTGAAGGGCTACAGAAAAAAAAGTGCGGTTTGTTTTATTCAAGTCACTTTAAGGAATGCCATTTGTTACATCAAGATTTTAAACTTACACCAGCAAGATGGCGGCCATCAGCAGCGATGCACTGATGAATATGATTTTTCCCATACATTTCAACGGGTATGGCGGTTATTTTAATGTGAGGACGATGTTTGAGAACTTTTTCCTTCAGGTAAACCCAAAGGAAGTCACAAATGCTCAAATCTGGTGAGCATGCAGGCCTCCTCACGACACCTCTAAGAGAAACCAGTCGCGCCATTTGCAAACATTTTTTTTAATTTCACCATTGAAATTCAAGCTATGTGAGTTGTCATCCTGTCTTGCTAGAAACATGTGTCTCCCAAATTGGTTTTCTCCCTAACTTAATTCTTTAAATCTGGTAAAAAAAAAGTTAACCAACATCAAAACGTAACTTTCAGCATTTGCTGTTTTTCATCATTTTATCGCTGTTGATGGCCGCCATCTCGCTGATGTAATTTTCAAAATTATGTAACAAATGGCATTCCATAGTGACTTGAATAAAATAAACTGCACTTATATAAATCCAATACTTTTTTTCTATGGCCCTTCAAAACCGATGCATATATTTTGCCCCATCCTGTATTACGACCATCTATGACTGAGTGGCGAGTGACATGGGGTGTTGACTGTTGACTGTACTTGCAAGCCCACGCTGGTTTGTGTTTGCAAATTGCATACCTTCGCTTTTATGCCTTTGCGCTGTTGCAGAGACGCTCTGCAAATAGGGGCGGCCATACTTTTGAACTGGGAAAGTGCGGTCAGTGGTAACACAGAAAAGGAGATGTCAATTTTGAGATCGTTTCTGTCTAATTTCAAAGAAGCAAAAGGCGTTTTAAAAACTTTGCAAGTCTCTTTTTTGGTTTATGACATTTTCTGAACTCGCCTGACTTGCTAACACCATCTTATCTAAGTCTTACCATTAAATATGAAGACATGATAGCCAGTTTCTATTGCGTTGGGGAATTCTGGTATGCCCGCTTTCATCTTTGTCTTTGAGATAATGATAAAGGCTTATCAATTGTGAATATAAAAAGATACATAAGTTTTTAGTATTAGAAGGTAGGAAAGATGATATTCGCCATAATTTAGATGATAAAGTTTTTGATAAATAAAACGTAGCACTTATGATGATAAAGTTAAAGACTAGAATCGGTAATTTATACGGGCACCTTCAGATGCTGAATTTTTGATCAATCTTATAATTATAGGTCGATGACAAAGTCAGTATACAAAATTACAAATGAAACAAGTAACGACTGTGTACAAAAAAAATATATTTTTCCTGTACGTGAAGTGGACACTGGCTCAACACAAAAAGTCGAGAACAACAACAAGTTCAAGTAAAACTTGATTGAATGAATGACCACACGCGGTTAAGATGTTAAGGTTAACACAACAAAAGACACAAAGGGTCACCCATAAACCACATTAGCACCTCTTGCTTTTACTCATCGCATCGCGTATAGTGCGACGACATTCAAGGATCCCGGAGATTTCCAAAGTGTTCTGGTGAACAAGTTTATGATTCAATGAAATCCCAATGGTGGTCAGTGAGGATTATTTAAATTTAATTTATTTTATTTGTTTCTTTGTGCTTTGATTAATGAATAGAATAGCATGCAATCATAAATAATGATATAATAGAGTACTAGCTAGTAAAACTTAACAGTTTTCCTTAGAATTTACCATTATGAGCCATGCAGGAACTAGTAAGCGAAGTTAAATAAGAAGAAACATGTAGAGTTGAGTACCTACTTACACAGTAAATAATTTTATTATCAGGTTCTGAAAATCTCGTGGACAACAAAGAAAATTGCAAAGCTTATTAAAAACGGTACGAGGCGGTCCTATCAGCAAAGTATATATATTAGTACCAACATACAGTATGGACACATCCTGCCGCTCTCTAAATTCCGACCTCACCCCCTCGTCACCCAGATTGATAAAGATTAGTTATAGTTTGGTTCTCGAACGTATAGGATTTCGCCGTGATTTTGTTTGCTCCGTAATTTGTTTTTAGAAATGTCATTTCACGACCGTTGTTTGAAGTGTCCGGGGTGTGCTACCAGCTTGTTAACTAATTTATTTCATCATCATCATCATATCAGCCACAAATCGTCCACTGCTGGACAAAGGCCTCCCCCAAGGATCTCCACGACGACCGGTCTTTATTTAGAAGTTCAAAATCATATTTTGATTTCAGATTTTGGTTTGGGCAACAAACAGGGACAAATAATAAAAAACGCTTAACACGTTAAAAAACCGACTTCCATAGCAACAAATTAGTAAATTTTTGCATTATTATTTTTGGTTTTTGTTAATTTTCTACTAAAGTACTACACCGATTTTGATAAAATTTATATGGGACCACACGGGAAGCACTAGCTTTCAAATAAAAAAAAATCATAAAAATCGGTTCACCCAGTCAAAAGTTCTGAGGTAACAAACATAAAAAAAACATACAGACGAATTGAGAACCTCCTCCTTTTTGGAAGTCGCTTGAAAAAACGTTTAGTTTAGTTTTTACAAAAACAGACTTCAAACGTTGCCTAGGTACATTACATACATAAACTAGTGAGTTAAAATATTATATTTTCATCATCATATCAGCCGAAGTACGTCCACTGCTGGACATAGGCCTCCCCCAAGGATTTCCACGACGACCGGTTCTACGCTACCCATTTCCAGCGGCTTCCCGCGACCTTCACCAGGTCATCGATCCACCGAGTGGGAGGCCTGCCTAACTTATGCCTATTTTATTACTATAAAAACATGTACAAATTATAAGTAGTGCCTACTTAAATATTTACAAAATCTAATCAATTTTTTTGGAGTTGTCACTTATGAATTATATTTAATTAAATGTTATAAAAATATCGTTTTATATATGAATATATTTGCTTAAAAGTTATAAAAATATCGTTTGATTTATTATTTTTAAGAAGGCTGTGTAGCTGCGAATTTTCATACAAACAGCGTTAGCGATTTTCACTTGCTAAATGTTAACCGATTTTGACCAATTTCTTGATAAGTTATCAGTCAGAGTAAGAGCTAGGTTTATAAGTTTATTGTTTTTTCAATAAAGTAAATACGTTCAATTTTATTCACGTGTTTTTGTAAAAAATAATTTCGGCCATTATTTGTTTATTTTTAACCAATATTTTTTTTAAAAAGCCGAAACCTATAATCTATCTTTTGTTTTGAATAAACCTATCAAAAATTGGTCCAAATCGTTTAAAGTTTGTGCAACGTAGTGAAATCAGATTTTTAGGGTTCCGTACCCAAAGGGTAAAAACGGGACCCTATTACTAAGACTCCGCTGTCCGTCTGTCTGTCTGTCCGTCTGTCACCAGGCTGTATTTCATGAACCATGTTAACTAGACAGTTGAAGTTTTCACAGATGATGTTTTTATGTTGCCGCTATAACAACAAATACTAAAAATTAGAAAAACTGTAAGTCTCAATACAAAAAACATGTTTGTTTTTAAACGTGAAGAAACTAGCGCCATCTATTATGATGGTATGGAACCCTTTGTGCGAGGTTCTGACTCGCACTTTACCAGTTTTTATTTTTCGTCAGTTTATTTTTAAATTTTTAGGGGTAAGTAACTTTAGCAAAGTATATATTATATATATTAGTACTAACATACAGTATGGACACTCCCTGCCGCTCTCTAGTTTCCGACCTCACCCCTCGTCACCCAGATTGATGCATATTGGTTATAGTTTGGTTCTCGAACGTATTGGATTTCGCCGTGTTTTTGTTTACGCTGTCATTTGTTTTTATAAATGTCATTTCACGACCGTTGTGTGACTGTAGCTTGTTCGAGCTTGCGTTTTCGCTTTCATCTCGCTTTCGCTGTGTTTGTGCTCGCAGCCTCCTCGATGATTGTCCGAATCCAGATGAAGTCCTCGTCAAATCGAATCAAATGAAGTAGCTACTGTACACCGCTGAGGAGTTCCTGCTTGACTGCCCGCCATCTCCATCATCAGATCAGTTCTAGGCATCGAAGTATTATGTACTCTGGTTCTAGGTCACCATAATTTTGTATTTTTATTCGGACTACATTTAAGTACCAAGTTTATTAAAAACGGGTAACGGAATGTCAATAAACGGGATTTATCCTCTAATTATCCACCCAAAGACTGGAATATTTTCTTCAAATTTTAACGGGACCAACGTCGTGATATAACCCATTCAATAAAAAAGAATCATTAAAATATGTTTAAAATCGGCGAAGATATTGCGCAACACACGCACGCACACACACACACACACAAACACACACACACACACATACACACACACAAGGAAACATACAGTCGAATTGAGTACCTACTGTTTTTTGGAAGTTGGTTAAATATTTGGTTCCAATTTCAAACGGCAGCCGACTTACAATGTGGAAATCATAAATAATATAATAATAAATAATTTTATTTCCAACCAAAAGGACATTTTACAACACAACTGGTAAACAATAATTGGGTACATTCTGTAACTATTATATTGAGTATCAAGGTATACCACCTTCAATGTGGAAATAAGACAAATTAAGAGATTTCATTGAGGATTTCATGCAAGCACCTTTGAATCCACTTTCAAAACAAGTGCCAATCCCGGCCTCATCAGATGCAAATACAAGCAAATGTTACCGGTTGATGCCAATTCACAATTTGTGATCTGAAATTTACATTTCCAAACACATCGCTAAAGACTTAGGTAAGTTAATTAATGCAAGCACACGAGCGACCACCGCCCGGCCACTTACGGCCAAACGTGTTCTATTCACACGACGTTCCATGTCCAATTTGTTTTCTTAATTATTTTGAAAATGTTCAAACAAATAGAGCTATAAACGTTCATTCCGTATATGTTTATTAAGAGATTTCAAAATGAGACATCAATAAACCTTCGCTGAAGTGTGCCCGAGAAAATGTGTTAACAAAGGCGATATCCGATGAGTTTCGCTTACATATTACTTAGCCTATACAGCGTGTATTGAATGAAGGTAACGCCATTCAACTGACACGACCAAGGTTCGATATATCAGAGAAAGAAAATATGGTTATTAGGATGGCATCGCGCGACCGCATGCCAGAACAATTACACGCTGTATCCAATGAAAACCGCAACCTATTTAGATCGGGCAAACATTTTAAATCGTGTACAATGTTGTTGTTGAATTATGAGAACACGCGTCAAGCTTGTAATTGAGTATAAAATTGGATTTATCGTAGGTCAGGTAGATGAAGAAGGGTATAAATAATCATCATCATCATATCAGCCGAAAAATTACCACTGCTGGACAAAGGCCTCCCCCAAGGATTTCCACGACGACCGGTCCTGCGCTACCCGCGTCCATCGGCTTCCCGCGATCTTCACCAGGTCGTCGTTCCACCGCGTGGGAGGCCTGCCTACGCTACGTATAAATGATAAAAAGATTTAAAAAATGATTTTGGGGTTCCGTACCAGGTAACGTTAAAAGGACTGTGCACCCACGGTCAAAACTGGATTTTTCATACAAACGGTGAAAGAGATTTTCACCTCTTGAAATTTAACTGATTTTGACCATTTTTGATATGTTGTCAGTCAGAGCGTCTGTCAGAACAAAAGCCAGGTTTAAAGGTTTTGTTTTATAAATTATTTATTAAAATTAAACAAATAACGGCCGAAATTTGTTTTGTACGAAAACAAGTAAACGATAATAAAATTTAGAAACACAAACCTATAAACCTGGCTTTTGTTCTGACTGAAAACCTATCAAAAATTGGTCAAAATCGGTTAACATTTAAGAGTTGAAAATCGCTAAAGCCGTTTGTATGAAAAGTCGCAGTTTCAAAGTCTTTGGAACCGTATTAGGTAGCTGGCTGAAGTTATACGTACAAGCGAGCGAAGCGAGCGATAGTAAGTTCGTTAGGTTTGATGATGTTGTTGTAAAATAGCCACGCACAAGGCTCTCCCCTACCCTCTGGGTGACAGATCAGGCAATTATAGTTGGTTTGCTCATTTAACTGCAATTTTGACGGCTCTCTACAAACACTCTGTCAAAAGTGCGGGCGGCATGATTGAACTTAGGGCGACACCTTTGACAGAGTGTTTTCCGGGAGCTGTCAAAGATGCAGTTAAATAAGCGAACGAACTTTACGCAAGAAAGACCGCAGTTGAGAATCTCATAGATATCTCATAGAAATCATAGAATATGTGTTATTATAATAATAAAAGATTTACCAATAAATAATAAAATTAAAACATTTAAAGGGTCCCCATACAAGAAGCATGTTTATTGTTTTTACTCTGTCGTTGAAACGGTTATACATGTAAGCGTGAAACTTGGTGTGATTAAAGAACTAATCCTGAAATAGAACCATGAACAATAAGAACCGACCGTTGAATCGCGCTAAGGAGTCCGAACTTAGAAAAAAAATTCACTGTTGCTCGCGTTGATTTCTTTTGTATGTAATGAATAGGTATAATTTTTATACTAGTGTGGAGAGCTGTGGTTACGAAACCCTCGATGCGCAAGTCCGACTCGCAATTGGCTGGTTTTTTAAAACAGGCAAAAGTCCGCGAAAATCTAAAAGAAAAAAAAATCAAACGGATTTTGAAAGATGTAGTTAAATATTTGTCGCGCATCACACTACAATGGATACTAGAGACATCCTTGCATAACACAAGCAATGCGGTTCTAAGCCAACCTTTGCGAAGGTGAAGTACATTAGTTGAGATCTTCCTATACATATAGGCTTACCAGACGTCAGGATTTGTCCTGACATGTCAGGTTTTTTAGGCAACCGTCCGGATTGCGGCGGAGCTTTAAAAATATCAGGAGTTTTTGGATTATTTAGGTGTTTTAGGGTCTTCATCAAGGTACTGTCGCAGCCCATGGACTTAAACGAATGGTGATTTTTTACTGTGTGGAGTGTAAGAGTAGCCTCAATGGCAGATTGTGAGTCGCCAAGTGACACTGAAAAGAAATGACATAAAGTGGTATTTTATTACCGTGACTGTGCGTCGTCAAACCGTGCGCGCGCAAAATTCAGTAAAATGTTAAAGTAAAAATGTTAGGACTTTTTAAATAAAATTAGGCTTTTTGTCAGGACTTTTCGATTTTACATCTGATAACCCTGTATACATACTGTATAGGCTACTGAGTTATCGTACATATTTACAAAATTAAGACCTCACAAAAACTGCATATCGTAAAACACAAGATGATTGAAAATGAGCCACAATACAACGATGTCCTCCTTTTAAATCGAGGAGTTCATATGATTGTAAGTTTTTACTTTCGAGCGACAAAGGATCGAATAAGATATTGTGATGGCAAAAAAAATCGAAGTTGAGATTTTGATAGGAATCGATTGTCTTACACTAATAGAGTCTATACTTCATCGTCATCATCATATCAGCCGACGGACGTTCATTGCTGGACATAGGCCTCAATAGAGTCTAATACGCACTTTATCATCATCATATCAGCAGACTACCACTGCTGGACATAGGCCTCCCCCAAGGATTTCATCCAGCGGCATCCCGCGACCTTCACCACTTCATCGGTCCATCGAGTGGAAGACCTAACTACGCTACGTTTTCCGGTGCGCGGTCGCCACTCGAGAACTTTACTGTCCCAATGGCCATCTGTTCTACGAACTATGTGCCCTACCCACTGCCACTTAAGTTTAGCAATTCTGATAGCCATGTCGGTTACTTTGGTTCTCCTACGGATCTCCTCGTTTCTGATTCGATCACGTCGAAAAACTCCGAGCATAGCACGCTACATTGCCCTTTATTATTTATTTACTTCATTATGCATCAAAGACATTTAATGAAATACATTTAGGTACACCAATAAACCATACCTACTCACAAGAAGGCTCAAGGTCACCCAAAGGGCAATGGAGCGTGCTATGCTCGGAGTTTCTCTGCGTGATCGAATCAGAAACGAAGAGATCCGTAGGAGAACCAAAGTAACCGACATAGCTTTCAAAATTGCTAAACTTAAGTGGCAGTAGGCGTGGCACATTGCTCGTAGAACAGATGCCCCTTAGGGCAGTAAAGTTCTCGAGTGGCGACCACGTACCGGAAAACGTATACTATAGGCAGGCCTCCCACTCGGTGGACCGATGACGCGGGAAGCCACTGGATGCGGGCAGCACAGAACCGGTCGTCGTGGAAATCCTTGGGGAAGGCCTATGTCCAGCAGTGGACGTCCTTCGGCTGATATGGTGATGATGACACCAATAAACAACAACTGGCCAAGTGCGATCAGAACCGCACACAAAGGGTTTCGTACCATCATACTAGATGGCGCTAGTTTCTTCATGTTTAAAAAAAACACGTTTTTTGTATGGAGACCCCCCTATTTATCACTTTTTCAAATTTTTTGTTATTTTATTATTATAGCGGCAACAGATATACATCATCTGTGAAAATTTCAACTGTCTAGCTATCACGGTTCATGAAATACAGCCTGGTGACAGACAGACAGACGGACGGACAGCGAAGTCTTAGTAATAGGGTCCCGTTTGTACCCTTTGGGTACCGAACCCTAAAAACTAAATTGATGACGATCATTTTTAAAGATCTGAAATAATCAATTCAAACAACAGCAAAAACTGATAAAAAATAAAAATCTACATAGAGGAAAAACAAAAAATGATAATATAATGAATTCACAAGACAATTGCCGAGGGGCCATCAATTAACGATACTGCCACCGTTAAGGGTGCAAGTCAAGTAGGTGAAAAACCTGCTCCGACTGGAATTGATTTACATTGCACGATGTTTTTTTCCTGGTTTTCCCACTCCTGAATAATTTCTCTAGACATCTTTCAACTGAATTACTTGCAAAGTTCGTTGGTAGAGCGTTGGTGACGTAACGGTTAGGGCCGTTACCTCCTGTCCAGGAGGTCATGGTTCGAAAACTGCCACGTACCAATGTCTCTTCGAATTTCCTTTTCATATGTACATGTATGGTGAAGGTCGCGGGAAGCCGCTGGATGCGGGCAGCGCAGAACCGGTCGTCGTGGAGATCCTTGGGGGAGGCCTATGTCCAGCAGTGGACTTCCTTCGGCTGATATGATGATGATGATGTACATTTATCCGACACTTTTACGGTGAAGGAAAACATCATGAGAAAACCTGCACACGCCTGCGAAGAAACTCGAAGGTTGTGTGTGAAGTCGACCAACCCGCACTGCGCTCACGTTGTTGAGTAAGGCCTGATCGCCCTAATTAGGCTCGAGCCCCTCATTGGGGACGTATATGAGTTGTTGTGATGATGATGACTTGCAAAGTTTTTTTAAAACGTCACAATATACTGCCTCTAATCGCTGCATAGTAACAAATGAAATCGAACTTTAATACATTAAGCTTTTCAATGGTTTCCCATCAATTGGATTAATCCAATGACCCCAACCTGCTTCTATGTTCACCTACATTCAGACACGCGAACTGTTAGCGATTTATTCATAAAACAACTACCATCATACGTTACGCCTACGTTACAAAGTCTAAAACTTGAAACAGCGCCAAATAAATACAAAATAAGTAGGAAACAAAAACACTATTCTAAAATAAATTATATAAAATTTTTAAGTCTTTTTTAAACTTTGTGAAGCTGCGACTTTTCATACAAACGGCGTTAACGATTTTCACCCCTTAAATGTTAACCGATTTGGACCAATTTTTGATAGATTGTCAGTCAAAACATAAGCCAAGCTTTTACGTTTGGTTTTTAAAATAACTGATTATAAATAAACAAAAAATGGTCGAAATTAGTTTTGTATGAAAACACATGAACGACAATAAAATTAAACTTATTAACTTTAACGAAAAAACAAAAACGTATAAGCCTAGCTTTTGTTCCGATTGACAAACTATCAAAAATTGGTCTAAATCGGTTAACATTTAAGAGGTGAAAATCGTTAACGCCGTTTGTATGAAAATTCGCAGCTTCACATTCCTCTTAAGTATGGGATTTTCTAAAATTAACGTTATGTTGATGGATTCATTATTCACGGAATTGATTTGTCGACATTTAAAATCTGACGTCAATTTCTAAATCACAAATTCATAAAAACCGTTTTCTTAACAACTGATGATGTAAAATTTTACGTTATCGTCGATTATAAGACTGAGAAATATGAAGAACATGTTTCCAAGTTATATGTGGTTGAATATTCATTTGGATCCTTGACATGTCCTTGACCAATAGATAATATCTTTGCTGACATCTTCGCGGAATGATTCTGATCGCATCCATGACGGATTTTTTTTTCTAATCTGTGAACGTACATAAAACGTATGAATAACTAAAAACACCTTATTTTATTGTAACACTAAAACTCCGAACAAAAGAAGTAATAACGAATTGTTATAATTAAAAATTAAAAACTCGACTGCATAAAAACTTAACCTTTTTTTGGCAGTCAGGTAAAAAAATATCCTATGACACTCACAGTATCAAGACGAATCTAGCAACACCTTGCACTTCAAAATACATCATGCCGTTTAGGCTGCAGAGCGTGCCAAAGATATATAATATGTCACCGTAAGATTGTAAATTCCGTTAGATTATAATCTAACGGGATTTATCAAGCGAGATTGTGAACTGTAACATATTGTTTAAAATTTTACTAGTGACATTGTAATCTCACTAGTGACATTACAATAACACTAAGTGAAGTGAAAAACACTAAACAAATGAGCTCGCGAAGCGAGCGATGTTAGTTTCGGTCAGGTTTGATTGTTTTAACAGTCAAAGAGCCTCACAAATCGAGGCTCCCCTCTGGGTAGCAGAATGCTTCGCAGCAAAAGAAATCATCGGCTTTATTCGGAGGTACAAGATTAGGCCATGAAATAGTGATCCGATTAAAAATTTACCGTTATATTATAATCTAACTAGTGAGATTGTAATATCGCGGTTTTCATAATATTCATACTTACCTAACCCTCCTATTGGCGCAGTCAGAAAAAAATTCAGGGAAGGTCTGAAAGAACCTCGCAGCGTAATTCCTAAACGTGTTTTCGAAAGAATGCATGCATAGATAGACATGTGACGCATATGAATTATTGTAGGTATTGTAACCGATTACATACATTACATACACTCGAGAACATAACCCTCCTTTTGGCGCAGTCTTGTAAAAATTCAGGGAAGATCTGAAAGAACCTCGCAGCGTATTTCCTAAAGAATGCATGCATAGATCGACATGTGACACATGTGAAATATTGTAGGTATTGTAACCGATAACATACATTACATACACTCGAAGAACATAACCCTCCTTTTGGAGTAGTCGGGTAAAAATTCACGGAAATCTGAAAGAACCTCGCAGCGTATTTCCTAAATGTGTTTCCTAAAGAATGCATGCATAAATAGACATGTGACGCATATGAATTATTGTAAGTATTGTACGGCTACAATACAGTTGCAAACACAAAATTTGAAAATAACGTACCTACGTGAGAACAATGACTAGTCATAAATAAATTCTCCTTCGTGGGCCCTTAATTGCCACTTTCTTTGGCCTCAAATGTTTTACTATACGTGTCAATGGACTAGTTTGGGTTAAAAGATAAATTTTGGGTGTCAAATTGACGCCTTAAGAAAGAGTAACTGTCGCTTTCTGTTACTGTCGTTTTTAGAGAAAGTGCATTGTCTTTTTGAGGTGTAATATCATCATGCCTCATATAGGGGGTCACTTTTTAACCTTGTGTTACTTTTTAGGATTCCGTCATCATAACAGCTCATATACGTCCTCATCGAGGGGATCGAGCTTACCCTGAATCAGTGCTAGTGCAATCGAGCCTCAGTCGATCACGCGAGCCCAGTGCGGGTGTTTCGAGTTTCTTTGCAGGCGTGTGCAGGTTTCCTCACGATATATTAATACGATAAGAGCGTCGGATAAACGTAAATATGAAACTGAAATTCGAAAACACATTGGTACGTGGCAGGATGCGAACCACGACCTCCTGGATAGGAGGTAGGGCCCTAAACTTTACGCCACCGATGCTCTTAGGGTTCCGTATACCCAAAAACAGCAAGGCACATTAAGCCGTTGGTCGTTAAAGTGTATAAACATACTGAGTAAATAATAATAATAAAACTTATGATCAATTTCTTTTTCATAAGTTTAAGCATTATAATATAAAATATAAAATTCAGGCAGTATCTTCAGTCCCTAAAAAAGATATTAAAAGCTCGAAAATGCGTTGAGTTGCTTTGAGAAAAAGGGTGTACGGCCGGCCGTGTTTGCTCGACTTGGCGAGGGGCACTGCCGTGCCTCCTGATCACAAAATAAATATATTGTGTGGTAGTACGGATCCCTGGTGCACGAGCTGGACTCGCACATGGTCTGTTTTTATTTTTATTTTCACTTGTTTTTCTGTTTATACAGAGTATTATTACCTAATTAAATATTCTTTTGAAGATTTTTCAAAATATTAAGCTGTAGTAAGCCCGTAAATGTCTCGAAAATGCAAATATTGCAACTAATTTACAGTTGTAGATTTCAGTTTACTTATTTTCTTTTATTAAAATACCAACAACAAAATTACAACACAAATATAAAATTAAGTTTAAAAAAGTGAGAAAAGCTAATCTTAGGTACAAACGTTTAAAAAAATAATTTAATGTAACAAGTTAACAGTTCTGTAACAATCAACTTACATTCCTATAAACCAAACAGAAAAGATAGAAATAGGTATAGAGCGTGCTTGTGTGTGTGTGTGTGTTTGAGTGTGTGTGTGAGTGTAGGTGCATGTATGTGTGTGTTTGTGCGTGTGTATAACGTTTTTCAGACAACACACGTCAAAACATGGCAAATAGAATTTGCAAAGTCTATAGATTTATATCTATTAAGCTGATAACTAATAACTATTTGTCGAAACAACAATTTATTAGTTACTTATGCTAAACAACTTAATTAATAAGCGGTTGTATCTGGTTTTATGTATTATTATTTGGTGTAGGAATGTCTCGGTTTAAGGTGAAACTTATAAAAACTACTCGTACGCTGTGAATAAAATCCATTAAAAAAGTACAATAAACATCAAAAACATACTTGTGTCATATTCACTTTCGATGGTATTAAAATCATCACCATCTCACCTGATGGAGTGACGATGACGCTAAAGATGGAAGTGGGCTAACGGAGATAACCTGACTATCTTTTAATTTGCTTGGCTATCTACCAAATTTTAATTAACAGTTTGTTGAAACTAACTTAACTTACTTAACCTTTTAACTATGGTATGTCAAATTGACCGATTGGAATAATTTAAACACCATTTATAATTTCTGTTATTGGAGTTTCATCATCATCATCATATCAGCCGAAGGACGTCCACTGCTGGACATAGGCTCACCCAAGGATTTCCATGACAAGCGGATCTGCGCTGCCGCATCCAGTGGCTTCCCGCGACCTTCACCAGGTCATCGGTCCACCGAGTGGGAGGCCTACCTACGTTACGTTTTCCGGTGCGCGGTCGCCACTCGAGAACTTTATTTCCCCCAACAGCCATCTGTTCTACGAGCTATGTGCCCCACCCACTGCCACTTAAGTTTAGCAATTCTGAGAGCTATGACGGTTACTTTGGTTCTCCTACAGATCTCCTCGTTTCTGATTCGATCACGCAGAGAAACTCCGAACATAAACCTTTAGAATTGATTCATATGAAAAATAAGCGTGCCCTGCGAGGCCGAAGTCCGAGCTCCGCGTAGGGCGAAGCCCAGAGCCCTGACTGCGAGGCCGGAGACTCAGCTCCGCGTAGGCCAAGGCCCAGGAGGCCGAAAAAAAAAGTTTCATGAGCAAACTCATGTCGCGCGTCGGAGCTGACACGCACTTTTTTTTGTCCCATGAGTCTGGTAGTCCCAATATGCCTACATACACAATAAAGGTAGTTGAATTATGCTTGATCAAATAAATTTTAGCAGCAATAAAATGTTCTAAATCAATTAATTAATAAGACAGGTATAAATGACTAATGATTAGGTCAAAACCAACGATTACGTCGCTCCTTATGACAACAAATAATTTAGATATTACGAAACGTGTGGGGTTCCAAAAAACGTATAATGGACAATTAAAACTTAAATAGATGAAATCGAATGCAAATTGGCGAATTTACAATCAATATTTCTGGTCGTTTTTGGTGATTTTTAAACGACTTCAAAAAATGAGGAGTTTCTCAATTCGACCGTATATATATATTATTATTTTTTATGTTTGTTCGCGGATAACTTCATCCTTTATGAACCGATTTTCATGATTCTTTTTTTGTTGGAAAGAAGATATCCCAAGGGTAGTACCATGATAAGAAAACCAGGATCTGATGATGGAATCCTAGGGAAATCGAGGGCAACCCTCAAATTTTATAGGCAAATATTACGTGTTTCATACGTTTTCTAAAGCTATTAAAATGTTTGCATTTGGCAGTCATTATCTCATGATGATGAGCTGATTAAGAAAGGTACAAGTCATTAACGGGTATGAGTTAGTGGATAATTCGTTAAATATAGATTGATACGTAGGTACGCATGGACCGATATTCTTTCAGGTTATTCAGATGAGCTGATGATGGAAGATTTAACTCTCATGCTGCTGAGATGATGATGGAAGCAACAGGACTCTGTATCTTTTAATGAAACACATGCATTATGATTTGATGATTCCTATTGGCGAGTAAGTGATTGGGTTTAACGTTGTTAACAGCATTATCACTAAAAATAAAGGAATAAAAAAAAAGTTAAAAAAAAACTAAAAACGACTACACCGAACACAAAAAAATTCAAGCCCCTAATTTAATTCGTATCCACCTTTGATTTCGTTATTGTTGGTTAATGTCGTGTATTTAAGTATAATAATATTATATCATACTTTTGAGTAAATTTCATTTTGAAGTCGTTTTTCAGTTTTTTTTTACTTTTTTTTTATATACAGCTATTTTATTATAATCTTTTAGGGCGACGTGACCTGTAACTTGATTGGGATGTATTTGTAGCCTGAATGTGTGGCTTCTGTGGACATAGTGTAACGCGGTAACGCTGTTTATAATCTTCTTCCTTTCGATCTATTTCTTCTATTTCGCATGCGCTGGCAATAGCAATCTACGTGTCATCTATGTGACATGTGCTTAAAAATCAAAATTCTTTGATGTCCTTCAATATTAAATTTTACCAATAAACTAAATCTTCGAAACTGATATTTTCTTTAGACCTAAGGGTATAAATCTCGGGTTATTTATCTCAAGATAAATCTTCAATGTGTGAATCTCCAATATGGCATCGTGATCAAGCGCATGTCGCTCCGCATAGAAAAATAAAATTTAATATCTAAACCGCTGTAGAAGACTTAAATAATAACATAACGTGTGTCTACTATCTGTGTTAGTGCTGTTGAGTCCTAATTTCAAGTACCGCAAGGAGTTGCAAATGGATCACGAGGATCTGAACCGGCGCCGGTGTCCACGCGTCGATTCTCCCTGTGGTTCAGGTGAGTTCCTCTCCTTTTTTACTGTTCTGTTTCCCTTTCCCGTTTCATTCCAGGGCAAAACAGGATCCTACCGCATATATGATAGACTGGACAACATGTTTTTTTGATAAACCGCCATATTCCACCCGCTTCCGCCAAATACAGTCCACTATTTTCAAAAACTGAACCGGCTTACATACCATTTGTTGGTATTTTAATCCCCCGCCCCCTACCTTACCTACTACTATTTTGCCAACCAACGTGCTACAATAGTAACTATTTTCGTAATATTATGTGAGATACTTTAACATTCAAAAATTCATGTTTTCTGTTGTTAACATACAAATGGTTTGCAAATCACTTCTAGATTATGTTTCGTCATCAAAATTGGCGATTAGTTCAGCATAAACAATATTAATATGTGCATTAATTTCTGAAACATATTGAGTTTATAAAATGTTATCGATTTTCGTACGTAAGTTTTTATTGTTTTTGTCTGACCACTTTTTATATGGAATTCAAGAAGAATGAAAAAGATATTTATTTTGTGACGTTCCCGTCATTTGATATCCCTAAAGTAATAACATATTTGGCGCCATCATAAATATATTTAGTCGTTATATTTATCTATCATTGTGAAAAAACGTCACAATGACGTCTTTGCTCATAAACGAGGCGTGTTATTTATTAATTTATTTTAATTCATTTTATTTCAATTTGCAATCGAATTAGTATTTTAAACTTTAGTCTGAATTTTTTTGAGTACATACAAAATTCTAAAAAAAACTTTTTTTTTGCAATTGGTAAGCCCTCGGCATCATTTCACCTGATGGTAAGTGACGATGAAGCCGAAGATGGAAGCGGGCTTACCAAGGTTCCCCAACGAAATGGGGACTGGCTATCTATCTTATCTTCAAGCCGGAACACATCAATATTGTTAACATTGATTTTTGGCAGCAAGACTTAGAGAAGGTGGCGGTTGCGAACCAAGCAGACTCAGAAAACGCCCTTCCACCAACTAAACCGAGTCTTACAATGTTAGACTGATGTGAAACCAATAAACCATTACGCCACGGAGGTGTTTAAAATTACGAGACAAAAACAACACGTAACGAAACTGCTAATAGAACGACATCAATCATGTAGGTAACTATACCTACTGTATGTATAGTGACACGTTTGATACGAGTATTATAGTAAGCAGTATAGTGATTTTATAGTGTCAGAGGCCCTCACCAAGCGTGTTGTCCAAAATTGTTTAGTATTCACGAAAGGAGCGCGTAAGGTGTGCTCAGATTGGTATGCCCATAACACCGTGCTGTCGATTTAGTGCTGATATCAATTTGTTGTTAACACGGGTACAGCATGCAAAGTGATTTTACTTAGAAACTTAGAAGCCGTTACTGTTAAGAGGGTTTTCAGTTCAAGCTACTATTAGGGTGAGTTGATACATGTAACTATAACGATAACCAAACCGTAACCAGCCGTCAAATCGCCGGTTATGCATACATAACCCATAGGTTGCGTCATTTTAGCAATGGTTTAAACCGCTCGATTTTGACCGGTTATTGTAATTGTTGTGGTCAAATATCGGCGATTTGACGGCTGGTTACGGTTTGGTCATCGTAATAGTTATATGGTGCAACTCACCCTTACTATTATTAGAGAAACGGTTAAAGAAAAAAATCTATCAAAAGGACCATAATAATGATAGATCAAGTACCTATACCTTTTCAGAGCGAGGTTCCGTCTTTATGGTGAAACCAGGCGTGCTAACGGACCCAACTTAACATAGAAGCCGTTATTGTTAAGAGGGTTTTTAGTTCAAGCTACTATTAGGGTGAGTTGCACCATGTAACTATAAAGATAACCAAACCGTAACCAGCCGTCAAATCGCGAGTTATGTATGGGTTGCCTCATTTTAACAACGGTTTTAACCGCTCGATTTTGACCGGTTATTTTAATTGTTGTGGTCAAATATCGGCGATTTGACGACTGGTTACGGTTTGGTTATCGTTATAGTTATATGGTGCAACTCACCCTTAGTATTATTAGACAAACGGTTTAAGAAAAAAATAAATCAATAGAACCTTAATAATGATAGATAAAAGGCCTATACCTTTTCAGAGTGGGGTTCCGTCTTTACGGTGAAACCAGGCGTGCTAATGAACCCAACTTAACCGTCCTGTCCGTCCATTCGTCCGACTCAGTTTTATTCGGAGATTTTTACTCAGTAGTTTACAAAGCTTCTAGCCGTTTTGTAAAACGGCTAATTCTACAATTTGGCTGCGACACTTAAACGTTGAACTCCTAGTTTGAAACTGAGAAATACTTAAATATTACATTTAATATACAGGGTGTAAAAAGGCCACCCCCGGAAACGTAAACTGGGGTTTCTACTCATCATACTGAACAAATTTCTCCAAGGTACGCATACTGAATTCTCGAAAAATTTTTTGGACCTTCCATACAGAATTGACCGATTAGCTGGCTGATTATGAAAAGTTGATTTTTTTTTTCGAGAATTCAATATGGGTTCCTTGGAGAAAGTTGTTCAGTATGATGAGTAGAAACTCCAGTTTAAGTTTTCGGTCTTTTAACACACTGTATATTTTTTTATTACATTAACTAGTTGTAGCCCACGTTTCCACACAAGTGGAATCTGAGGGCACGCGGTGTGCGAGCCGCTTGTGGGGTTGTTTTCTACCTGAAAACCTTATTTGGACTATTACGAACATTTTAAAACAAAAATTAGCGAAATCGGTCCCGCCGTTCTCAGGTTACTCGCTTGCCAACGAACAGCATTTCATTTTTATTTGTATATGTCACCGTAAGTTAGTAAAATCCGTTAGATTATAATTTAACGGAATTTATCTCGCGAGATTGTGAACTGTCGAAAGATTGTGAACTGTAACATACGAGTATTGTTTACAATTTCACTAGTGACATTGTAATATCACAATAACACTAAGCGAAGTGAAAAACACAAAATAAGTGTTAGGTTCGGTCAAGTTTGATTGATTTAACTGTCAAAGAGCCTCGCAAAGTGTGTTCCCCCCGTGGGTAGCAGAATGCTTCGCAGCAGAAGAAATCATCGGTTTTATTCGGAGATACAAAAATAGGCTGTGAAATTGTGATTCAATTCACAATTTACCGTTATATCATAATCTAAATAGTGAGATTGTAATATCGCGGTTTTCACAATATATCGGTGACATATAAATTGTACTTGAATTTAACTTTGACTCACGTAGAAATATAAGTAAGTGTTTTACGTACATACTCTTTGCAGTGGTATCGTCACAGATATGTAGTCTGATTGGCTATAAACTAAACTAAATCTACATAGCTATAGAGCGATCTAGAGTCGGCGCCAGTATCCTTGCCTGCGCCTGCACATATCGTAGAGATTGCTTTGAGCTCACCGCGAATCGCAAGGCGGTGGGCGTATTAAGGTCGAGGGGCCTATTCACAGAAAATCGTAAACACAACCACGGAAACAAAACTATTCGAGTGCCATCCGTCATTCCTGACCTCTAAACAAATAAACACTATTTAATTATTCGTGCTTCCAATGAAACCTTTGTCGCAAACACACACTTAGCATGTTACGACGGGGCCTTATGGCAGAGCAAACTAAGAAGATTGCACTGTAATCAACAAACAAGCGAAAATTAACATCGCGACGGCAAATAACTTGGAGTTAACTTGGTAGATGACGGTTCTCGAGAGAAAACAACATCGGTTTCCACGAATGATACTGTAGAGAAGAGTTTAAGGGCGTTTCGATCACAGATTAGCGAATCCTTTGACGCTTTAATGGTTTCGATGAAAGTAAAAGTAGAAATTGGCCCTCAATTATTTTTTAAAGCTTTATCTGACCAATCACAATAGTAAAGTCTTATCAAAGGTGGGTCTTATATAGTCCTCAATTTTATTGTGTAACAGCAAGGCAGCATTTGAAATCTTATCATTACTGAGCAAGGAATCGCCGACGCGCAACTGCCTCACCGGTGATTCCTTTCTTTGTGCTTTTTAGGGTTTCCTCGACGACCGGTCCTGCGCTGCCTGCATCCAGAGGCTTCCCGCGACCCTTCCCCCTGTCATTGGTCTACCGAGTGGGAGGCTCGTATATAACAGACGGCGGTTGGGGAAAATAGAGTTCTTGAGTGACGACCGCGCACCGGAAGACGTAGCGTGAGTTGTCTGATGTACTAAGAAAAAATGTGAAAAAATTAAGAGGGTTGGGGAAAAGAAAAGTGTTATTAAAGGTGTTTTTTTTTATTGTTTTGCTCTTTTGTAAAAGCGGTAACATAAACAAGTGTGAAACTTGATATAATTCAAGTACTAATTCAAAACACTAAACAACAAATTATGAAAACTGGCCAATTGTGAGTCTGCGCTAAGAGTCCAAACTGAGTAAAAAAACATTTTGCTTGCGTTGATGTATTTTGTTTGAAAGGAATATGTATCATTGTTATACTTATGTGGAGTGGTGTGGTGGTAGGGGATCCTCGATTTGCGAGTCTAACTCGCACTTGGCTGGTTTTTTTATGCTGTCATTAACGGGTCAACATTTGACTTTTTGTGATGATATAACTTTTCACTACGTCACAATTATGGGAAAAACCTTAAATTATAAATAGCGCAATCCAATTTCCTCCTCCTTTTAGTCGGAATACATTCAAAAGTGCTACAAAATGGTGGGACGATGTCTATACAAATTTTATCCTTTAAAACTGGAAATACTAGTGATCCCAGTACACCCCAGAACGATTTATCACTAGATGCTCAATAGCTCTCGGCGGTATCTCGATTGTTTTGCATATCGGCAGCCGCTTGCTTGAGGTTGATGTGAACAAATTAACGATCAAATGGAGCCCCGCCAGGCCTCGCTACTCACGAATCACAACCAATAGTAAGCCTTATAAAAAATGTTTTCCTTTATTTTTACAAGATCGAACGAATCTGAGCTTTACGCCTTAGCAAAGATTGATGAAAGTGACGAGATCCGACGACCGACTCTGTCATCTTTGTACCTAAGCGTCGTTTCAATCAACTGTCTGTCCTTGACGGTGTGCGAACAAACAATCAATCAAACTTTAATTGTACCGGCTTCTTATTTCCTCACGAACACCGCCTTTCTGCAATAATTTGTCAAGCTTTTTATGGTCCCTAATTGATTATTGTAAACGTCGCACGCAGAGCTACGTTGAGGAAACATTAATGTTTTCAAAATGTACTTGTGTTTATTGTGTATCTAAGAACTGAATGTCATTAACCATTTCCTGCACAAGAGTTTCGAGTGTCCATCCTCACGAGTTGTTGAATAAATATTAAACGGTCGCCAAGTGACATTCGGTCGCAGTCGCATGCGCCCAGCTCCTCCCACGGCTTCTACAATGTCCACTCTCATCATGAACAATTTATTTTCAATGTATTTTATGCAAAATATGACAATTAAAATACTTTATGAACTTATAGCTGTATCAATTAAGATTCAATTTTGATAAGACGTTACTTTTGTCGACTGTATCATTAGGGCTCGCGATGTCGTCGACATAGTTGTTTGAATTATGACCGGCAAGGATCCCGCTCATGTATTAATCTAACATCGATAATGTTATACATATTTAACTATCTATATGTATAAAGCAAACTTACAACTCGCAGAGCTAGAGCATAGAGTGCAATTATGATTTCAACGCGTAAAACCGATAAGGATTATTACACCTCTACACCATGAACTGAACGACGATGGTGCAATCTCGAAAAAGTTCGAGTAGCAATAAAAATTTCAGAAGCGATAAAAATCTTCGAATGGAGATTTAGCAGGGTAACCAAACGGCGCCGAGGTACCATCTCCTTAGACTGCGTAGAATTTACGACTGCGGGGTTATGACTGCTGCTCCGCCCCTGAGAGGCTTCTAAGCAATCTGCGCAACACAACACTGACAAAGGAGTTGATAATAGAAGCGGTTGTACATAAACAAAAGCCTGGTACGGAATGCACCTAAACACACATTACAAATTAAAGGAAACAGTGTGCAGGCCAGTATTAACTCGTAAAACTGCACCAAAATGATGAGATAATATCGAGGAGGCAGTTAAGAAATATTTAAGTGAGTAAAATGAAGATGTAAAACATAGGAGAGGTTCGCAAAAGCAGTGCTAATTTTCTACACCCATTAACGGCTGTATTAACCGACAATATCCAAGCTTTGCATATTGACAGACAAGTCCCTATTGTGGTGGGTATTGCTAGTGCCATTGGTGCCATGGACATTACTGGACCCAACTCAGCGATTGTCACGTACATTCCTAAACACCCACCGAAACGACAGTTAAAACTGTTTAAACTGAGATTAGTGTTTTGTTTATAGTTGTTTATTGCAGAGTAAGAAGTTGAGAAGTACCTCAGGCTCCTTGTTGCAGGATTTGCAGGCTCTGTTTTGCATTGACTGACAACATTATGGCTGCGAAAAACGAAGAACATTAGGTAATACATGTAATTACTTGTCGTAAATGACAATATAAGGATAAAATATAGAGTGAGAAGTTTTATTGCTTAAGAAAACATTTTGTACGACTGTATGCTTCGTACAATACAATTTTGTCATTGAAATGTCTCATTTCACGTTCACATTCAAGCCAATACCATCAAAAGATTTTTATTACATGTTCAAAAATATCTTCATTGGCTTCAAACAATTCCTTTAAATGGCTTCAGAAGCCGTAAAGACTGTTATTTCGCGAAAATAATAAAAGAGATTTATGGTCTGAGTACCTTTAACGCGTTTTAACATCTTATTTAGGTTATTTTATATATTTTTAAGGTTCCGGAACCGAAAGGGCAAAATAAGGAACCGTTACAATTTCATGTCCATCCGTCTATCTATCTGTCCTTCCGTACGTCAGCGTAAATTTTCCCTGCTACTATAAAACCTACGATAATGTATTAAGTACAAAAACAAATGGAAAATGAAGTAAACATGTAAAAAAAGTTTTTTAGTTGCTACATTTAAAATGGTTGTGATTTTTTTAACAGATTTTATCGTTGTAAGGTCTGAAAAAAATACAGCCACTAGACTTTATTAAAATTAGCAAACGAGAACTATTTTTGCCACGATTATTTTACCCGACTGGCCAAAAAAGGAGGGTATGTTTTTTGGGTGTATTAATGTATGTATGGCTGTTTCTTTGGCCGAGCCTGTAGCTTAAACGGCTTGATGAACTCGCCAGCAACTTACAAAAAAGGTATCGTGTTTGGACTCATTGGAATAGTCTCAATTAATATGTTGGTAACCTTGACCTGATGCTGCAGCATCTCCTAGAATCTGCAGCATTCCGAACTCCTCACCAACTTACAATAGAGGTATAGGCAGAGATAATATATGAATCAAAAAAAACATGAAATAAAAGTTAAATAAAAAAAATAAAACCCGCGACAACAAACCTCTCAAAATAAGAAAATAAAATGTATTGGCTTTTTAACTTTAATATAAGTAGTAAAATTTTGATCCAAGCGTCGTCGCGTAGGGGGACCACTGAGTAAATAAAATTAAAAAAAAACTGATTTACTTTACTACAATATAAGGATAAAATATAGAGTGAGAAGTTTTATTAAATAAATAAATAAACTAATTACATACTACTAAGTTACTTCACTACAACTAACGACTCTTGGATCAAATGTTTTTTTTTTATGCAGTATAAAAACATATTTTTGTCAAGCTTTCGGTTATCAAGATATACACAGCTATACACAGGGCCTACATGAACACCAAGGACACATTACACTTACGTTGTAGGGTATCCTGAGATAAACAGCTTACAATTAGTGACTCCAGAACCCTGCCCTAAGCGTGATTCGACACGCACTTAGCCGATTTTTTTGTTAAAGATACAGACTTATACGTCTGTTATCATTTTACCCAACATAATGAAATGCGTTAGATATCTTCTCAAATATAACACCACCAATAAATTTCTTATTCTTAATAAGCTTTTTATAATCGTAACTTTCTCAGACTTTGTTTTCATTGTGAGTGTTTATAAAATGTTCATTAAAAACAAAATAAATAAAAGATAAACAATGCTAATGAGTCTGTCCGTCAATCGTGACTGTCTGGTTCGATGTTTAGTATATTGTTCCATACATTGCTCGGGAAGCTTTATATTGGTTTCATAATCATCTTGTTCAACGCATTGATCATTATTATACTTGATATTGACTGCTCGCTTCCGCATTATTCTTTTCAAGTTCGTTATTTGTTTGTGTTTGATTCGTTGTGCCTCTTATTTTTTAATCAATTTTGTGTTCTATTGTTAAGACTCCTCATAAATATCCTCTTTATTTTAAAAAAAATTCTACTTATTGTGAGCAGCAGTAATTCTAAAACGTTAAACATTATGATCAAAACCTTTGATTCGATTGGGATTGTCAGTTCATCATCATCATATCAGCCGAAAGACGTCCTGATGGACAATGGTCTTCTCCAAGGGTTTCCGATGGTCTTCGCCATGGCAGTAGAGCTCTCGAAAAGAAACCGCGGCCGGAAGACGTAGCGTAGAAAAGCCTTCCAGTAAGTGGTGTTAATATGTTATTTTTCTGAAGTATCCTCCAGTTTTCAATGCTATATGTTTAAATACTAAACATACATCAAGCATATCACTCATTTAAATAAATATTCTTATTAATTCCACCTCTTTATTACCCGTGAGTCTTCGTCGTAGTATCATTTGTTGAGCCGTCAGCCACCCAGTGCGTGCTAATACGATTTTAATGGTAACCATGATTTAAAATTGCATCTTGGGTTTTGATGGAAATATGGCATAAAATCGTCATATGCGTATACGTTACAATTTCAATTGCGAATTAATATATTTGCTCTCATATGATTTAGGGATTACGAATATCTAATATGGTTTAGCGAACATAAATATTTTGTATATACTGCTCCGCTAAATGGAAAATATTTGTAATTTTTTAACCGCCTCCGTGGCGTAATGGTTAGTCCATTCACTTCACACCAGGAGGTTGCGGGTTCGATTACCGGCGGGGTCAACTTGTAAGACTTGGTTTGGTTGGTGGTAGGGCATTTTCTAAGCCCGCCTGGCTAGCTACCACCATCTTATCTAAGTCTTTCCGCCTAACATCAATGTTAACAACATTGATGTGTTCCGGCTTGAAAATAAGATAGCCAGATCCCCATTGCGTTGGGGAATCTTAGTAAGCCCGCTTCCATCTTCGGCATCATCGTCACTTACCATCAGGTGAGATGATGCCAAGGACTTATCAAATGAGAATCAAAAAATAAATTTAAAAAAAAGCAGGTATAGAGCGAGCAGTATTGTAATTTAACTTTGATTGTTTGATTGTAAAATTGATTGTTATAATTCAACTTTTATTGCAAGACGACCTTGTAAGTTTTGTACTTTACTCATTAGACAACCCATAATAATTAGTCATATTAAAAACCCCCCACCAAATTTCAGCCAAATCGGAGCAACTTCATTTTCAGCAGCCATTACATTTCTACTATATTTTTTTATTACACCTAAAATGTGCCCAAGGTGTGTATATGTTACAGGCAATGTGTATAATGCAGGCATTCTATACTATACCTAGAAAATGTATAGAATGCCGGGGTCATTCAGGCAATGTATGAAATGATATTCAATGTTTACACTATTTTACATTTTACGAAGGAAATGTATAGAATACCTACGCATTGTATATATATTTTAGTTAAAGCACCATCTCTATCACATGTGTTGCGGCGGGAAGTTCAACAATCAACAGCTCTATAAACGCCTGAGTAAATCACAAACATAGCTAAGAACCATTAAGGTTAATCTAGCTTTCAAATAAACAAAACGTATTGAAAACTGTCTACCCGTTTAGAAGCTATGATGGCAAGTACAGACATACACAGAGATAAACATAGGCTTCATACTAATAAAACTCCTCTGTTTGTTTACGTCCGGGTTCAAAGTAGGTATACAAGGACGTCGTCTTGCAATCAGAGTTTAAATTTTTTTTATGCATTTTTCTAAATGTATTAATAAATTTCTTTATAGATTAAAACATAAATTTTATACATTTTTCTAATTGTATCAGTAAACTTCTTTGTAAAGAGTAAAGCGTGCAGAGTTGAAACATTTTACAAATTAATAGCGAATATAATTAAGTGCCTGAAATATTTTCATCGTTTAACATCCCGCATTTAATGGATCGTTCTGCAAGTAGATCAGATATGGATTATTGCTACCTGATAAAATCGTCTTGATTAAATAAAAATTAATTCCAGTTGTAAACATTAACAAGTTTGCCATTGCAGTTTTAATTGTAGGCTTCTCCGGAATAAATACGAGGTTTTATTATCATTGCAACTGACACTTAAACTTGTTATCGACATGTCGATTACTTATTACTATTTTGCTGCTGGTGAGTTGGTTGTAGCAGTAATTAATGTATAGTTGATATCTACTTTCAATTTTGTTAATTTACTATATACTGGTTCCTTACACTAATTAATTAAATAGTTAATTTTAAAATTCGTACCCTTAATCGTAACATAGGTAACTTTATACAAAATACACATATATACAAAAAACACATAGCAATGTTTTTTTTTTCTAGTGCTTGATACCTCTTATTGGGTTCATAATGTTACATTACTTTCTGTAGGATATACATAATTACTATCTCTTTACTTATTTCTTTGTCATCAATAAAATTTTGTTCTTCTGCTTAAATAACATCCTCTGGATGAACTCTATGATCGGTATAATGACGAGATACTTTTTCGGAGTCTTGTTCAACATAATGCAAGTTGTGAACATCATAGCTTACCAGCTGCACTGCAGATTGATCGATAAACATTTAAATGGTGCAAGAACACGCAAATGCATGTTCTGACTCTCGATACATGTTAATTACTTAATCTTGTCGTACTCTTAAGATAGCTACTGAACTTATGTTGTGGTTAATGTTTCTTTTTACATTTTTACAGTTTATAATCACTTACGCGTCCGTCTGATACGCCTCTTTTTAAAAGTTGAAATTTGGCATGTTGATCCTTGAATTTTCCGATAGTAAAAATTTCAATAAGAAATTAGAGATTCAAATAGGAAAAATGTTTTTGATTCCTTACAATATAATTGGTTTCGTTTCATACATTTGTTAAGAGGCATCGAGCTGGTGTCCGCGGGTTCGCCCGTTTGGATATCAACGGCCATGTGGAGGGTGCGCGGAGGGATTTTTTTATCCTAAGCTCATCCTGAAAGGTCATTCTAAATATCGGTGATGTAATTTTTGAAATAGGATGAGTAACTACCTAGTTTCAGAGATTATATACTACATCCAAAAATTTTCTTTTAAACTTACCCTTTTTATGATATTAGTATAGATGCAAAAATATTTACAAAAATACCCCCAATAATTTTTTTATTGAAGATAATGCTCAAAATACATGTCAAAAGCCCATATCCGCCCCCATTCGGAACTACTGCAGTCAAAATTTCAAAATTGATATAGTTAGTAGAATTTTTCTTGTAGCTTACAGGAAAACTGCTGCGATTTAAACTATCGTATTTTTCGAGAAATAGACTTAAAAAAATCCAGTGTAAATAGACCTATAATCATATATAAATACTAATTAGAGATGGGCTTTAAGGATTCCAGTGAAAATCAGCATTGCAACTTCCTAGTAGTGAAAGACTCTTAAAAATATTTAGTATACAATGCGCCGAATATTATTTTTTTACATTCTATTATTTTTTGTAAGTATGTAATTTATTGGAATATCAATGTTACGATAAAGGACAGTTTACAAAATTAACATAACAGTTAAGTACTTAGTTTAATTACATCTGAAGTGTAGCTGTGCATTTACACACTAACTCTCCGACTAGGATTCCTCGTGTAGGGAAAGTCAGCCTCTTCCCAGTAACAAAAATAAAAAAGCTACAAAGAAAACAAAAGAAAAATTAGATAAAATTAAGTATAAGTTACATGAAAACAATGTAAACAAGATAAATATATCTACTTATTTAGTACCAAATTCGAAAAATTATGTGATGTCTTAAATATATATGATAGAAATAAAACTGATACCTAGATATCTCTAAATGGTAAGCTACATTATTGCAGATAGGTAGGTGTACCAAAACAGAACCAAAGCAACGGATATAGCTCACAGAATCGCTAAACTTAAGTAGCAGTTGCCAGGGCACATAGCTGATAGAATAGATGGCCTTTGGTGCAGTAAAGTTCTCGAGTAGCGACCGCGCACCGGAACACGTAGCGTAGGCAGGCCTTCCACATGGTAGACCAATGACCTGGTGAAGGTCGCGGGAAGCCGTTGGAAGCGGGTAGCGCAAGACCGGTCGTCGTGAAAATCCTTGGGGGAAGCCTTTGTCCAGCAGTGGACGTCTTTCAGCTGATATAATGATGATGATGAGGTTTACCTAGCATAGCCAATAACAAAACATAGTAAATAACAAATGTGTATGTGCTGATAGAGTCGTGTCATGTTAGTCGTGGAAATTTTGGTACGAAATCTTGATTCAGTTAGCCTAAATCGCTCTGGACCGATTTTTCCTTTTAGTAATTTTGATAGTTCTGAACTTTCGCAGTTAATAAAATCAGTCAATTTGGGTAAAAAAACATAAAGTTGGTATTTTCAGATATGATTCTAAGTTAAAACCGATAAGACAGAAACTCTTTACACCTTTCATATACCTGAAGAACAGGTAAATAAAGAAAACTATAAAGGCGTGATTCAAAATTATTCAAAGTTAAAACCGATAAGAAAAAAAACTCAATACACCCCGCATATACGCAATACGCAACCGCCTCTGTGGCTTAATGGTAAAGACCATTAACTTCAAATCAGGAGGTCGCGGGTTCGATTACCAGTGGAGTCTAATTTTCTATGCTTCGACTTGGTTAGTGGAAGGGCATTTACCACCATCTTATCTAAGTCTTGCCGCCAAACATCAATGTTAACAGCATTGATGTGTTGCGGATTAAAGATAAGATAGCCAGTTCCTCATTGAATTGGGGAATCTTGGTAAGCCCACTTACATCTTCGGCGTCATCGTCACTTAGCATCAGGTGAGATTATTACAAAGGTCTTACCAATTGTGGATAGAAAAATATATCCACAGAACAGGTAAATAAATAAAGCTGTACAGCCGTGATTCAAATGAATCAAAGTTAAAACTGATAAGACAGAAACTCCTTACACCCGCATGTACCTGCTGAACAGGTAAATAAAGAAAGCTATAAAGTCGTGATTCAAATGATTCAAAGTTAAAACCGATAAACATATTTAGGTTTTTCCTTGCACTATTCCACAATTAATATAAATAAAACACAAATTTGTTTATACTGCAACCGGTTTCGTGATCATCTTCAGGCAGTCTGCCTAAGGAAAAACCTAAATATGTTTAGTTCAGTGTTCCACCAAGAACCTACTATCGCAAGCATACAATACTTAAAACCGATAAGTCAAAAATTCTCTACAGCCCTCATATACCGACAAAACAGGTAAATAAATAAAGAAACCTGTAAAGCTGTGATTCAAATGATTCAAAGTTAAAACCGATAAGAACAAAACTTCTTACACCCTTCATGCGCCTGCAGAACAGGTTAATAAATAAAGCTATAAAGCCTGAAAAATGGTAAACTAATTTAAAGGCCATGAAGTCGATAAAGATCTGCCTGAACTTGTAGCTACGAAAAGTCTAGATCCACCGCCACGATAGGCCCGTCTAGATAAAGAGCCTAGATTGTGGGAACTTGGCCCATAAACGGGTCAGGTCCTCGAAATAATCAAAGCTGGGGTTTAACGACGCCGGTGTTGCGTTTAACAAGCATACCGGCGAAGTTAATTATGCAACATAAGAATTTAATTAGCAACCTATCGGATAGGTCGCCTGCGAAGTATGTAAAAAAGAAAATGTTTAGAGACAAGTGTGTAAACGGGCTTTTACATCCGGCGGAAGGGTGATACCTATTTCTATGTGCAAGTAGGTACAGTTACGAATAGCACACTCAAATTATTTGTACACTAAACGCGGTATGACTGAAAACAATTGAAAAACCAAAACCTTGCTGGCATATAAATCTCAGCTGAAAGGCACAAAGCACAACCACTATTGTTACGGTTTTTTTCTACTCTGTTTCTGCGTGTAGTTTTTAATCTAAAGCGTATTCTAATTAATAATTCGTCATTTCCACTGGATCATAATCAATTACTTACAGCTAATTAGACTTCACTGAATGCACTTCTATTAGTAAATAATCTGTTTAATTATGCGTATCTAAATAAGCTTGCTTGATGATCTTTCAGCTTAAGTAAATACAAGATCAATTGAGTCATATGTCGTCTTACATTTTTTATGTCAACGGCAAGTCGCAGTGAAATCAACAGGTTAATCAATCAATCAAAGATTAATTGATGATAATGTGATGTGAATAAAACTTTCAAAATGTGCGCTTTCACAACTTTCTATACCTAATCTAAAACTAAAGAAATGTCTCTTAAAATTCCGTGATGTATTTAGCACAGAGTTGACTGCGAAAATCCAGTTGCGAAGTTATTTGGAGCTTTTTATTGCAACCCTCATGTCAGCAGTAAAATTAATCGGTTAAAATTTATGTCATAATTAACGCAGTTTCTTATTTAAAGTTTATTTTTAGGGTTCCGTACTAAAAAACGTAACCCTTTATAGGATCACTCGTGCGTCTGTCTGTCTGTCCATCCGACTGTCACATCCAATTCGCTACGAATCTACTGGACCGAATCAGGTGAAATTTGGTATTATGGTGTAGAACTATGACCCAAACACAGATGTTCAAAGTAAATAAATATATATCTAAAATAAGGTCATTTTCGGGGGACAAATTAGGAAATTAAACCCCCCCCCCCCATGATCTTCGAAACTACTGAGCCTAAAATTTTGAAAAAAATACAAAATATAGTTCATTGCTTGTAAATTACAGGAAAACCTATAAGTATTCTATTAAGTTCACTTACGGAAAATATTTCACTAAAACACCACTAAATAGCGCTAGTAGTAGTTAACTCGCGTCTTACTGTGAGGATTTCAAATGGGATATTTTGTATTTGACTTTGGCCTCGTATACGGAACCTCTCCACGCGACTTCAACTCGCACTTGGCCGGTTTTTTTATCTACAATTGGCCCGTGATGTGGCCCTAGAATAGCGCCTCCCCATCTCTTCTTGAGGGTGTCGTTAGAGGCGACTAAGGGATCAAAAACCGGGAGGTGGGCAGTAGCGTCCTGTCCGCGTGCTGCGCCACCATGTGATCGCAAACCCGCCTGCTAAGCTTGGCGATTACGGAAAAACCCCTCTAATTCGGGAAATGCCTATGTCCAGCAGTGGACGTATTTGGGCTAATCACGATTTATAAGCCCTAACATCTGACATGTTAGCAATGGGAAACCGACTATCTTATCTTTAAGCCAGATCACATCAATGCTGGTAACAATGATTTTTGGCGGCAAGACTAAGATAAGATAGTAGTAGCTAGCCAGGCAACCCAACCAAGTTTTACAAAGTTACACCGCACCGGGAATCGAACCCGCGACCTTTTAGTGTGGCGTGAAGCGAATGGACTTGCCAAAGATATGGAGGCGGTTAAGTTATTACAAGACAGACGAGTGAAGATAGGTATCTAAAAGCTAATAATATCATATTTAATTTTATACCTACATTTAAATACCCGGAAACTAAATCTGTTATTTCTACAGGTGGACTGGTGACACCTTGGGTTTGTGTCAAATAAATTTTAATTAAACCACTGGTTCCCGAGATGACCGCGTTCGCTACCAGAATAATAATTGACAACCTCTGATGAATCGCTTTGCTCACCTTGTTATAATAAAACTGGGCCCCATCTGTCTTTACCAGTAGGTACCTTTACTGGCTCACACCAGTTAGAAGAATCCATTTTATTTTCAATCTTTATGTGATATAAAAGACATTCTTTCACACTCTCTTATTCCTTTCTTTTTTACGGTTATTTTAGAATTTCTGTATTGTCTGTTGGGCTGGTGAGTATAATCACGGATAAGATAATTTATCTGATCCGTGAGTATATCACGGATAAGATAAATAAGGTTAGATTGGCAATAGTTACACTTTTGTTTGAAAACCAGCGTTGCCGCCTGTCTCCCACCCATTAACTCCACTACACAAGCAATAATAATACATATACACGAATTGCGCGCACTAATAAACAAAACACACTTAGAACACAGGGCTGCAATTGTGTCTCACACCATTTCGAGAGTCTGTATATTACACACAACCACACGGAAATAAAAAGTATGAACGCTTGCTTCGGCCGAGTATGATTGTCTAATCATATTTGAGGCACGCCTGCCCAGCGTACATTTCCAATCCAACCTTATTTATCTGATCCGTGAGTATAATAGTAGCCTTCTCGAGTTCAACAAATATTACTCCCACGATGTTAAAAACAGAACATCAATATCCCAAAAACACTGAAGCACCAAAGTATCCTGGCTTTGTAACAAATTAATAAAAGCCTCTTAATAACGGTACCTATCACAACCATAGAAATGGGAATGCCCACACATTCCTATCGTCGCGTCGCACTCCAGGGTCCGTGGGCAAGGAAAATAAAATAAAAGACAATGAGTTTATTTTTTAAGCCCTATATCAGAGACAGATGGCGGTGGACATTATTCTTGTGCTGTCTGAGCCTTTCAAACCTCTCGATGAATGAACGGATAGGTTCGCTTAGGAAAAAGGTAGAAGCGACATACATAATCCAGGAAATAATAATAAATATCCTTTATTGCATACCAGAAAAAGCAACACAGAAACTTATTTTAAATATGTACAGTGCAAAGGCGGCCTTATCGCTTTTAGCGATTTCTTCCAGGCAACCTTAAGGTAACCGGTAGGAATTGGTAGGTAAAAGGCTAAATGCGGGTGGCTGCAGATTTAAAAAAATGTTACGAAATTACATCTATACTTATATAAATATCTTCTTCTTCTTTGTCCAACCCTCTTCCCAGTTTATCTGGGGTCGGGTCTCCTTGTACGCTTGCGCCAGAGAGTTCTATTCTGGCTTGTCTGTGTACACAGGTTCTCGCTCTGGATCTCTTTCTGCATATTTGACCACCAGGTGGCCGGTGGTCGTCCTCTCCCTCGTGGTCGTTCAGGGATGTTTAGGGCCTTTTTGACAGGGTGTTCGTCTTGTCGTCTTAGAATATGGCCGAACCAGCGTAGTCGGCTTTCTTTCACTTTTTCGGCGATTGGTGCTACCTTAAATGATCCTCTGACATACTCGTTCCTTACTTTGTCCATACGAGTTACTCCTCCCGCCCATCTGAGCATTTTCATTTCATTCGTATGGAGTTTCTGTTCATGTACTTTTTTGAAGGTCCAACACTCTGCTCCATAAGTTAAGGCTGGTCTTACTACCGTTTTGTAAACTTTTCCCTTGACCTGAATCGGCATTTTGCGGTCGCAGAGGACACCCGACAGTGATCTCCATTTAAGCCAGGCGGTGTTGATTCGGTGGTCCACGTCTCTATCCACGTTTGCATCAGGAGTGAGCACAGAGCCTAAATACCTGAAGTGGTCCACTTTACGCAGGGCTAAGTTGTCTATGTAGATATCGACACCCACTTTTTCTGTTCCTCCGTAGTCGCATTCCAAGTACTCGGTTTTACTCCGGCTTATGCGTAGTCCATGGTCTTCTATGTGTGCTACCCACTGATTGAGGGTTTCTTGGAGGTCTTCAAATTTTTTGGATATGAGCACAATATCATCCGCGTAGAGCATACATTCGGGTGTTGGCTTTTGAATATCTCGTGTGATGTAGTCCATGCACAGATTAAATAGCAGTGGGCTCAGAGCCGATCCTTGATGGACTCCAACTTCGACGTGGAAGGACTCGCTAAGGCCAGCCGGACTTTTAACACTAGTTGTCGTGTTCTTATACATATCCTGGACTAGTGATATGTAGTATTCCGAGATATTTTGTGCTCTCATCGCCTGCCACACCAAATTTCTGGGGACTCTGTCGAAGGCCTTTTCGAGATCAATAAATAGGAGAAATAGATTTTCTTTGTTAGAGCGGTGTTTTTCCATTACAATTCTGATGGTCTGTATAGGGTCGATTGTCGATTTCCCAGGTGTAAAGCCGTACTGGTTTTCCGTTATATGGGATTGATCAATTATGCGGGCGGCGATGACCCTTTCAAACAATTTGAGGGTATGTGAAGTGAGCTTAATTCCCCTGTAGTTGCCACATTGCGCAATGTCACCTTTTTGTTTGTAAATAGGGCATAAGATACTGTTGCGCCATGATTCTGGTATCCTACGATCTTCGATAACACGGTTGAAGAGTTTCGTAAGCCAGGGTAGTGCGGCTTCGTTCAGTTTCTTCCAGAGATCGGCTGGTATTTGGTCTGGACCGGTGGCCTTGTGGTATTTCATTTTAAATAAGGCCTTTTTAACTTCTTCAGGTGATATGCAGTTGATTGGTCCTTCGGTAGGTGGCATGTATGGCATTTCTTTACTGGGAAATTCTTCGTTCATCAGATGCTCAAAGTACTCCTTCCATCGTTTGTTTATATCTTTGTTAGAAGTTAATAATGTTCCGTGGCTATTTTTCGCATACTTGTTGGATTTGATGTCTAGTGTAGATCTATTTCGTTGTCGGGCTATTTTGTAGATGGTGTTTTCGTTTTCTGCATTTTCGAGTTTGTTATAGAAGTCTTCTCTTGATTTTGCCATGGATTGCGCTACTGCGGTCTTTGCTATTTTCTTAAGGCTCTTGTACTCCAGACGATCTTCTTCTAGGTTGGTTTTTTGCCATGTCTTGAATGCGTTCCTCTTGGCCTTGATGAGGTCTTTAATACTATCGTTCCACCAGGATGTTTCTTTATGGAGGCGCACTGGTCCGCGGGATACACCTAGTACCGCTTTGGCTTTTTCCATGCAAAGACTTTCGAAGTCAGCCCACATCTGGTTAGCCGGATTTCGGTTTTCTATATCATTTACAACATAGGCGTGTGCCCATTCAAGGAGTCGTGGTCCTTTGTGGGAGTGGAGTTCTTTCCACTTTATTCTTTCTGTCCTGTCTATGTGCTATACTTATATAAATATATAAAATACAAATCAAAACCAATAAATATTAAATAAAAAAAGTAAAGGTGTGGTTTTTTGAAACCACGGTAAAAGTGAAACTTTACAGAGGACGAAACGATCATGGCTCTCAAACAGTTCAAGAACAACAAGGCACCGGGTGATGATGTGATGCTGAAGTTCTGAAAGCAGGTGGATTACCGGTACTAAAAGTTCTTCAAAAGTTATTTAAATCCATTATACTCGAGGGACAAACGCCTAAAGCATGGCACAGAAGTGGGGTCGTGCTTTTCTTCAAAAAGGGTGACAACACCCTGCTGAAGAACTACAGGCCCACTTCACTTCTGAGCCATGTCTACAAGCTGTTTTCGAGAGTTCGCAGATTTGACGACTTCCAGCATCCCGAACAAGCCGGTTTCCGAAAAGGCTTTAGTACTATAGACCACATACATACGCTGCGGCAGATTACACAGACGACTGAAGAGTACAATCAGCCACTACGCTTAAACTACGTCTAAACCTGGGCTGTGCTAATACAGTTTCTCCAGCGGTACCAAATTGACCATCAATACATTGAGGTGTTGAAGTGTCTGTATTAAAACGCCTTCATGCCGGTTCGCCTCCAGGATCAGAACTCTAAACCTACCCATTTGCAGCGACGGGTGAGACGTTCTATCTGCGAAACTGTTGGACCTGGATTAACACATAGGCTACTTTTTTCCACGCTCGCGAACCGCTCGCGGCTCGCTCACTGCGCACCCTCGAAGAGTCATGGGAACGTTGTTCACGCGGGTGAAACAGCGGGAAACAGCAAGTGTATGTATATTTCTTTGGCATGCTCTGTAGCCTAAAGGGTTTGATGAATTTTGGAGTGCGAGGTGTGTCGTTAGATTAATTTTTATGCCGTGAGTGACATGGGTTATATTTTTACCCGACTGGCCAAAAAAGAGAGGTTCAATTTTTATATAGTCGGGTTTTTAATATTTAATTAATTCGTTTATTTATTTACCTATTCTATCCTGTCTAAAAGTTAAAAAGTCTTCACCTTCATCACTGTCCAAAGTGTTTGAGTCTATTTGTCGTGTACTTCAAAGCATCATTTAATAGTTACTAATCTCATCCCCACGTCAAACCATCCGATAGATGCGCCCACGCAGATCATAACGATATAGAGAGCTCATTTACAGATCATGTGAACAGATAACAGTTATCTACTGATCCCTGACATTATAAGAAACTGGCTGTGATGATTATGTAATACCTCGAAACAAAGAGAATATAAATCTTATGTTTACCCAAAACTGAAGAGTAAGTACAATAATTAAAAACCAGCACTAAAAATTTAATTAAACGAACAACTTAAAAGGACGACCGTTAGATATGAAAATTATATTCAATTCGAAACCGGCAGGATACAGCTGCGTGAGACAAAAACCGGCAAAGTTAGAGTCGGACTAGCATACCGCGGGTTCCGTACTACACACATAGCTATATTCATATCAAACAAAAAATAACAACGCGAGCGACAGATTTTTTTTATATTCAGTGCGGGATTCTTAGCGCGAGTACAACTCAGCATACGACTTAGCCTATTTTAATATTTTTTTACGACTTTATTTTTTAAATCCCCTGTATGACACATATTCCTTAAAAAATTCAGCCGGCTACCTATTTACGGTTTAATAGATTTCTCTTTCTCTCTTTCTCTCTCCGATCGGTCCCTCAAAATTGAAGGTCGTGGTCGTGGTCTTTGGCTCAAGGTCACCCAAAGTGCAACAGAGCATGCTATGCTCGGAGTTTCTCTAGGTGATCGAATCAGAAACGAGGAGATCCGCAGGAGAACCAAAGTAACCGACATAGCTCACAAAATCGTTAAACTGAATTGGCAGTGGGCAGGTCACATAGCTCGAAGAACAGACAGCCATTGGGGTAGTAAAGTTCTCGAGTGGCGACCGTGCACCGGAAAACGTAGCGTAGGCAGGCCTTCCACGCGATGGACCGACGACCTGGTGAAGATCGCGGGAACCCGATGGATGCGGGCAGCGCAGAACCGGTCGTCGTATAAATCCTTGGCCTTGTCCAGCAGTGGACGTTTTTTGACTGATATGATGATAATGATGGTTAACTGTCTCCATCGGTTTCGGTCCACGGGCGCCCTCACCGCCTGATAAAAAGTTTTAGAGGTGGTGCCTTCTTTGACCTGATCACTCCATCGTTTTGGCTAATAACCTCTCAATCTTTTCCTTCGATGTTGCCAACATCGATCAGTTTTTCTAAATTTAATAGATACAGCCCTTTAAGTGTCAAATAGACAGACCGACAGCGTAGGCTTGGTAATAGGGTACCTTCACATGATACGGAACCCTAAAAAAAGAAATCACAATAAAGTCAATAATTAAATTAGCGTCAGTGGTGGGTTACAAGAAATGAAAAAAAATGTCGTCGAACTACGCCTGGTGAAGCCTCCATGGGGCGCCTCCTATAAAACACGTACCGTCCCGTTTCATGCCCATCAAATCGACCGATAATTGAAATGAGTTCCTTGTAAAAAGCAGAAAAACGATTATCCCCATACCTTTTAAGACGTCCGAGATACACAAATGGACTTTGTATTAGAATTTATGTCACTTAGAGAAGATGATATAAAAACGCGCCGACGGGTTTACACGCAATAAAAATATGGGAACGACGAGAATGCTTCCTCGGTTGTCAATCGGAGGGTTTAATAATCATAAAATGTTTTTTGATCCACTCCGTGTCGACGTACATGAAGACAAGGCAGTGTCACGTGGATTTTATGATATTCCCACCATACGTCGACCATTATATATTTCACTTGATCGTAACTTTCGTCGGTGGCGTACGGTTACAGCCGCTACCTCCTGTCCGGGAGGTCGTGATTCGAATCCTGCCACGTACCAATGTGTTTTCGAATTTCGATTTCATATTTACGTTTATCCGACGCTCTTACGGTGTATGAAAACAACGTGAGGAAATCTGCACACGCCTGCGAAGAAACTCGAAGGTTGTGTGTGAAGTAGACCAACCCGCACTGGGCCCGCGTGGTCGACTAAGGCCCGATCGCCCTAGGGTAGGCTCGAGGTGAGGAAGTATATGAGCTGATAAGATGAAGAAGAAGATCGTAATTTTTAAATTAACTTTAATTTTAACAAACCTAACGAATAAAAAACATTACAAGGAAAAAATCTGCGCAAGAGGATATTGGCAAGGCGATACGTAGGTACAAGTATCCATCATCTCATTACTTAATCTTTACTTTGTTGTTGTGTTTACCTTAAATCGACTGTTGCATTCAATCAAATTTTTTTTAATATCCATTACACGTTTTAATATAAACATTCGTCAGTAAGCCTAATGAATTTATTTAAAAAAAATCCACTAATATTATAAACGCGAAAGTTTGTAAGAGTGTATGGATGTATGTTTGTTACTCTTTCACGCAAAAACTACAGAACGGATCTGGCTGAAATTTGGTAGATAGACAGATTAGGACCTGGATTAATATATAGGCTACTTTTTTCCACGCTTGCGGCTCGCGCACTACTCACCCTCGAAAAATCATAGAAACGTGGTCCGCGGGAAACAGCTAGTATATTGTAAATCTGCAAGTGTCTATGTCTGCCTGTCTGTCTGTATTTCTTTCACGCTAAAACTACTGAGTATATTTCGCTGGACCAATAATCTTACCGCCATTTCGAAGAAAAAATATTTTTAATCTTTGTTTGTATAACTGGTACCATTTTCAGAGTTTTACCAGATCTACTAAAATGTAGTGGCCACATTCAGCATTCATGCAATATGTAACTACAGCGAACTACATTTCACAGAGTTAATCGTTTCCAAATACACTACAGTACCTGTTCTATACAGATGAAAATGTTCGTCAAATGTGATAGATAAGCGTGTAATCATTTTTCAGCGGGGCGTTAGTAAGGTAGGGGGATCCCCTTAAAACGTCGTCTTAAAACAAGTTTTTTGACGTGATAACGTCTTATAAATTGATGACACGGGCTGCATACACGAAAAAGTGTGACGTCATTGTCGCGTTACGCCCATTGTCGCGTTACGCCCATTGTCGCGTTACGCCAGTGTGACGTCATTGTCACGTTACGCCTGAGCCTAGCGTGCAAGCATGTGCGATATATTGTAGTTGTAAAAAGTTCCAGGAGCACAATAAGTGCCAAGGAGTTAACTCACCCGACTACGAGCGGTATTATATATCTCCTTAAAGATGGAGCTGAAGAAGTTTTACTTCAGTCGTGTGGTCTAAAGGACACAAACGTTCGGCTTGTGACACGTTATCACGTAAAATTATCGTACGTAAATCGACTTTACAGACAACATCGGGGTTTTTAAAAAATGACATAACGATATACATTTTCATTAAAACGTTATCTGCCTATTACAAAATCCTCCGCTATCAATGTACTTGGAATGTCACGTTGTGGCCACATAGAACATGAAGCAACATCGGGAAAAATATTCAAATACTCGTACACGCTGTGAATATGACGTATGCAACACATTCGTATGCAAATAGTACTTTTATAGTACTCTTATGTAGCAATTAGATGCATGATTCTTTAAATAATCGGATACTTTGACTGCGAGTTACATTAGCATTCTGATCAAAGACTGATAAAACATTCTTCCTTCATTTTCCGGAGTAAGCAATAACTAAATGCATCAGCGTTAATAAAATATAGATGGAGCAGTACATAATATGTTCATTTATGAAACCATGCGAGACATGGTCGCTTACTATGGGATGGGCCTAATATAGGCCTAATAAGAAGGCTTAAAAGGGAGATCAAGCGAGCAATGCTCGGAATTTGCCTATGCAATGGATTCAGAAATAAGGAGGTCAGATAACCGACATAGCTCAGAGAATCGCTAAACTTAAGTGGTAGTGGACGGGGCACAAAGTTCGTTGAAAATATGGCCGTTAGAGCGGTACAGTTCTCGAGTAGCGACCGCGCACCAGAAGACGTAGCGTAGGAAGGCCTCTCATTCGGGGACCGACGACCGGTGAAGGTCGCGGGAAGCCGCTGGGTGTGGGCAGCGCAGGACAGATCGTTATGTGAGGCTTTTCTCCAGCAGAGGACGTCTTTCGGCTGATATGATGATGATGATGAAACTACGTTAAAAACATTATTGCCGTGACCATTGTACATAGTTAAACATAGCCAAATCCAATCGAGTCAATTATCTCGTTGTGTGATACTTGATTTTAATCATCTTTCTCTTTCCTGAACTGGTTCTCTTAATTTTTAGGGTTTCGTACCCAAAGGGTAAAAACGGGACCCTATTACTAAGACTTCTCTGTCTATCTGTCCGTCCGTCTGTCGTTCTGTCACCAGGATGTATTTAATGAACCGTGATGAAGTTTTGAAGAAGTAGACAGTTGAAATTTTCTGTTGCCGCTATAACAAAAAAATTTCAAAAAGTGAAAAAATAAGGGAGTCTCCATACAAAAAACGTATTTTTTAGACTGAAGAAATTAGCACCGTATAGTATGATAGTACGGAACCCTTAGTGTGCGGTTCTGGCTCTCACTTGGCCGGTTTATACTAACTAATAACACGTAACGTTAATCGGTCCATAATTTATAAACCGGATACTTAACGCCGAAAACTATTAAAAATTTGATGTTCTCTTTAATATACATAACGATTCAAATTAAAACGGATATGCAGCACTCCATCGATCACTTTTTATTGATCACATCACTATTGTTAAGGAGATGGAGATTATCGAAAAACATAAACATACCATATAAAGAATGCTTAACACACTGCAGAAATACCTGTACAAGGCAAGTAATTATCGCTTCATTAACCCGTTATTAAAACAATTTGTTGTTCAAGAAGTAATAAATTTAAAGACGATTAAGGACAAAGATGATGTAAAAATGCTTACAGAGGATGGTAATTAAAAACTTTTAACACTGAATAATATTTTATGGATAACCGAGATAACAGGGTCGCTGTAATAAGACATCAACGGTTCATGGTATAAAACTCTGCCCCCGAGTTAATGTAATGCCTATTCATTAAAAACACTTGCGCCAGGGAAAAATAAGTGCAGCAATCAATAGTTTTAATGCATGAGCTGAAGCGGGAGAGATTAGGAAATTAAGGAGAACCTGCCGGTGTACCATTAAGCTGCTTACAACGTTTAGGTACATAAAATAATTGAAATTAAAATTATTTTGCATTATTACATGAGGAATTAGCATTATTAAAAAAATAAAGGTATTCTTTGTTTAAAATATAGATAATAATCTATATATAATATATATACTAAGTATTGTATTGTATAATCTGCGTAAAGTAGAGGTATAGAGTATTAATAATGTACAGAGTTTCATCAAAATCGTTACTCATTTAGGATAAAAAGTAAAAAGTAACTTTTTATGGTAGTCGCCACGGTAACTAATCCGTGTAGAGGAAATTTGAGACAAACAGTGGGAGATAAAAAAAAGTACTTTTGAGTAAATTTCATTTTGAATCGTTTTTCAGTATTTTTAAATTTTTTTTATTTTATTTATTTTTAGAGATAATGCTATCTATCTAACAACGTTAAACCCTCTCACCTACTCGCCGATAGGAATCATCAAATCATAAATTATGTGTTTCATTAAAAGATACAGAGCCCTGTGGCTTCCATCATCATCTTAACAGCATAAAAGTTAAGGAGTTCAATCTTCCATCATCAGCTCATCTGAATAACCTGAAAGAATACAACTATCGGTCTATGCGTACCTACGTATCTATCTATATCCTCTTATACATAACCGTTAATGAGTTGTACCTTTCTTCATCAGCCTATCATCACGAAATGATGATTGCCAGACGCAAATGCTTTAATAGCTTTAGGAAACATATAAAACACGTAATATGTGCCTAAAAGTTTGAGGGTTGCCCTCGATTTCCCTGGGATTCCATTATTAGATCCTGGTTTTCTTGTCATGATACCACCCTTGGGATATCTTCTTTCCAACAAAAAAAGAATCATCCAAATCCGTTCACAAACGACGAAGTTATCCGCGAACAAATATATATGCGGTTGAATTGAGAAACCTCCTCCTTTTTTTAAAGTCGTTTAAAAGCAAACATTGCTCTCATCCAAATTTTGCCCATATCCGTCCAGTAGTTTTACACTAGGCACTAGAGCGTCCGGTGGACGCACAGTCACACAGATACACAAAAAACACACGCATTGTTTTTTTTTTTGTTTCTTAGACTATTAGTATTAGGCAATTGATCCCCATTAAAATCTCAACTGTGTTTTCCTGCCACCGTAATACCTTCTTCACTCGCTAATGCTCGCTCCTCAGTCACTCGAAAGTAAAGACAGACAGACAGATGGACAACTAAGTGATCCTACAAAGGTTCTTTTGGAGTTACGGAGCCCTAAAACGGCCCCAGTACTCATTTTGATTGACGATTATAAAATAAATTTAATTATTTATTGTTATTAAAATAACTTTTTACAGTATAATATTGTTATTGAACAAAGGCCTCCCCCAAGGATTTCCACGACGACCGGTCCTGCGCTGGAGGCCTTTGTTCAGCAGTGGACGATTTGTGGCTGATATGATGATGATGATGATGATGATGATGATGATGATTGTTATTACTTTAAATGTTTTTTTTAACATACATTTCTTATAAAAAACTGAACAATGCCAATTAGTTGAAACAACTTAAAAACTAAAACACCAAATTTTAACTTAAGAAAAAAATTCAAGTGGATTTCAAGATACATACATACCTATACATAGCGCAGTTGTTTAGCTTTTCTGACCATCTATTTTAAAATCTACTTATAGTTTCAGATGTCGATGTCGCCTGCATCCAAGTTTAGTTCTCCGCTTCCTCCCATCACTTGAGGTGTTAAGGTCTAACTAAACCCACAATTACGCATATTGGACGACCAGATCAAAGGACCCGACGACGGCACTATTACGGCCCGTACACCAAATTAATACGAAGCGTTTAATTTTGCTATTAATGTTGCATTATGTAGGTAGAAAGTGTTAGCGCGAGCATAGTACAGAAGCTAGCACATCAAGCTAGACACTCGTAATGCGATTCTGATCTTTACGCATACGGCATAAGAACAGTACAAAGTCCAAAGTGTCTAGCTTGATGTGCTGGCTTCTGTACATGTTTTTACTATGGCGCGAGTTATGAAGGATGCCAAGATTAAACTAGTCGCAAGTGGTTTCGGCTTAATGTTTAATAAAGAAAGCAACATTTAGATTATTTTATTTACACACATACACACACCAAACTTCTTTAAATTGTAATAAATAAGGATACTGAAATTTAAAACAAGCTTATATTTCGGATACCATTTAGTAGATCAGTCAGTTTATATCGTAAGCATGCCGAATTTTATAGAAAGTTAACTATTTTTATAACAAACCAACGCTAGTAAAACTGCCCGTGATAGACAACTGGGAAGCGAGTATTGTTTTTTTTATGTTTGATTCTGTAATTTCCGAAATTAGGCAACCAAGTATTCTACTTTCAGATACGTGTCTAAATTTCGGACATAGTAGACCTAAAACTATTGAAAGAAGCTATATAACTCTAAGAAAAAATATCAGATACGATAATTTTTATAAATAAATTTATAAAAATTAATCACAAGCTTTAATAATCAACATCAAATTATAATCTAAATGGTAAACGCACTTTAGTCAATGCAGTCAGAACAAATAAAATCGTCTGACGTCTATTGGACGTAAACCGAAAAAACTTTTTTTCCATTTCAATCAAATAATTTACAAGTGATTATTCCAGCTCTAGTCGCAAAATTGGCTTACGCCCAATTTTGACATTTATCAAATCATCAATACTCTTCACGCTTCTTGATGTAATGATGATCCTACTTTAGAAAAATAGCAGGTCAAAGATTGATATAGCTAATATTAACCTATTTATAATGTTTTAGAGTAAACGAAAAGACAATTGGGACATGAAAAGGGCCTTTTTAAAATAGAATTGTAAAAATAAATAGACAATAGACGAATCATTATTTGACACAAACACACACCGATTATACAAGATTAAATAAGATTATAGTATAAAAAAGTTTAATATTATAGGTCAAAGATTGATATAGCTAATATCAACCTATTTATATTGTTTTAGAGTAAACGAAGACAATGGGACATGAGAAAGGCCTTAGAAACGGTAAAGAATAAAGAAATGGGATAATTAAAGACATCAAAGTCTTCTAATGTACCAAAATCTACATTAATACTACTACACTATTACTACTGCTACACTAATGTATCCCATTTCTTTATTCTTTACCGTTTTTAAGGCCCTTTTCATGTCCCATTGTCTTCGTTTACTCTAAAATAATATAAATAGGTTGATATTGGCTATATCAATCTTTGACCTGCTATTTTTATAAAATAGGATCCTAATTTCGGATATCCAAAAACAGGAAACATCAAGTATCCGAAATTACGACAAGCCAGCTACGCCGCCGTCTTTACCCGATCGTAATTGCGTTGTAGTGCTGTAGAGCTGCGAAGTTCTCATACTGTACAGCACCACAGAGCGATGTGTGGCGGAAATACATGGGTATCCGAAATATGGGCATCTTCCATGGTACTTACTTTATTGTATTTCATAAAAAGGGAAGGAATTGGTTTCCACAAATTGTTTGGAAATTAGGGCTTCAATGTATTTTTAACTTGTAAGTGCCAAAAATAAACTATTTTCATTTTTCCAAAAAGGGAAAAAGGTTCTTCTTATTTTGTAAGTATTTTGTAAACAAATCTCTTTTCTTATATTATTTGTAACTGGCTGGCTATAATCAAATTAATAAAGTGAGCATTAAATTTTTTTATAAAAGAACCGTCATTTTTTAGTTGTTATTTTTATTTTGAAATTTTATTTTTAAAAATGGTAAAAATGCAATACAGGCCACGAATAAAATTTGCGCCGTTTATGGACCTAATGCAGTATCGGTCAGTAGGACAAAGTTGGTTCAAGCCTTGTTCAAGCGTTTCCAGTCTGGAAATTTTACGCTTCAAGATGCAACTCGCTCTGGTCGCCCTTCTGAATTTGCATATAAAATACAAAGAAATGTCACAGCAAATTTTTAATTTTACAAGTCTGCCAACGCGTGACTATAAGCCAAACTCTGCTCCGTCGTGTTACACCGTTTTTAGCGCTAACACTAAATCTACCTTTTATTTTTGATCTGAGAAAGCAACAAACTTTTTACTTAATGAAATAACATCCGAACCCTTCACTACTCAATAAATGGCCAAATGTTCTAACAAAAGGAACAGATAAGACTAACATTCAATACCTTTCACCCTTTGTATGGCGCTTCCTGCTTGAACACGTGAACAGGACCAGCTCACCAGGGCCGGAGATAGGATCAGTGCTCAATGCAACCCCCCTTTTGATAATGAATGCGATAGAGTAGGGTTGTAAAGGGTGTTTGGTGTTCGTAATGAAGGCAATGTTATTGCTTCTTCTTCTTAATCGGTTCACTCTGGTTGCGTTCATCATCATCATATCAGCCGAAAGGCATCCACTGCTGGACAAAAGCCTTCCCCACGGATTTCCACGACGACCGGTCCTGCGCTGCCCGCATCCAGCGGCTTCCCGCGACCTTCACCAGGTCCTCGGTCTACCGTGTAAGAGGCCTGTCTACGCTACGTCTTTCAATGCGCGGTCGTCATTCGAGAACTTTACTTGTTCATCATTGTTGTGTTCATCATGACATAATATATTGGTGACTCATCGGACAACATGCCGCCATTCTTATCTAGCTGCAGCTTTCTTGGTAAATTCATTTATGACTTTGGTTAGGCAGAAGGAAAAAAAATAAAGGAAGGCAAAACATGTAAATCCTTTTGATGAACGTTGTCACGCAGATCTGTATACTTGCAGAAGCTCATGAAAAGTATATATATTAGTACTAACATACAGTATGGACACTCCCTGCCGCTCTCTGGATTCCAACCTAACCCCCTTGTCTCCCAGATTGATTCAGATTGGTTACATTTATTTATTTATTTATTTATTTATTTTTCAAAAGGACAACCTTGTTGTTGGCCGTTTAGGCCTTTACAACTTCACCGGGCAGGGCAGGCGAGCACGGAAGGCACTCAACCTTGTGCAAAGCAAAAAGATGCAATTGCCTAAGGGCGCCCAGGTGGGCACGGACCTCGGCTTAGGTCGTTGCTTGAACGTGGGATCGGAGAGAAGCGGCCTGGTATATGCCGATAGCGCTGGTAAGCGCCAGAAGCGGGGGGACGCCGCCCTCGCCGGCGAGGGCAGAATGTCGGTGCAGTGTTTCTCTGTGGGTTAGGGGGCGGGGTCAGGGCAGCTACGGCTAGCGCGGTCGGGTCGTCGGGGTCAGTGAGTACATATCTGGGGCGTCGGATTACGCGAATGGGGTTCGCGGGTAGCTTAGGGGGTTGGGGTGGTGTTCGGCAGACTTAAAGTATCGGATGGATGCCTGCTTCAGGTATTGAGCTATGGTGGGGAGCTCTAAATCGCAATGGAGATTTTCATTCCGTAGAAACCAGGGACAGCCCGTGGCTCTACGCATGAAGCGATTTTGGATTACCTGAAGTCGGTGAATGAGACGGGGACTGGTGTGAGCGAAGGCATAGGTGAGGATGGGGCGAATGCAAGTTTTGTAAAGTGTTACCTTATTTCTAAGCGACAGTTTACTCCGCTTGTTGGTCATGGGGTATAGACGGGCTAGTACGAACGCGGCCTTGTTGCGAACTCGTTCTATGTGGTCCTTGAACGTCAGTCGACTATCTAGGGTTACCCCCAGATACTTGACCGAGCGTTCCCAAAGGATAGAGCTGCCGAACATAGTAATGTTGCGGTCGATGGGGTTGTTGATAGAACTGAGCTGTTTGAAGGTAAACAGAATCGCTGCGCTCTTCTGTGGGTTTACCTCGATCCTCCATTTCCTAAACCAGTCTCCTAAGACTTGGGCTGAGGATTGGAGGCTTTTGACTATAAGAGTCGCAGATCGGATGATGGACAGTCAGATTGGTTACAGTTTGTTTGACGAACGTATAGGATTTTGCCGCCATTTTGTTTGTTTCGTCATTCCTTTTTTGAAATGTCATTTCTGGCCCGTTGTATGAAGTGTCCAGGATATGCTCATGATCTTATTTGTAGGATCCAATCCAAGAAATCTATAAATCATTGATCCATCATTCTTATTAAATGGATCATAGGTAAGCTATGTATTAGTTAGGTAGTTGCAGTTTAAAAACCACAGCAACAAACATTTGATAATTTAATGCATTTTTGATTTTTTTGCCAGTGTTACGTTTTTTCAGTGTTTCAGTTTTGAGCCCTTCCCGTGTTTGGACAGGTCCAAGGATGCTTCGACAGATCCGGATCGCGGGGCTATGCTAGCGAATATAATATAGCGTGCACTGTGTAATGCTCTTTATGCATGGATGTTTATTATTTATGAGCTATTTAGAAACAAGAAGCGAAAGGACGTACGGACATTGTCCAGTACGGTTTGCACTCCAAAAGGTTTTGGGCTGTGACGAAAGCCTGGTAAGTAGTTTCCTTTATTTTAGTGTGGTTAGCTTATGCTTTGTATATGTACTCCACCGTCTGTCGTTACTTAATTACAATTAGTAAAGAAAAAAGTAAGGTATAACAGACTTGAATAACCTACAAATAATTTGGTTTTGTATGGGAGGTACCTTACTCGATTTTTTCCTTGAATAATTAACTACCCAGTGCAGCAGGCCTTATTAATTAATAGTTATTCACAAAGTTTCATTAAAATGTTAAGAGCTATTTTTGAGAAAAGTAACAAACAACCTAGATTTGTATGCGACTTACCTTATTTACTTTTTTTTTAATTACAAACTACCGTGGCCATGTAAAGTTGTAGTAACATACCGAGTTTCATCAAAATCTTTAGAGCCATCTTTGAGCAAAAAAAGCGATATTTTACCATGATGGCAACCCTAAAAAACCAAAATATGGGAAATATAAAAAATATGGGAGATATAAAAACAATATAACCCAAACTCGTCTAGTCGTTTGAGAACTAAAGCGCCCGACAAACGCACACATACACACACACACATTCATTTTTTTTGTTTTTAGACTCAAGTGCAAAAACATCGATCCCCATCAAAATCTCAACTTCGATTGCTTTTGCCTTTACAAAACTTTCTTCACTCCTTCGTCGCTCGCTAACGCTCGTTTTTTAGTCAATAGAAAGTAGAAAACGGCACTTGATACATCCCTGTCAAATTGTACCTTAATACAATTTCGAGTGTTTTTGACCAACTCCATAGAAGTTTTTTTCCAGGATGATGCTTCCTAAACTCGGTTTTGTACGACGCGAAAGTTTATTTGCAAAATTTATTTATTTATTTTTATTCACAATTGGTAAACCCTTGACAACATCTCACCTGGTGGTAAGTGACGATGTTGCCGAAGATGGAAGCGGGCTTTCCAAGACTCCCCAACGCAATGGCTATCTTATCTTCATTCCGGAACACACCAATAATATCAACATTGATATTTGGCGGCAAGACTTAGATAAGAAAAAAAAAATGTACTCTTGTAGCGAGCTATCCCTTCATATCAGCGGAGGGACGTCCACTGCTGGACATAGGCCTCTCCCACGGATTTCCACGAAGACCGGTTCGGCGCTGAAATGTACTCATATGATGATAAATTAAAAAGATTCCGACAAATTAGGACTTCCTCATTTTTCGAAGTCGGTTAATAAGTATTATTTTACATTTATGATTATAAGTATTATTATTAGAACAGCTCATATACGTCTCCACCGAGGGGCTCGAGCATCCCTGAATCAGGGCGATTAGGCCTTAGTCGACCACGCGGGCCCAGTGCGGGTTGGTCGACTTCACACACAACCTTCGAGTTTCTTCGCAGGCGTGTGCAGGTTTCCTCACGATCTTTTTCCTTCACCGTTAAAGCAATCGGTAAGTCGTATGTACGTAAGTTTTTTGAAAAACTCATTGGTACATTGGCCGTCCAGATTTGAACCCGGTACCTCTGGTTAGATGGACCGAGTCGTTACCGGTTGAGCCACCGACGCTTTTTTGTAAAGTACAAAAGTATTATATATAACCTTTATAATTTATAATCATTGGGATTGAAAATGTAATTAATTAATTTATAGGCCATGGAAAAGTCTTGGAACGTGACAATTTGGTAAAGAAAGAAAACGTTTCTGTTATCTAGGATTCTTTACAATCCATTTTCAAAGATAAAATATGGCAAGTACTCCTAGTCAGTGAATTATTATATAAGATAGTAAGAGGGTTACAACATTTCTATAAAACTGTTATAACAATTATACATAAATCAAATTTATATAAAGCAGTATTACTTTACAATGCTACAAAGGTCATCTATCAAATAAACTATTCAGAAAATGACACTGTATACTTTTTATTTCAGTAAAATTGGAGACGAACGAAGCAATGGATCATTGAAATTACCTACATTAGTTTCGAAAATGGTCCACCGTGTCCCAAATAAAAACACCTACGCAAAGGTGGAGTCAAAGTAGCTTTCAAAAAACCGGCCAAGTGCGAGTCGGAGTTGCGCACCGAGGGTTCCGTACCAACAAATTCATCAATGATTCATCATTTCGAACAAAAGACATTAAAGCGAGCGATGGATTTTTTTTTATTCCGTTCGGACTACTCAGCGTTAGTACAACTCACACTTGCCGGTTTTCATTATTCGATGTTTTACTTTGAATTAGTAAGTTCTACAATCACACGAAGTTTCACACTTGTACGTCTTCTTCTTTCTTATCATGTGGCACAGTTAACCGTGCTATACATGGGATAGACGGCGGTTCTCTGGCGTCGCACTTAGCATCATCTGCGGTCACGTGTATGGCATTTAGATTTACACCTACGGACATGTGCAACGCGGCCTTCATACACATCTGGAATCAGATGTGCAGGTTTCCTCACGATGTTTTCCTTCACCGTTAAAGCAATCGGTGAGTATATGTATACGTGAGTTTCGAAAAAATCATTGGTACATTGGCCGACCGGATTTGAACCCGGCACCTCAGGTTACCGGTTGAGCCACCAATGATTTTTAAACAATACATTAATTAACAGGATAAATTGAAACTTTTTTGAAAAACTCATTGGTACATTGGCCGTCCGGATTTGAACCCGAGACATCTGGTCAGGAGGGCCGAGTTGTTACCGGATGAGCCACCGACGACGCTTCGTCTTGTACGTAGTTTTTTACGATAGAGCAAAAACAAAAAAATACCATTTAAAATCTCGTTTATTGGGTCCCTTTAATTTTTCACTTCTTTTTTTCTTTTACATTATCTGAGAAACATTCGGCTGGCTACTGATAGCATTTCCAAAGTTACAACCATTTAAAAGACAGACAGACAGCGTAGGTTTAGTAATAGGGTCCAGTATCTAGGTACGGAACCCTAAAAAGCAATTGTGTACTGTGGCAAGTCGACAAAGACCTCCGGTACTTCCCTGTCCATTCAATAGTTAAAATATACATACTGTAGTCTATTCAATGCAATACTATGTAGTACAGTTTATTATTCAAATTAACAACCAGGTAGGGTTGCCAACTCCTGAAAGGACCAACCTGGGTGATTTTTATGGATGTTGAATGAAGGGGGGGGGAAGGGAACATCTAATATTTGATGGTTTTTCATCACAAAATCATGAAAGTTTTTTACATGCAAAATCGAAGTTTGTTAGTACTTGTAACTTTGCTTTTCCTAAAGAAATACTAATTCGATTTATACAGGCAACGGCACGTGGTGTTGTGTGTGTGTGAGTGACGGCAATTAAAGCACGCAAAGAGAGCGAGTAGCAACGAGCGAAGGATGCGTATAATTTTTAGAAAATCCGGAGAAATTATTTTGTACCGGGAGGTCGGGAGATTATCATCTATTATACCGAAGTCTACCGGACAATCCGGGAGGGTTGGAAACCCTAAGTCCAGACCATGAAAATGAAACGAACAATTGCTACCATAACACTTAGACTGTAAATAAGGAAGAAAGATCATCTGATAATCACGTTGAGAGCTGAACTTATTTGGATAAACAGTTTAGACAGAGTAATCATCGTTCAGTTATGCAAGGTGAGAATTCAATACAAGGTTAAAGAAACAAAGTAATGATTTTAATCTTAACCACCTCCGTGGCGTAATGGTTAGCCCATTCGCTTCACACAAGGAGGTCGCGGGTTCGATTCCCGGTGGGGTCAACTTGTAAGAGTCGGTTTAGTTAGTGGTAGGGCATTTTCTAAGCCCGCCTGGCTAGCTACCACCATCTTATCTAAGTCTTGCCGTTAAACATCAGTGTTAACAACATTGATGTGTTCCGGCTTGAAGATAAAAGATAGCCAGGTTCTCCATTGCTTTGGGGAATCTTGGTAAGCCCGTTTCCATTTTCGGCATCATCGTCACGTTCCATCAGGTGAGATGATGCCAAGGGCTTACCAATTGTGAATTTAAAAAAAAATACAGGGTAGCACCTACTGTCCGGGAGGTCTCGGTTCGAATCCTGCCACGTAGCAATGTGTTTTTTGAATTTCGATTTCATATGTACGTTCGAACCAAAGTAACCGACATAGCTCTCAGAGTTGCTACACTTAAGTGGCAGTGGGCGGGGCACATAGCTCGTAGAACAGATGACCGTTGGGTCAGTAAAAATCTCGAGTGGCGACCGCGCAGCGAAAAACGTAGCGTAGGTAGGCCTCCCACTCGGTGGACCGATGACCTGGTGAAGGACACGGGAAGCCGCTGGACGCGGGCAGCGCAGAACCGGTCGTCATGGAATTCTTTGGGGGAGGTCTATGTTCAGCAGTGGACGTCCGTCGGCTGATATGATGATGATGTACATCTCCGACACCCTTACGGTAAAGGAAAACATTGCGAGGAAACCTGCACACGCCTGCGAAGAAACTCGAATGTTGTGTGTAAAGTCGACCAACCCACACTGGGCCCGCGTGGTCGACCAAGGCCCGGTCTCTCTAGTTTAGGGTAGGCTTGAGCCCTCGGTAAAGAGATAATTATATGAGCTTAAATGATGAGACAGGGTAACTATTACATTTAAAAATCGAGTGGAATGAAGTTGCTCCTATTATTGTGATCGAACTTCACGTACACGCAAGTTCGTTTGGTCATTAACTATACAGGGTAACTGGTACATAACTCCAGACCTCTCAGCTGGTGATTGAGCCTATGAATCTGAACAAATTTCCTCAGGGAACCTACTTACTCAATTTGTGTTTTTTTATACCTTCGAGCGACGAAGGAGCTTGCATATAGAAGGTTATGTGGTCAGGAAAAAAATGTGTGTCTGTGTATGTGTTGTGTGTATATGTCCGTATATTCTATTTACAGAAAAACTGTTGGACCGATTTTTGTGAAATTTTGCTCATTGATGTTTTACTAGGGGCTCCTTTTTAAACTTTTTATTTTCTTTATGTAATTACCATAGAAAACAAATTTCAAAATGGCTCTAAGGACTACTTTTAATAACACCTTAATAATATACTTTATGTAGTATAAAATTGTAAAACTAGTATCTGTCATACAGAAAGTATTAAAATATTTTTTGTTTCAAAATATGGCTAAGTTTATGTACATTTACGCAATCGCGAAATCTTAGTAGCGGCTATGATATCCCATCAGCTGATTGTCTAGGAAAACCCTACAAATGGCACCTGCCATACAAGTTGAATAATGTTAGAGGTTCTTAAGAGGAGGTATGTTCTCCGCGGGGAGTAAAGTTTATTTTTACTTCCCACACAAATTGAAAATCTGATCATTCAACTTTGTATAGGTAGCCTTATTTTTGTGAAATAAGTATAGGTTCCTTAGGGAAGGTTGTACTTGAAAAAATAAATCTACATTCGATAAGCCCTTGGCATCATCTCATAATATGATGATAAGTGACGATTATGCTGAAGATGGAAGCGGGCTTAAAAAGACTCTCTAAGGCAGAGGGGAACTGGCTATCTTATCTTTAAGCTGGAAAACATTGATGTTGGAAGCAAAAGATACTTAGATAAGTTGATGGCCGGGTGGGCTTAGAAAATGGAAACCAAAGCGAGTCTTATAAAGATATCCCCGCCGAGAATCAAACGATCTCTAGACGAATTTAACTATTACGCCACAGAGACGGTTAAAATATAAAGGCATTTATTCACCTCTAATAAGACTTCAGCAAAACTTTTATTCGATAATTAGTTGCACCTTGGAGTTTACAAGACTTCTAGCACAGTTGGATCCGACTATTCCACTTATTTGTTAAAATTAAGGACTTAAGATAGGTCAAATGACAATATTCAATTAAAATTATTGAAGGACTGTGTTAAGCTACCACTATGGAAAAAATATATAATGTACTTAAACTAATAAAAAAACGATTTAATTGAATACAATTTTAAAAATATAACCACTTTCGATGTAAAAAAATATACAGTAGACCCTGTTTTTGGCATTAATTGCGAAATTTCTCGAAAACAATTAGTTAATGTTGAATGAAACCAACACACGAAAATTGGTGACTTTAAGAACTTTCATTTTGTTGGAACACATTTTTTTAAAACTTATTTGAAGGTATAGAAAAGTAATAAAAACATGTAAAAATCGAGAATTGGGCGTTCGGTTTCAACGTAACAGCCGCGTTGAAGCCCGCTTTAATTTGAACTTAAAATTAATAGACTTACGTTCGATATTATTTAAACACGTATCAACCGACTCGAATTGAGGCATCATAAAACCTTAAGTATTATAGCTATATTCAAATATATTGAATATCACTTACTTGTTGAGTTTTAGAGTGTATATGATGGCTGCTTTACCCACACAATTTTTAATAGTTTTTATCCATAAATAACAAATTATTTGCCATTTGAATTTAGCAACATCCCTTACTTTTATCTCAAACAAACCAGCTCCTAGATCAACGATTCAACAGAATATTATATTTTACTTTCTGCCTTCTTGTCATCGATACAAAAATAGCGGGTAAAGTTTCCAATACAAGCTGCGGTCAGGTGACTATTCGTATTTGATCACTATCGCTTCAGAAAACTAATCTGCCTATTAGTATGTAGGTATACACTATAAACGTCTTGTGTTCTTAACTGATTCAATCTATACTTACTGTTTAAGAAGAAGCTTGTTTTATTATTAACGTGGAATCAGCTTTCATTTCTTTTTACTTTCGAGCGACTGTAGAGTAAGCGTTAGCGAGTGACGAAGGAGTGGAGAAGGTATTGTGAAAAAAATCGAAGTTAAGGTTTTGTTGGCGATCGATTGTCTCACACTAGTAGAGTCTAAAAAACAAAAAAATATATGTGTAGATGAATGTGTGTGTCTGTGTGAGTGTAACAAATCACTTTTATCTTTTTTCTCTAAATGGCTCTATTTACGTTACTATAACTTCATATAGCCTACTATACAGTGTAGTTCATTATTCCGGGTAAAATCGAATTATGGTACGTCCCATACCAAGGTTGTTGTACTTTTTCTCAAAAATGGCTCTAACTATTTTGATTTACCTTTTTGAATAACAAGGAGTTAATAAGGCCAATGCACTGGTTAGTTGATTACTCCAGAAAAAAACTGAATAAGGTACCTCCCATACAAACTTAAAGTAGTTGTAAAATTTTCATAAATCTAATACCTCTTTTTATTGCTATTAGGTAAGCGTAATGTTTATTGTTGTTTTGTGTATTCCCGACAACGCCAGACGGTGAAGGCTTTGCAAGAAAGTATGCACAGCGTGGCTACTGGCTGTACAATTAATTTTAGTAACTATTAGAAAAGTGTAGGATACAGTATGTACGTATGTGTGTATGTTTGTTTGACTCTGCCTGTAGCTTAAACGGCTTAATGAGTTTTTAAGTGCTGTCGTTTATAATTAAGTGGTGTCGTTAGATTCGTCTTGATCTCGAAAGTGACATAGGACATATTTTCACCCGACTGTCCGCAAAAAAGGGGTAATGTTTTATGCAGTCCGGTTTTCATTTTTGCTATAACTTGGTTAGGTTATTATTATTCCATAAAGCCAAAGGAAAGGGTCAGCTTTATGCATCAATTTCTTCAAATAAACTTAGTCTCATTGTACTGTGTAATACAACATTAAATTATTTTTTAACATTATTCCGCAGTTTGATTACCTGCTAATGTAAGCAATTTTTTGAACATCTTTGTATGGAGTTCACACATACGGTGTAAACTCTGTATAGCGACACTCAAGGGACCGAGCATTTTGTGACGTTATTGAGAGTTTTCGTTATACAGAAAAGATACATTCGTTATACAGGTGAGATGTTGTCAAGGGTTTACCAATTGTGAATAAAAAAAAAACATAGAGAAATAAGCGTCAAAGTAAACCAACTGGAGCCAGAAAATTTTGACGTTTCAAAGAGTGAATCGGTATATCGAGTGACGTTTTACAGAGTTTACAGTGTAATTTTTAAAAACAAAATAAAATCTCCTCAGAACAAAATTTCGTGTTTTCAATATTTAAAATACTTTTCTTCAATAGCCCGGCCATGACCCACCTTTACAATTTGAATCTACAAAGTACTCGACTGAAACAGCTAAACTATTTTTTTTTAAGAAAAAAAGCTCCACTGAAGCACAATCCTTAGCTTCATATACTATAGTTAGCTTCATTGTTGTCAATTGCATATTAAACACTTCCTTACTAATTAAAACTAAGGTCAATTCAACACATTTGATCGCACCATCGATCGTATAAACCAGTAGCATGTCTCCCACGTGTGAGGAGCGAATTCTTTCATCGAAATACAGTCAAAATCTGTTATAACGACATCGAAGGGACTACTCATATTTAGTCGTAAAAACAGATAGTTGTAACAACCGGTGATGTTTTCGAGGTACAGATTAATATTATTTTATGAAGTGTTATTATAGAATGTGTATATATCAATATAAATCCATAGGTATTAATAGGAAAAATATATTCATGTATGAAATTAAATTATATTTTTTTATGAAGAAGTGGACTTTACGGTATGCACAATATAGCTGTGCTGGTCGTTCTACAGATATGATTCTCCGAAACATTAGTCAAATGTGGCCGCTTGATGCGGCGGTATGTCGTAGTAAGCAATGTCGTAAAAAGCAATGTTTTTGATGAGGCGGTCATATTGCATTCAGCCGGGACCTTTAATTTTGGTTAATATAACCGGTATATTGTTCTAAACGATGTCGCCATAAACGATTTTAACTGTATTATCATGTTAATTATTTCGTTCAAAATCAGCTTCAACCTCTGGAGTCCACTTACATAATTCATTAGCCTCTTATTTGGACAGCACGTGTTGAGTGAGTGACATATGAATTGACTGTGCCTACTGCTCTTAAGTTTAAGTTTGTATTGGACGACATAAAATATGTAACAACACGAAAAGAGAATGACACAATAGGCTATTCGCCGGGAATCAAACCCGCAACCCCTTGATGTGAAACTAATGGACTTAACCATTACGGCACGAAGTAATTTCTGGTGCGACGACTCTTCAAAAATACAGACTCTGTGCGCTCGCGTCGTGCGAGTACCAAGCGAGCATAAAACACAGTCATACACACAGTATAGGTAATCGTCCACTGCTGGACAAAGGCCTCCCCAAGGATTCCCACGACGACCGGTCCAGCGCTGCCCGCATCCATCGGCCTCCCGCGATCTGTCGGTTGTCGGTCCACCGCGTGGGAGGCCTGCCTACGCTACGTTTTCCGTTGCTCGGTCGCCACTCGATAACTTTACTGCCCCATCGGCCATCCGTTCTACGAGCTATGTGCCCTGCCTACTGCCACTTCAGTTTAGCGATTCTGTGAGCTACCTATGTCGGTTACTTTGGTTCTCCTGCGGATCTCCTCGTTCCTGATTCGATCACGCAGAGAAACTCCGAGCCTAGCACGCTCCATTGCCCTTTGGGTGACCTTGAGCCTTCTTATGAGGCCCATAGTAAGCGACCATGTCTCAGTTCCGTAAGTCATCACTGGCAACACACACTGGTCAAATCCATACTATGAAGAAATAAATTTCTTGCGAAACTAACGCTTTGTAAGGTACCTATACTTCAAAATACATAGGTTTAACAATACAAGCAAAAATAACAAACTAAAGAACATAATATTCAGTAATATAAATTAAAAAGATAATCTATTGTGAGACGATGACAATAATAAACTAACTACCGATTCAAAGTTATTATCAACTCAAATGTAATGTAAAGACGAATAAAAAAACGCTGAGATAAAACTGACATCCAACATGTAAGCAACCACGAATAAACTGTTAACACAATCTATACAGTACTTCGTACATGATTAATTTGTTTTAAAAACACGCCCACAGCACTGGGCAAAAAAATGTCTACCTTTCGATGTCTAGACGATGTTGTAAACCCTAGCGAGGAAACTTGAGACGGGCAACTCAAACAATGGTCGCAGCCCACACACCTTTATCGACGCGATTATATGACGATTTCTTAATAAATGCAAATAAATATTGATCGAATTTGATTTGTGGATGTCTAGCTTGTTCTTGACTTAACAGTTTTCTTACTTCCAAATATGGGTTGTCTGAACCTTAAATCTTTTGACACAACGATGTTTGTCGTGGAGTTTAATATAAACACTGCTAAAAATACGTTGGATAAATATGTTCTCAAAATTAATTCAATATTTGGTTGATTTTTCGCAATTTACTGTTCCATTAATAAAACATTTTCTGTGTCCATATTTTTGTCTGGATTTGACCATGTTTCAGATTACATCGTATTTGTCCTACCAGCCACCGAATGTTGGTTATTGAACCTCAGTAGCCAAATAACAAATTCTAATTGGACACCTAGGTAAGCAAAAAAGCAATATGTATGCAAATACGCTAAGTGTATTTACATGATAAAGAAGTAAGATACGCTTAACCTAACTACTTGCCGCTGTATCGACTTAAAGTGTCTTAGATTCGATATACTTCGGGTATCATGTTAGCAATTGAGTTGTTATAGTGCTCTTGCACCAGCTTCTGTTCATATGTTGAATCGTTCAAAATTCGCATGGAAAATTCTACACAACACATTTTTATCTCGGTATGTATTTTATGTTTAAAAACAAATTCTCTTACAAATTTATAATTTCATTGGATTCTCCAAGTAGACAGACAAATCAGTCAGGGTATTTGTCAACATCATCATCATCATATCAGCCGAAAATGGTCCACTGCTGGACCAAGGCCTCCCCCAAGGATTTCCACTACGACCGGTCCTGCGCTGCCCGCATCCATCGGCTTCCAGCGATCTTCACAAGGTCGTCGGTCCACCGCGTGGGAGGCCTTCCTACGCTACGTTTTCCGGTGCGTAGTCGCCACTCGAGAACTTTATTGCCCCATCGGCCATCTGTTCTACGAGCTATGTGCGCTACCCACTGCCACTTCAGTTTAGCGATTCTGTGAGCTATGTCGGTTACTTTGGTTCTCCTTCAATTTTGTCAACATTCTTTTCAATTTGATATTAGATTACATGGTATTGTAATATTGAAATTTTTCAATATAACTGTTACATTACAATTCCAGCTAAAGACCGAAATGTCTCGTTTGTTATGTTATTTAAAAGTTTCCAGTTCAGAACGAAATAAATTTTATATCCTTTTCTAGCTTAGTCTGAAATGAAATAGCATAAAGTATTATTTTAAACTTTGAACTGATCTAACGCAATAATACCAGGAGTATTATTGCGTTTAAACTCAAAATTATGTAGCATTCCAGTCGATTTAACACGTCGCCGCGAGATATTTAACAAACTATGCGAGCAAACATTTTGTTACCAAATATTCAAATATCCAGCGCATGATCACTTATAATTATAATACTTGCAACTCATGCTACAAGATCTACTTTTGTAATAAAATTAACAACTCAAGCTTTGCGTTTAATAATGAAGATAGTTACTACATCTTACTAATATTATAAAATGTGAAAATGTGTTTGTTTGTACCTTACCACGCTTTAAAACCTCAGCCAATCTTGACTAAATTTGGTATACAGGTAGCCTCTGTCATGACGAAGGACGTACACTACTTTCTATTCCGTGAAAATAGCATAGTCCGATACAGTTCCTGTGGAACTAAAAATACTCAGTTTTGGTTGATTTCTGTACCATCGCAACGGAGCAACGGATTGTTGTGATTTTTTGCACAGGGTGGTTGAGGGGGTGAGAAATGACATAGACTACTAATTATTAGCATAGCCAGAGACAATTCCCGAGAGATCTGGAAAAAACTCATTTCCAGCTTCGTGCACGTCGGCGTCGCAACGGAGTTACGGATTGATGAATTTTCTGCATAGAAATAGTTGAGGGGGTGGAAAGTGGATGGAATTCTAATCAGAATAGCCCGATATAGTTCCCGAGTGACCTGGAGTAAACCCCTGTCTATGCTCCCTCAAATACAGTCATAAGAACGATGTCCACGCGAGCAAGAACATGGGCAAATACTATTTTTTACATAATTGCAACATAACATCTAGAAAAGTAGAATTAAAATGATTCCCCTTAAAAGATAAACACAAATTACAAGTGAAAATTTTCGGAAAAACAAACGCACGATGGTCTCTAATGAGAACGCCATAATAAATCCAATAGCAACTACAAGTGATACGGAGTTAGCCACAGTGCAGCCTCCGGAACGCACAGACAAGTTTTATGTCCTTTACATTGATGAGCATGAAGTGGAAAAGGTTAAAGGGCTTATTCAGGTTTGTAACGTTTGAATGTTATTGCTGAGAGCTTTAACTCGACAGCTCGACCGACTATAAACAAGACAGTGTCAAAATAATTGTAATTTTGTAAGACCCGTTCATTGAATTAAAAAGAACGTTTTCTATAAGTTTCTTAAGATCACATGGGTAGATCTAATCTATTTGGACGGATTCAATCAATGTAGAACTTGAAGTCAAAATAATTTAAAAAGCCTAAGAGAATAAATTAAATCGCATTTAAAATTCTAATAAGAAATATATAAATAACAGTTTAACGTGAATTGGAGTATTGATACTCATATTAACAAGCTTTAATTTTATTACTGAGCCATAAATTAAAATCAGAACCTAATTAAACATTGAAGTATAACTTGAAAGTAAGGAATAAAATGAAAACAAACACAAGTTTTATCGTATAGAGCAGAAATAAACGGCAAGGAGGTAACTGTGAAAGGAGGTGCTAAAGCTAATGAGCATAAATTAGATAATATTAGCAAAGAGTGGGTATGCGGTACTCACGTGTATACAGTTAGTAGCATCCAGCACTGAAGTCGCGCGCCGGGAAGCCACGTGACGTAGCGACCAGTCAGCGCACAGTCGACACAAGATGCAATATAAAGCATACCACCGCAGCGGCGGTTCCAGCACGGTACGCACTAGATCTCTGTTCTGTACTGTACTTATTGGTAACTTATGCGCTATCTTGTTTTTTTTTACTTTGACTAGCTTCAGTTTTCGTTTTCAAGAATATTTTTTTTAATTTGAGGCCGAAATTGTTTTAGATTTATTTTAGTTCGACGATCATCTACTTATCTAAGCACCGGCTGTCGTCAGCCGCGCCGAAGCTAGCGTCGTTTACCGCGAAAGGATTCAACGCTGAAGTAACTCTTCTCAGAGCACACCCCAGCATGTTTGGTTTTATGGCTGATTATAGAAACCACCGTACTATATTTGAAAATGTTTAGTTAACACCGCCTATCAGTGTGCCGTTCAGGTACGTTTCCATATTGCCCCTGCAACAAAGGAAATAGAATTAAACATTTTATTATCCAGATCATGATGGTTATACAAATATAGAACACATTTGGATAGTAACAGAAAAGAGCAGGAACCACC